>OZ030008.1:77942500-78020000 GCA_964023405.1 Apodemus agrarius | reverse complement strand
AGCCATCACACAGGATCGGAAGTGTGAGCCTACATCTGTGTGTGTGCTCAAGCTCACAGCTAACATAAGCATTCTCCCAGAGAATCCAAACAGTGTAAACACAGAGTAAGTGATTCCCTCTTGGGCAGAGGCTAAAAAGAGAACGAATCCATTCAACCATGTTTCCAGCGTGTTTTCTCAAACACTGGCGTCCGTAGCTAGGTGAGTAGAAGCGGGGGTGACTCTAACCAGCGCCCTACTGAGGAATGAGTCTTCAGGCTGAGTCTTCCTGCCATGGCTTCTCCTCCACTCATGGGCCAGCCATGAAGTCTGGTGGGCTCCGTTGCTGTGCCTCAGACCTCACCACTTCCACTCTTCCTTCTTGTGGACCCCCTTAGCCTCACGCCCTCTTCTCTCTAGACCCGGGTCTAGGATGCCTTCAGGAATCTCTCTGTCCCTTCTCACCTCCTATTTAGCTGGCTACTCACCGATCCTCTTCATGACCCCAGCAACTTAAATCACTTCCTCCCTCAGTATCTGCAGCCCTTCCTGCCTATGTCTTCTCTGCGGCACTTTCCAACGTCTAGTGTCATATTTATTTGTCTATTCAGAGCAAGGCTGAAGCATTGGACAGGAAGGGGAAAGAGGGCTGCAAGGCAGAGGAATAGCCTGGCATGCGGGTTAGTCTTTTCTCAACTTGACACAAGGGATAGCCATCTGAGAAGAAGGAAGCTCAATTGAGAAAAAAAAAATTTGTCCCCAACAGATTGGCCCGTAGAAATGTCTGTGGGCCATTTTCTTGACTAATGATTGATGTGGGAGGGCCTAGTCAAATGTGGGTGGAGCCACCTCTGGGTAGGTGGTCCTAGGGGGTATAAGAAAGAAAACTGATCGAGCCATGGAGAGCAAGCCAGGAAGCAACATTCCTCCATGATCTCCACTTCAGTTCCTGCCCCGACTTCCCTCAATGATGGGCTATGACATAGAAGTGTCAAATGAAATAAACCCATTCCTCTCCAAGTTACTTTTGGTTGTCGTGCTTTATCACAGCGATAGAGAGCAAACCAGGATACATGGAGACCAGACTACAAAGAGACCTGAGTGTGTGTTGAGCAGGCGCTGCCATGAAGATCTGTTTTCAAGAATGTGCACTTCACCCTATAGGTGATGGAGAGAGAGTAATGTTCCTATGGAGTTGATGTAAGAGCAGAACTCCAATGTGATTACAGCGATTCTAACTGCAGTGTGGAAGGCAGATCACTGTGAGTGTGCGCAAGCTCCTGCTGTAGATGACAGTGGGGACAACAAAGACATGGAGAATGGCAGTTGTGTGGGTTACTGGAGAGACCAGAGTGAACCAGGGAACGGAGACAAAGAAGTGAAGGTGAAGGGTCACAGCGAGATGGCTCTGGGAGTGGGCAGCAGTGTTGGCGTCCCTAGTCCAATCTCCTTGTCATTCCTCAACACTAGACTTTTCCAGAAGGCTCCACAAATCTAACTTGAGGTGAACTCCCCTTCTTTCCCCTTCTCTTAGTGCTGTCCATGGTCCCCATCAGCCATCATCAGCAAACTCCTCCTGACCTCAGCCCCTCCCTTCACTTCCTGCACTCACTGAGGACAGTTCTTCCCACCCTTTCCCATCAGGAAAGGTTGGGAGCCGAAAGGGAGTCTCAAAACAAACAGGCCAAAAGGAGCAGATAGCCTGGACCAGAGAAATGATGGAGAGGAAGGGCCAGTGAGCCTGGCTGCTGAGAATGCCCAGTGAATGGGGATGTGTCCTGGGGTGTCTGTCAGGGTTTCTATTCCTGCACAAACATCATGCCCACGAAGCAAGCTGGGGAGGAAAAGGTGCATTCAGCTTACACTTCCACACTGCTGTTCATCACCAAAGGAAGTCAGGACTGGAACTCAAGCAGGTCAGGAAGCAGGAGCTGATGCAGAAGCCATGGAAGGATGTTACTTACTGGCTTGCTTCCCTTGGCTTGCTCAGCTTGCTTTCTTATAGAACCCAAGAATACCGGCCCAGGGATGACACCATCCACAATGGGCCCTCCCCCCTTAATCACTAATTGAGAAAATGCCTTATAGCTGTATTTCATGGAGGCACTTCCTCACCTGAATCTCCTTTCTCTGTGATAACTCCAGCTTGTGTCAAGTTGACAAACAAAAACAGCAAATATATGGGGTATCTAGAGAGGACTGCAGTGGGGTACCGGGTATGTGTGGACGGTGTACTTATGGAGGCCAGAGGGGGCATTAGATATCCTCCACAGTTACTCTCTGCCTTATTACCTTGAGATATACCCATTAGAAAAACCCCAGCAATCCTCCTGTTTCTACCCTAAAGATGAAGTTATTGTGTGCACAGCCACACATGACTTTTTATGTAGCTGTTGGGGAATTGAACTCAGAACTTCATTCTCTTAGCCTCTGAGCCATCTCCCCTGGACCTTGACCTGGGATTTCAAAAGAGGAGAAGGAATTATCTGGACACAGTAGGGGAAACAAGGATAAGGTTGCCTTGGCAACCTGCTATGCTGTTCTCACCAGTTGTCCCTGCTCAAATCTCCAGCCTTAAGCTCGGCTGTCAACCTCACCTCATGATGCCAGGAGAGAACAGAACCAATCAGAATACATCTTCGGGCTTCAGTTACCAAAAGCGTCTGGTGCTGTTTTCTTTCTCTTTGTAACAAAAAGGTCCGCGTGGTATCTTGCCACATGGGCACTAGATCCAGCCTCCTTGCAAGTTTCCTCCTCTTCTGCCCTGTTGCCACCTCCTCTCTCTTACAGCATCCCCACACATGCTCACCCAAGGCCTCAGTGTGCCCACAACTGTGCTATTCATCTTCCCCTTGTCACTACTGTCCCCCATGATCCTCTTCTTACTAACTGTTCCAGACTCACTATTGGAAGGGCCATCAGAAGGGTCTTCTCCACCTGACCAAATTTTATCCCATCTACCAATCTTTATCCCATCGCGCAGCCTCTTGAGAATCCGAGTAAGCACAGCAGCGCACTCCTGCCCATGAGAGGTGCATGTGAGCTTCCTTTCTGGAGCCGAAGTGCCAGGCAGTTGTGAGTTTCCCAGTGGAGGTGCTGGGAACCCAACTTGGGTCCTCTGCAAGAGCAGTAATATAGCCAGCAAAACTCCCAATCACCATAGATGGAGAATCCAAGGTACTCCATGATAAAAAACAAATTTACACAATATCTGTCCACAAATCCAGCCCTACAAAGGATAATTGATGGAAAATGCCAACACAAGGAGGGAAACTACACCCTAGAAAAAGCAAGAAAGTAATCTTCTTCCAACAAACCCAAAAGAAGATACCCACACAAACATAAAAATAACATCAAAAATAACAGGAAGCAACAATCACTATTCCCTAATATCTCTTAATAACAATGGACTCAACTCCCCAATGAGAAGACATAGAATAGCAGAAATATTTCTCATGTAAGTATTCAATTTTACCAGAAAATGTTTGTAATTCCCCTTTTAATTAATTTAGTAATTTTTTATGTCTATCATTTTATCTGCATTATTTTTCATTATAATCTTCAATTTTAATATGTCTTCCTATATATTTCCTCTATTTTATCAGAAACGTTTTCAATGTAAATCTTAGATTTTATCACAAATGTTTCTAATTCCACCTTCAATTAATTTAGGAAGAGTTTTTATATCTACCATTTTATATGTAAAAATTTCCACGAGATAGTCAATTTTAATGTGTTTGTCTATATATTTCTTAAATTTTACCAGAAATATTTTCCATGTAAATCTTCAATTTTATCTGAAATGTTTATAATTCTACTTTCAGTCAACTTAGAACTATCTTTATCCCTATTATTTTATCTGTATAATTTCAATGATAATCTTTAATTTTAATATGTTTTTATAGATATTTCTTCAATTTTATCAGAAAATGTTTATAATTCCACTTTCAATCAACTTAGGAATACTTTTATGCCTACCATTATTATATCTATATAAAATTTTCCATGATAATCTTCAATTCTAACATGTTTTCCTGCATTTTTCTACAATTTTATCAGAAATACTTTCCACGTAAATCTTCAATTCTGTCATAAAATGTTTCTATTTCATATTTCAATTAATTTAGCAATGTTTTTTATGTGTGCCACTTTACTCTTTAATTTTTCATGAAAATTGTCAATTTTAACGTCTTTTTCTGTGTATTTCTTCTATTTTATCTGAAATATTTTCCATGTAAATCTTTAATTTTATCAAGTGTTTTTACCTCCCTTTTCAATTAAAAAAAGTGCTCTTAATCTCTGAGCTATCACCAGGCACTACCCCCCCTGCCATATGTTGGTTCTTTGTGAATTTGACATTATGCACCCAAATCACACTTCTCTCCCTCTACCCTCATACCCACCTTCCACCCTTGCAACCTCCACTCCAACAGAAAAAAAAAAAATCTTGTTGTGGAAGCTGTAGTGTGTCAGCGTGTCCCCCAGTATACACTTTTGTCTATACCTTTTTTGCATGCAGATGTTCATTGCAATAACTCGGCCTGGTTCAAGGCCTCTGCTACTCTATGGATGTTGGAATCTCACTGGGACTCCCCTTGGATATACAGTGGTCGCCCTTCGTCATGGAGACCCTGTAGTTTTGGATCTGCAGGACCCTTCATGTGTCCCAGCAGTTCACTGAGGGAGTAGATATTGGGGTGGGCCAATTCAAAGCCCTTGATCTGGGCCTGAGAGGTTTCTGAGCTGGTCAGCCTGCCAGCTCTCCTGCTCTCATACCCTCCGGGCTGGCTCACTGGCAACCCCCACAACCAGGGCCAGCTCTACCCAGCTGCCCCGGCAAGGGGCAGGGCCTGCTCTCTCAGGTGTCGCAGCTGGTGAGGGACATGGTCAGCTCTCCTGCTCTTGTGACAGCTCTCCAGGGCCAGCTCTCCCACCTGCTGTAGATGGCAAGGGGCGAGGGTGGAGGAGGCATCTCTTCCTCACCCACTCTGCCACAGGGCAGACATGTTACAGGACTGACTTGCTCCAGCCACTAAGGTCAGCTCCACGGTGCTGCCCCCATGAAGTGATGTGCAGGGCCTGCTCTCCCAAGGGCTGCAGCTGTTGGGAGGCAGGGCCAGTTCTGCTCTCAGGCCCCCAGGGCCACCTCTCCTAGGATGCCCATGTGAGCAGTGGGGCCAGTTCTGCATAGCCCTCAGACATCAACATGTCCCCAGGCTGCAGCCCAGACTAGGAACATCTGTCTAGCCTTTAGTGGTGACAGAACCCTGCTGTACCAGGGCCACAGACCCAGATATGGCCCCTGGGGTCATCACCAGCTACTCACAACAGGCTGCTCCTCACCACCCTCGAGTCTTCAGTTCTGCCTCTCTTCATTGTGCCCACCTCCTTCTGTTTCTCTTCTCTTCCATTTCTCTACCACTGAATTGTTCTTCTTAGTGGCTCCTGGGGTCTCTGAGTGTCTGGGGTCATCTCAGGAGTGGTCTCAGGGAAGCAATATCATCCTGATAATGCATTGCATAATGCATGTGCATTATGGCACAGGGCAGGGCAGGACAGAGCAGGGCAGGGCAGGGCAGGGGACATTTTGGGCATGGTCTGCCACCCCTGGGCCTGTACTGTGCTGGACTGGTGGTTGTCTCAGGCTAGCTCCATGTCCAGGCCCCATGGCACTGGTCTGGTGGTTGTCTCAGGCTCACTACCTGCCTGGACTGCCTGAGTGGCCCCATGTGAAGGTCTTGGGCTCACACCTGCCTGGGGCTGGCGATCCCAGGCAGGGTTCTTCTAATCTCCAGCTCTCCCTGAGAGTCCATCAGGGCCTGTGTGGGACTGGACTGGTGGTCGTCTTAGGCTCGCTTTGTTACGGGAATGTTAGGCTACCAATCATTCACAGGTCAGAGCGATGATGTAGCCTCTCTCTCTTCTCTGAAGTACATATGACACAGGAGCCTTGGGTGGCATGTTACCTGCAGTGGCCCTGGGGACTGGCCCACTTGTTTTTTAAGCCCTACAGTGCCTCCTGCCAGCCCCTTGGCATTCCTCAGGGTTTCTCTGCTGACTCTTTCTCTTCCACACACAGCAGTTTTTTTCTTTCTGAGCCTGTTTCCCCTCCTTTAGTTTGGAGCTGAATAAACAGCCCTAGGAGAACAGAAGGTAAATGAACGAGCGGGCACTGCAGTGGCTGCTGCAGAGGGCTCTGGCTCTGATACCCTTCTTCCGTCCCTGGTTCCAGAGACCCCTTCAAAGCAAACCCTCCCCTCACGGCTGGCTCTGTGCACCAACTCTGTCCCTCAGAGCCAGGAGCCAGGTGTCACCCACTTCTGATGTCCTCCAGGACCAAGCATAGTTCGAAGAGAACTGCATGTTCACTGAATCAAATTACCTATCACTCCCCCTGCATATAAATAGGATCTCAGCTGCAGTTATTCTTTGTAGCTAAATTATTCTGGATTTGAATAGGAAGAGGAGATAGCACTTGGGGGCCAAGTATTATTATTATTATTATTATTATTATTATTATTATTATTATCTACCATCATTTAGATATTGCAAACCTTACCCCTTTCCTAAAGCCTATGGCTTTAACAGGAAACATAGCTGATTGACTTTCAAACCTCACAGAGCCAAACTGTGTTCATATGTAAGATCATTCATATGATCTTAAAGGACCGCTGTGATGCACAGAAAATATTTAATGCCATTAGAGTACTGAATGCAGAGGCTCCTTACGGTCAGCTTGCAGAAGGACAACGTGATGCAGGGTCAGGGCCATCCTCTGGGAGTCGATGGTGCTCAGGATCTTGGCTGCTGCAGTCCCCAGCAGCGGCTTCCCGTTGTACAGCGTGTAGTACGTCAGCTCTGCCGGGTCCTTCGGTCCTGGCACTCTCTGCATCTTTACCATCTTTCAGAAAAAGAGAGCCGGGTGTTGCCTGAACATCTTGGGCCAGCCCTGCATCCCCTGAGCCATCAGAAGGCTCAGCCTCATCCAGGCACTGAGGCCTGCTGTTCCCTCATGGGCCCACTGTGACAGCTAGACATTAGGCCCGGGATCCTCCCTATAGAGTCCCAGGAAGCTGGTTATCCTTGGGACGGGGGACTGGAGGGAGGAAGGGAGGTGGAAAAACAGCAACATCTGGAGAGTTGGAAGCTGGGGGAGTGCTATTTCCCAGTCTCCACTGAGCTCTGGCCTCATCTGAAAATCGGCCTTTATGTTAATACAGGACATGCTAGGCTATTCCCAAACAAGGTGCTTAATTTCAAAAACCTCCAATTGCCTGAAAGGGGAAAAGACCCTATTTGTCTATTCAATGGAGGAGACCTCTGAGAGAATCGGTATTTGGAAATCTAAACGTTTTTTTCTAAAACATCTCTGTAGAGTTTTATTATTATTATTATTATTTCAAAAAAACCTACAAAATTTACATTCAAGTGAAAAAGCATCAAACAATGAAAAAAAAATGAAAACAATGAATAGTCCCTCCTCTGACACTGGAGAACTGTTATCTTTTTGGAGCTGTTGTTTCTAATATTTGGCTTTTCTACACAAACCTTTTATTATCTTCTAAGATTGATCATAATCTCTACATGGCATCACACCTCACTTCTTATGTGCTTTTTTATGTATGCATGCACGTATACACATGTGACATGATGCATGTGTGGTCAGAGGACAACTGGCAGGAACAGGTTTTCTACTTCTATCACGTGGGTCCCTGGATTTGAACTCAGGTCCACAGGCTTGGCCGCATGAGTTGTAGGGCTTACATAGAACAGTCCTATCAGGTGAAATCACAATCCTGGCATGGGAAATGAACCATCCTTTCTCCTAGGGATGGGCTGTCATGGTGCGGACTTTCTGAACTAAATCGACACCCAATAGGGCAATGAGTAGAACACTCTGCTGCTCGTTAGGAGACACGCAGTGTCTACAAAGTTGTGATGCAGCTCATGCGGGGAGAGAGGATGCCTGACTTTCAAGAAGGCATGGGGATGTGATCTGCAGACAGATTGTGCTAATGTCTGCAATTTCCACATAGACAGCATGACACCGTGCATCTGTGAAGGTCATGGGGAGAGTTCGTAGGCTAGTGGAAGGCCACACCACCAGGGGGTCATCTGTGATGTGATACCAAGATCAACAGGGCTTTTCCAAACATGTTAGCATAACACATTGGAGATGGATTCTCAATGGCGAAGTGTAAATTAATCATATTCAAGCTGTCAAAAATGCTATGGACATTTCTACTCTAGGAGGATCTGGCTAAGGTGTGTAGGGAATTTCCATAGCTCTCCCAGGGGCCCCTCAAGTGCCTTAAAACTAACCTGGAGAAGTTTGTGTTAGCAGTTTCTTTGGGAGGCATGAGGAACTGACAGGAGGGTCTGAGGTGACTGGGAACTTTCTGCTTTGTGAATACCTGAAAGTATAGAGGCTCCTTTCCTGGTAATCAAGTCACTAACAGCGAAGGAGAAAGAACTGACTCAGCCTCGGAAGCTTCAGGGGAATATTGATCAAGTGGCTGAAGTCAGTTGTCAGCAAGGATATGCCCCTGGGCACATGGGATTGTTTAGTTCCAGGAAACACCCCCACCCCCAGTCACTAAAAAACACCAATGCACACGCCTACCTGCACAGTGTAGCTTCCCAAGGTGGTAGCACGTTTAAACCTCCGGCCCTGTTGCTGGGACATCATGAACAGCTGAGCCAGGCGCTGTTCCATGACCCGGGCGAAGCTCTGGTTGTGCAGGCCCACCAGTGAGTTGTCCACACCCTGGAGCACTGGGGATGCAGGAGGCAGAGCACAGAGTTCACGCTAACTTGATAACTACACCGCCACCTGCCCCACATAGCCGAGAAGGGCCTACCTTACACTGGGGCTTGGCCAACGTTACCTATTTCTCCTCCACAACCTGACCTCGCTTCTCCAAAACAGATTACGAGTTAAGAATCCTTGCCCATGTATTACATATGCTGGAGAAGTTAGTGGCCCGCCCAAGGCAGCTAGTAAGTAGCAGAGTCAAGGTACGAGCCCAAGCTGGAATAACTCCCAAGCTTGTGCCTTTCTTCTGTGAGCTGTGGCATCTAGAACGCCTACTGCATCAAACCCAAACTGTCAAAGATGCTACGTGCCTCGAGGAGTCCACCGAGGACACTGCCGAGCTGCAGGCTTAGGGCTGGGGCTGGATCTCACCTGCAAACCCTGACTCGGGGCTTAGTTCTTTCTCAGTGTTGTAGAGGATTCACAGAGCCATCCTGGAACTTGAGCACAGACACTGGGGCAAACTCCGCTGCTCACTAGCCTTATAGCCGCCTATCAGGTAGGATCGTTCTGCTGCTATCCCTAAAGCCGCCCAGGGCCTCTCAGGTCCTCTCACATTCGAGATTAGGACAACCTAATGGAAGGAGTGTGTTGGCTCTCACTTCTTATCAATCATGGGGCCTCTGGCAAGCCACTGAGACACAGTCCTCTGTAGAAAGGGTACCTCAGAGGAAGTCCAGGGCTAACGGGCTCTAAAGGTCAAGAGCAAGAGGATGCAAAGGCAGCTTGGCCCTGTCTATGGAAGCTACGGGGGATCATTTTCTGGCCTTGCCCTTCCTTGGCTACACCTCAGCAGCCATTACTTGGATTATCTGGGGACAACAGGAGAGACGATGGCAGTGGAGTCGCGAGCCATTGCTAGTGCAGGGATGAGCACTATAATGAGCTCCAGGGCTCCTCTAAAGCTTTCTACAAGGAAGAGTGCCTGTCTCCATCTACACCCAGAGTCCAATCCCTGTTCTCCATCTCTTGGGAAGCATCTGCACCCCAAGCATGCAAGCACTGCCTTCAGATACCGTTGCATCCTAAATTTTAAAAGTGTTCAAATTGATTATCTCTCTTTTTTTTCCCCCTCAAAACTCACAAGGGGTTGGGAATGGGATAGAAGCATCTTCGTTTAATAGAGTTGGTTCTAACAGTCCAGAGCAGCCCTGCGAATACCATCCATCCACCAAGGTCCCAAAGCAGCCCCATCTGAAGAGCATGCTGTCTGTAGCTGCTATTCCGGCAGAGTGTTGCATTGGGCCAGCACCAATGATTGCATCCACACAGGGCCAGACTAAGCCATCAAAAATGACGTCCATACTTGGATCAAGAGAGAAAGAAAACCCACAGTGGGTCTCTGAAATCATTTCTTTGAAGCCATAAATGCCAAATGATCCCCAGAGGGTATAAAGCATGGCTCTAGGGCCCTGGTGAGAGACTCTAGCTTGTCTCTAACTCTAGCCAAAACCCTGAAAACAGAGATGAAAGCTGTGGTGGTGGTGGTGGTGGTGTGTGTATGTGTCAGAGAGAGAGAGAGAGAGAGAGAGAGAGAGAGAGAGAGAGAGAGAGAGAGAGAGAGAGAGAGAGAGAGAGATTGCTTTATATGAATCTCAGTCATGATTCAAAGGCAGACCCAAGTCAAGGCACTAGTCAAGGTCTTCTAGGAGGTGGGAGTGCCCAGTCACTAGTGGTTGTTTGTATTATGGGCATACTCTGTGCCACTGAACTGTAAGTCTAAGCTGCTTAAAGGGGGGCATTTTACCCCATGTGTATTTTCACTGCATTTCTGTTTTTAAAAATGCCCCTAGGAGAGTACAGGAGAGGGTGGGAACCGCCCCAGGAGTGCAGTGGTCAGCGCCTAATGGCGTCCTTCTCTGGGTCAGCGGGGTGATGCTGGGGGTCAGAGCAGGGTGTGAGTCTGAGTCATGGCTCCCCTTCCTGAGACAAGCCACAGAGTTCCAGGAGCCCCAGTTCCCTACTGAACTACTGACTGTGAAAAAGAAATAATTCAGTAAATAAGGCCTTTAACAGTGGTGCTATAGGACACTTGTTGGGACACCACAATGAGGGAGGTGTTGCTGTCACATCACCCTAACCCCCTTGCTGTGCTAGTTACATTCTTGACAAAGGAAGAATGACCTGAAAGGAACGGGCCGGGTCCCTACCTTCCCCCAAGGACCTCGGCCCACTCTCCTTGACCTGTCTGCCTTCCTGGAAGGCTGTGGAGATGCGTGTACCCACACACCTCCCTCACAGTGACACAGTAGTAGCTCAGAGCCCTCAGCACATCAGCCAGGGCCTTCTCGCCACGCCCTCTTAGTCACTACAGATCCAGACTAGACGTCTGCAAGTCCCTGGCTGTGTTCAGAGGAGCTAGGTCCACATGTCCAGGACTGTGACCCTCCCAGTCTCATTTTATTTGTGATCACACTGGCTCTAAGATCCGCCATCGGGCAAGGGTCAGCCTCCTGCACTTGAGCTAAACTGTTTCACGTGTGTTTGAATCCCACACATTCAAACTCCAAGAGCCTCCGCGCTCAGCTAATGTCCTCTCATCCCACTGGTGAGCATGAGAAACCCGGGGGCTCCAGGGGGAGCGGTGCTAGGACACACAGTAAGAAGCTGAGGTGAGAGGAGAGGAAAGCCACTCGGTTCTGGATCTAGGACATTTTGTCTCTGGTGAGCAAACCAAAAGCAGATGTATACATTTGAGATGGCCTCTTATATCTATTAGTGAGCGGTATCTTGTGGGCTTGCTGATTACCTAGGCTGCCTGGCCAGTGAACCCCAGAGATCTGTCCACCTCTGCCTCTTCTTTGGTGTGGGTTCTGGGGAATCTAACCAGGCCCTCATGCCTGCAGGGCGAGCCCTTAACCTCCTGAGCTCTCTCTCCAGGCCCAAGTCACTAGCATCTGAGTATCTCTATCTTGCTTCATTTCTATAAAACCAGTTGCAGGGTCTGTGGATGGCAGGGCAGCATACCCCCGTGGCCAGCTCCCCGTCACAGCCTTTCCTTCTGTGGTAGAGCAGATCGGCAGAGCTGCCCCGGGAGTCTGTAATGTGGTCCTGGTTGCCATGGAAGGCAAAAGGGTCGTGCCAAAACTGTTCCAGTTCCGTGCAAGTACTAACTGAGGCCACCGCCAGAGAGACAGTGGCAACTCTGTTTTCGATCACCAACTGCAGTGCCAACAACAGCAGTGGGGAAGGAGGTTACGCAGTGTGAAGGGCCAAGTCGCAGGAGCCCAGGAGCGAGACTGAGTGTGGCTTTCTCTCAAGGTAATGGCACTGACATGAAGACAGGCAGGGCGTGGGGAGGTGTGGAGGGGATGTCGTGGTGGTCGTCAAGGGCAGCCTGTGTTTAAGGATGGATTATGATCACCGAACATAAACTGTAAAGTTCAGAGAAGGGGGGATGCCTGTGAAGGGAAAGGCACCATGGCTTGAGGGGGACACATGATTCTGCATGGTTATGTAACCCCCCCCACACTGGCTCATGTGTTGCTTGGATAGGGCTCCCCCACCCTTCTCTCCCAGGCTTGCGTCCTGGCGGGGTGGCTTCTAATCTGTTAAAAATGTGCTTCATCCGTTTGCTTTCTTGGCAGGTAAAATGATGTCTGTGCACGGAAGCCCTTGCAGTGGAGGGACCTAGGTGACCTGTTCTTTAGGGGGGAGCCGAGGCAAGCATCACTGAGCAGGGTGGGAACTACGCGGATGGGTTTTGGGGCAGCACTCCTCCTGCCACTGGTGAGGGACAGCGATGAGGGACGATGGATGAGGGAGGAGAGCTCGGGGTGGCCTCTCACCCAGACACATTCCCACGCCTTGAAGGATCATCCTGCCTCCTCCTTGTGATGGGCTGGACTGTGTTCCCCAAATCCATGTATGTGAGCCCTGGCCTCCAGTATATCAGAGGGTAACTGTATTTGGAGACAGGGTCTTTAAAGGGGTAATGAAATTAAAATCAGGTCACAAGCATGGGCCCTGATCCAGTGTGTCTGGTGTCCTTATAAGGAAAGGAAATCAGGACACACACAGGCTCAGAGGAGAGAAGAACAGGTGGGGACAAACGGGGAAGGTGACCAACTTCAAGCCAAGGAGATGGGAGGAAGACACAAAGGTCTCAGACTCTCAGAACATGGAGAGTGACTTTCGGTTATGTTCACGCCGATGGCCGGGCTGGTCACTTTGCTCCTACGCACATCTGTCCACTCCGTTTGCCTCAAATTATGCTGTTTCTCATCTTAGAGCCTCTGTGTGGCTTTTGAAAAACACAAACAGAATGCCTTTACTGTTTCTTAAGGTTTAGCTGAGAAATGTCAAGGAAAAAAGAGAAAATGCCACCAGACCATTCTGACTCTTGGACTCCCACTCGATCTCATCATTGGGGCATCCTGGGATTGGGGTGGGGTGGGCCGTGTCCCCCAAGAAGGAGCGGTGCACATATGACCCTCCTCTGGCTTTGCTTTGGGGTTTCTCGGGGCAGTACAGAGAGGCCTGCCGTCTGTTCAGATAGCCACTCCCCCAGACGTGCTCCAGACGCCACACACCGGTGCTGCTGAGTCTGAAAGGCTGAGGAGGGACCGTTTTGAATTGTTTTTCAGTAACGATCGGCCCTTTACTTGCTTCCCTATTCCCTTCCAGCCCACAGAAGGAATCCCTTGACTTACAAGGCTGGACCACAGGCGTAGACCCTGGCACCTCCTGGCACCATTTTAGACAAACCTGTGATGCTATGAAGAGGGAAGAATAACATTAAGAGGTTACCTGTGATGACCCAGTAGTCTCTGGTTGTTTCTGACGTGTCGAGGTTGGGGTATTCCAAGGCTAAAATAAATTAAAAAACAACAACAACAACAACATTACAACATTTCTTTGATAGGTTTTATGAGTAAAAAAATTATCAACGGAAACAGAAGCGGCAGCTGGCAAGTTGCTGGGCTCTACACCGCCGTTTCTGAGAACTCTGAGGCACACAGGTCAAGCTGTCTCACGGTATGGAAAAGTGACTCAGAAGAGGGACAGCCTGTACAGGGAGCTCCGATTCATGGGATTGTCTCTTTGAAGTTTCCCCTCCAACCCTCTTAAATGGGGCAGCTTCACTATCAACACCCTGGGGTGCAGCCTGTCATAAAAGGGGTGGGGGTAGGGGGTAGGGGGTGGGGGGGCTTCCTCTGTAGCGATTATCTAGCAGCACGAAGGTCATAAGGAGTGGCTGTCTCTAAATGGGATCTTTCCAGTGCTAAGGGCTTACATGGGGCTCCCCAGTGTTGGGGGGTGGACGGTATCATCTTGCTTTACCAGCATGGTAACTGTGAGAGTTCACACATGTAAAGGACATTGTACAGTGCCTGACATACAGCCGGGGCTCAATAAATCCTTTGCATTTGTGTGTACATGTGTGTGTGTGCGTGTGTGCATGTGTACACGTGTGTATGTACTCCAAAGAGTGATGACGAGTGTCTTCCTCAATTGCTCTCCAACGTATTTTCTGAGACAAGAGTCCTTACTAAACCTTGAGCTTGTCGATTTGACTAGCCTGACTATCCAGTGAGCTCCCAGGGCTAGGTCCCCTTGTGTCCAGCACTTGTGTGAGAGCTGTGAGCACCTCACCAGCACTTGTGTGAGAGCTGTGAGCACCTCGCCAGACATTTTCTTTAAACATTGGTACTGAGATCAAACTCAGACTCTCAGGCTTACACAGCAAGCACCTCACCGACTGAGCCATTTCCCCAACCCCAGCTTCTCAGTTCAACTTAACTGTGACTGCCCTCAGGGCACCAAGCTGGAGAAAGAAGCTCCCGCACCCGCTGCTCCGGGACATCTGCTTTCTTTTATGACTTAGTTTGTTTGCTTGTTTGTTTGTTTTTTCAAAATAGTGTTTCTCCGTGTGGTCCTAGCTGTTCTGGAACTTACTCTATGGAGTAGACTGGCCTGGAACTCAGAGATCTGCCTGTCTTTATTTCCCAAGTGCTGGGATTAAAGGCATGTGCCACCACTGCCTGGATGATATAATCTTTTTATAAAGTCCAGAGTCATCCTTGGTGCCTAAACATTTATAAGATTTTTCCAGTAAACACATATTCAAAAACTTCTCAGTGGCTGCTATGTGACAAGTACATCTTTTACATGCACACATACAGAAACACACACATACACACACAGAGACACACATACAGACATACACACATACATATACACACACAGACACACATACAGACACACACACAGACACACACATACACATATACACATATAGACACACACACACAAACACACATACAGATACATACACACACATATACAGATACACACATACTCATATACACACATACAGACACACACATACAAACATATACAGAGAATCTCATTTATTTATAGAATCAAAACGACTACAGAAAGAAACTGTGAAATACATTTGCTAATAGGTATACTTTAAGAGGAAATCTTTTCCAGTGGTCTTTTAAAATGTAATGATTAAATTTAGGGTACAGGCCATAACTCCCTTTGGCTACCAGCAAGTGTCACGCCACAAACGTGGGCCGCACTATCTTCCAAGTCTAGGTTGACCGTGCAGTAATGAGGATTATGTAACAAGCATTCAGGAGAGCCAAGGCCTCAGACTATGGAGACTTCAAGTAAAGTCACGACTCAATCACAAAGTCTGTGGCCAGCTGGACCTGAAGGTCTAGGAACATTTGTGGAGGAGAGAGAGAAAACCATGGCAACCTGGAAGGCAGTACTCAGAGCACAGGTCCCGGTGCAGCCCTATAGGCTGTGGGAGAGTGGCTACCCTGTGAAAATCTGCATTGGGGGAGGGTCGTCAAGTTTCTCTTCTAGTTTTCCACCTGCCTGATAGGCTTATTGTAAGCATCACACATTGGCTTTCTTGCAGTGTGCTACGGGCTCTTCGCTAAGCCGACTCACATTTGTTGTATTCTCGGTTGCTCCAGATAATACGACGCAGCAGAGACTCTTCTGTTTTGTGGAGAAAGATCCCCAGGGGGAAACCCCGGGGCCGCCCTGCGTGAGGCTGTGGCGTGCACACGTACTCACGTTCAGCGATGGCGAGTGGAGGGTAGGTGAGGTAGAATCCCACCAGCTCGGCCGAGAGCTGGCTGAGGAGGCTGCTGGCCACGGTGCCGTTGAGGAACGCGCTCTGGTTGCCCACCGCATACACCAGCGTGACGGCTTGGGAGGCGTTGGACGTGCTCACGATCTGAATGACACGGGGGCAAAGGGGAAGGAGACAGGCCAAATAAGGTGAGGGTCTGTGTCATGAAGGCCGGGGAAGGGACGTTTCAACAGAAGTCGTGGGTTGCGGTGGAAGGGCAGCGGGGAGACAGCAAGAAGGAAAAAAGAATAGCAAGTCATTGTTTACAGATTGCAGGAGCGTGTCAGGCCCTGGGCTATGGGCACCTCATCTCCTTCTTGATCTAACCCTGGGAGAAGCGTCCGTTTATGACTGCCTTTCGTGAACGAGGGAAACAGGGCCTAGAGTTACAGGGATTTGCCTAAGGTCATAAAGCTTATCCAGAACTAGTGGTTTGAATAGGTTGCCCCACCCCCCCAGACTTATGTCTGAATGCTTGGCCCAGGAGGAGTGCCACTATTAGGAGGTGTGGCCTTGTTGGAATAGGTGTGGCCTTGTTGAAGGAAGTGTGTCACTGTGGGGGTGGGCTTGAGGTCTCTCGCTTACACTTAAGTTCCGCCTAGTGCAGAATTACACTCCCCTCCTGGCTGCCTTTGGATCAAGATGTAGAACTTTTGGCTCCTTCAGCACCAAGTCTGCCGGCACACTGCCCCGCCATGCTTCCCACCGCGGTAGTAATAGACTGAACCTCTGAAAGTGTTAGCCAACCCCAACTAAATGTTTTCTTTTTATAAGAGTTGCCTTGGTTACAGTGTCTCTTCACAATAAAGCCCAAACTAAGACAGTAACAGTCAAGATTTGAATCCAGGCAGGCTTCATTTTCAGCTTTTAGCTACTCACCTGTCTTTTCTAAGGTGCTAAACTGTCTCAAATGGCTTACGATTCTGGAAGTATAAAGTTGAACATGCAGATATCAACAGAGAGCCCCACTGTCAAATGTTCTGGGATCTTTCATATCAAAAGGAATGTGCACCTGGTGCTTTGAATACGGGCATAACAAGAATTCAGAAATAGAAAATAAATCCTTTATAGAGCAGCTGCTTTGTTTTGTGAGGCATTAATAGGTGTGGATTATGAGGAGAAGTGTTCTATAAGATGGCATGGGTTTCTTCTCATGCTCATCTTAGTTCTTTTTTTTTTTTTTTTTTTTTTTTTTTTTTTTTTTTTTTTTTTAGTTGCTGTGGGTAGGAATGAGGTTTTCTGGGTCAATGTATGGATAAAAATATCTCAAACATTTGAAAATCATGAGCAGGAGAAAAATCACTGTTCGGCAGGAAGCTCTTGCTGGGATGTGTGTGGTGTGTGCCCTTTCTCTCCGGATCTTGCCACCGCCCTGTATGTCCCAGAGGGCGTCCTGTAGGCCAGCCCCCAAGGACTACACAATGGTTTCCTTGTCCAGTGATATTAGCTAAAGGAGGCTGAGTGGGCATGGGAGAGAGGAAGGAAGGGCAGAGCCTAGATGCCAGGACTCCCTCCCTGTGGGCACCAGGGCGCAGGTATAACCTGGGCACTGCACTGTCCCTGCCTGCACATGTTCCGGAACTCTCAAGGTCCCTTTGAGCGCCGTCTCTCCCACCTGGCTTACTGAGCTATCGTCTCTGAAGCTCTGCTCAGTCCTGACACTGAGGAAGCTGCTCAGAGTAGTGTCTCCACTTCGCCGTCTACTGTCCCCACATGAGGAGCTGTGTCTCAGCTCTCCAACCGAGAGCCACGATCCCTTGATTAAGGACAACCCGGTGAAGAGTTCTGCTCAGCTCTTTTTCTCCTCCCAGAGAGTAGTTCTAGAACGTGTTTCGGCCACATTCGGTCTGTATTCAGACCTCTGTCCCCAGGTGCTTAGAAGAGCTCTTTCTGACCATCTGAAAGGGCTCACTAGGGTTTAGAGCAATGGCTCCGTGGTCCGGAGCTGAAGGCACTTGCTGCTCAGAGGAGCTAACTTGGGTCCTTAGCGCCCAGGTCAGGTGGCTCACAACCACCTGGAACTCCAGCTTCAGGAAACCCAGTGCCCCCTTCTGGCTTCCAAAGGCACCCGAATGCACACACACAGACACATACACACATACCTGCACCACACAAATAATAAAACAAATCTTAGTAAGACCTTTTTACCTTTATCTCTATTGTGAATATCTTCTTTCTTTCTTTTTTTTTGAGACAGGGTTTCCTCTGTGTAGCCCTGGCTGTCCTGGAACTCACTCTGTAGACCAGGCTGGCCTCGAACTCAGAAATCCGCCTGCCTCTGCCTCCCAAGTGCTGGGATTACAGGCATGCACCACCACCGCCCAGCGAATATTTTCTGAATACTTGTCACCTTTCAATAGCACTAAATCTCCCTTAGACCACCAAGCAACCCATAAAGCTAGTACTATATAAATATGTATAAATATATAAATATGTATGTATGCAATATATGTATACATAATTATCTGCATATATACATACATCCTACATTCAATTAGGTAACATGACTTTTTGTTGTGAAAAATATATGTATATATGACAGAATTTAATGTTTTAACCATTCTAAGCACATAGTTCATCGGCATTAAGTAGATTTTCTTTTCTTTTCTTTTCTTTTTTTTTTTTTTGCAAAGGATCAGCAACACCCATCTTCGGAACTTTCTCACTGCCCCCAACTGTTACCCACTAAACAACCCCCAGCTTCTCCATCCTTCTATTCCTAGGTCGATCTTGTAACTAAGATTACTGATTTATTCTATGACTTTAGGTATGTGGCAGACAAGAAATCATCCTACAGTGTCCCTTCCGTGACTGGCTCATTTCACTTAGCACAGTGACGTCAGTGCCGCCTGGGCTGCAGCGGGCACCAGCATGGCCTTCCTGGTTGAAGGCTTAGCAGCCCTCTGCCATGTGTGTGGACTACATTTGTCTTCCGGCGTCCACTGATGGACATGTGGTTTGCTTTTGGCTTTTGGCCATCGAGACAAGGTACAGATGCCTACTTTAGTTCCCAGTTCCTGTTGTCAATTCCTTTTGATATGCAGATGGACTTGGAGCTGCTGGGTAAGGTTGTAATGGTGTGTTATAAGGTGACTTAGGTTGCTAAGGAACCATGGTCCTGTCTTCCACAGTGGCTATCCATCCCACATGCTCTACACAGGGTCCCTAACTTCTCCACGCCCTCATAACTCCTACTCTTTTTTAGAGTTGTGCTTTGGTTTTGAGAATGGTCATCCTAATAAAAGCAAAATGGTCTCTCATGATTAAGTGTGGAGTCAAAATCTTTTTACTGCCCCCTCCCCATCTCTCCTCATGGTGACAGTTCAAACCCAGGGCCTTATGTACATTAGGCGGATACAGCACGGATCCCAGCCTCTTTTCCCATTCCCTTTCTTTTGATGGATGCAGGGCGGGATTTCCTTCTGTGTCTAGACATTAGCCACGTAGCAGATAGACGATTCACAATCCTGAGGTGTCTCTCACTCTGTTATTAGTGTCTTTTGGTGGGCGAAGTTCTCGCTTTTGGGCGTCCGGTGTGTTTGTTTCTCTCAGCTCTGTGGTTTCCCCGCTGGTGCCCAACACACGCAGGCCCGTGAGCTCTTTCCTCTATGCCCTGACCCCTTTGGCTTTAGTTCGTACATGCATGTCTCTGATCCACTTTGAGAGATTTTGGTCGATGATGTTAGGTATAGCTTCAACTTCCTTCTTTTGTAGTGTGGATATTGACTAAAAAAATTACTGTTTTCCTCATAGCCCAGCCTTGGTAAAATTTAAAAAAAAAAAAAATCGTTTTACCCTATACAAGTGGGTTTTTTCTTTTCTGGCCTCTATCTAGACCATTGGACCTGTGCTTGTCATTCAGTTGAAGCTCACTGCTTTGGTTATATTAGCTTTTTAAAAATAAGCGTTTGAAACAGTAAAATGTGACACAAAATTCACTCTTTGTCAAGAATGCTTTTGTTGCTCAAGGTCTTTGGGGGATCTATTTGAACTTCAGGATAGATTTCTTGGTTTCTGTCTTTAAAACCATCACTAGGGGGTTTAAAAATCTTTCTTAAAAGGTGTGTGTGTGTGTGTGTGTGTGTGTGTGTGTGTATGCATGTACCAGTGCATACAGGTGCCCACAGAGGACAGAGCAGTATGTCAGAGCCCCTGGAGTTGGCGTTCCGGGTGGCTGTGAGCCGCCTGACCTGAGAACTGGGAACTGAACTTAGATCTTCTCTAAGAGCAGCAAGCATTCTCTCTAGTCCCCGCCCCAACCTTCTCGGTTTATGAGACAGGACTATATACCCTGGCTAGTCTTGAACTTGCTATGCAAGCAACACTGCCCTTGCATTTACAGCAATCCTCCTGTCTCTGACTCTAGAATGGGATTTTGATAGGTATCAGATTCAATCCACAATTCCCATTGGGGAATACTGAGCTCTTTATAGCTTAAGACCTTTCAAGCAATAAACACAGCTCTGTTCCCATGCCTTCGTATCTTCTGTAGTAAACTCGGCCACGCCTTCTTATGAAACCTCTCACCTCATCTCTTCACTCACTCATCCTGATTCATTAGCTCATTAGACCACAGTTCGTTGCCACCATCTTTCTCCTTCTACGACAGTAGCACCCTGGTCCCTAGGGTCACGTCCCTTCTCCACTTTGTCCATGTACTTTGGGTACAGCTGCCTCTTCTCATGTTTCAAGAGTAGGCATCTGTGCCAGACCATGTTGACCAGGGTATTTCATCTCCTTGGCCACAGTTACCAATCCAGAAGTGAGCACAGTGGGCCAATGAGAGCCAGTCCCAGGGTCTGTACTGCAATGACACCCATAAACAAACCAAAAAAATAAAAATTTTAAAGGCTCTTGGGTTTCATAAGGCCATAAGCAATAAGAATAAGATAAATCTGTAAGCACCAAGGATCACTCGGCACAGGTAAGAAGTGTGCAGGGGTTGGAGAGATAGCTCGCCAGTGAAGAGTCCTTGCTGTTCTTTCAGATAACCCGGGTTCATTTCCCAAGCACCCATATGGCATCTTTCAGCCATCTACCCAAGTCCTAGAAGATCAGAGACAATCATCTGGCCTCCATAGGCACTGTACGCATGTGATACACAGACATACATACAGTAGACAAAGCATACGTGCAGTAAAATAAAAACAAATAAATCTTAAGAGGAGAAAGAAGAGGAGGAGGGGTCTGGAGGAAGTCAAGCCAAAGGTTAGCAGAGAACTTCCTGAAGACAATGTTGATGCAGCTGGATCCAGTTGTGCCTCCAGCCAATAAGCTGTGACCCTCTCAGTGGAAGGAGGCCAGTACAGCCTCTTTCTGCTTATGTCTCATACGCTTGGGTTCTGTTACAGCCTTCAGGGAGCCAACTGTAATCCAGCTCCTAATGCTATGTGCTCTTTTAAAAAGTCACTTTTCCAATGACTCTGATATTTACAACTTTTTATGCCACAAAGTATTCAAACTACCATACAAGTTATATTTAAAATAATGAGATGTAAAAGTGTTACTAAAACATCATGATTCCAGGAAGACCGTGAATGTGAAGTGATCCATGAAGATATAGGGACCAAAAAAGGGGTGTTAAACCCAGTGATATTACTTCATAATGGCCAAGGCCAAATGTGAAATGGGATTGAAAAAATAATTCATTCAAATAATTTTGAATTACATGTTCTCCAACATGTCGGAGAACATCCCAAATCTAGTTAGATGCAATGGTCAAGTCACCTGTTCTAGTCTCCTTCCTTCCTTCCTTCCTTCCTTCCTTCCTTCCTTTTTGATTGATTTATTTATTACATGTAAGTACTGTAGCTATCTTCAGACACCCCAGAAGAGGGTATCAGATCTCATTATGGATGGTTGTGAGCCACCATGTGGTTGCTGGGATTTGAACTCAGGACCTTTGTAACAGCAGTCAGTGCTCTTAACCGCTGAGGAAGCTTTGTTCCTTACATTTCATCTGATGACTCATAACCAGCTCAAAACAGGCTGAAAGCCAAGGGCAGCATATTTATCTTGGTGTCTGATCTCCCAGCATCTAATAAACAGCAGGCACCCAAGAAATCTCTTAAAGTATATTCTGTACCAATAACCACCTAGGTTCACATACCTGCTAAGACCAGAGATCTAACCCTGAAGAAAAAGATTTCCTACAAGAGCTGAATCCCACTGCTTATATAAATCTTAAATCTGTGACACATTGTTAGATCTTAGACTACTAAGAACTGAGCCATCATGAGATCCTGGCCACCGAGTCATAATATCTTCCCCCATCCACTTGGCCTGAATCTAGAACAGGAAAGCTGCTCCTGCAAATTAGATTATGTGCTCTCTACATTGTGTTGGCTTTGCTGATAATTCACTTATGCTAAATGTCAAATTCAAAAGCCCCTGGTCTAATTGCAAAGGCTTTAGTTCAGTAGTCAAAACAGACACAGAATAGTAGCATTAATTAGAGAATTCGGGGGCTGGATGAATATTATTAAGAAGTGTCTGTCCTTACTGAGTTCTTAGCTACACACACACACACACACACACACACACACACACAAATGAGTCTGATAAAGGCTTTGGTGGTGTTCACACTGTTAGTCAGGAGATGGATTTCCCTGGGAAAGTTTTGTGCACTTGCCTAGGGCTCAGGGACACCCTTTCTACACTATGTCAATGCTGGCACAGCATGGTGCATGAGAACACAGAGGCTGTGCTCACGTTTTTGGTTCATTCTTCCCAACCATGTGGCCTGGGAGTGTCATAATCCTTCACTCAGTTCTCACTTGAACAAAATGGAGATGGCATCTCAGAGGATGACCGATCATTACACAGAAAAATATCTGTAAAATACTGAGCTGAGAGTGAGACCACACTGTAAAAGATATGGGTGTCTTTCGTGGATGTTTTTGTTTGCATGTGATGATCGTTTTTTTGTGTTGAAATTTGCAACTAGCCCAATGAAAATCACACAACAGTTAATCACAGAAAATCACAGTGGAGTTGGTGATTTAAAATCAATTCACAGGCCCCAAGATGACTCAGCAGATGAAGGTGCCTGCCACCACCATGGCAACCTGAGCTTGATTGTTGGAACCCACATGCTGGAAGGAGAGAACTCATTCTCTGTCCTCTGAACTCCACATTTGCACCATAGCATGTTCTCCCCCCAAACACACATACACAAACACACACACACACACACACACACACACACACACACAAATTGATCCATCTTATACGGTATACCCCCAGGTTTAATTCTTTAATAGTAAACTCATTCCAAAGACTAGATGAAGCATTACATATAAAAACCATAGTGATGTGGAATCCTACCTGCCATAGCCAGATCTCAGTCATCCCTCGCCAGTGCCATGACTATCTATGTCACCTGCCCAAAGTACAAACTTACATTTGCATATGGCAGTTTGGATGGGGGGAGGACCTACATCATTTCCAGTCGATATATGCACTATGGCTGTCTGTCCTTGCAGCCTGACGCCCCTGCTCCCTACCTGGACGGTCAGGTTGCTCCTGGTGTTGAGGACCTTCCTCTCTGCATCCTGGAACGCCTTCTGCAGCCTCTGCTCCATGGTCTGGGCAAACCTGCAGGACTGGATGTTGTCTGACTGGCTTACAAACTGCAGCACTGAAGAAGAACCACAGATCAGCACTTGCCAACGCTCTGTCTTAGTTCCTCAAGTTTAATAGCAGCCAATATACAAAACAGCATGATTTTTAAGTTATAGAAATTAGGCAACTGAACAGAAAGACCAGACAAGCTTTAATTATACTCTGAAAGTGCCTCTTAAGATGATTTATAGCAGAGGATAATTAAAAGCATGGTTGAACCCAAGGTTCTCCCCAACACAAAGGATATCATGACTTTATCCCATGAGACTTTGCAGACATCTGCTCAAAGATGACAGTGTCATCTATTTCTGTGGATGGTGACCGTCAATTGTCCTCCATCACCAAGCTGACAGTTCCCATTGCAGTGTTTTTTCCACTCTTGTGGTTTACGAACTTTGCAAATCAGAAATCACAAGGGGAATTGAAAGATGTCGAAGCCTTTGTTGGGAGATCCCTTCAATAACAACCAAATCCTGACTATAGGTTTTACAGGCACTCCAGTCTTAGTAGTAGCCACTGATAAGAAATGGGGAAATACGGTATTCTGTGCTGTGATGCACTGAGCATGTGGATTGGGAAGAAAAGCCTCTAAGGGGGAAGGAATCTAAGAAAATCAGATTACAGCCATTAGGCAGGAGACTTGGACATCTGATGAGCAGGGAAGTTTGAAGGTTTAAGGACTACAGAAGTGGAGAAGCTGCCAGCAGTGGGGCTTTTAAGATCTGCTTGTCTGGCCCTGCAATGATGGGGCCTTTGCCTTTGGGTGACTTGCCTGTCTTCAGCTGGAAGGCACCTGCAGGCTGGGGCTTCCACGGGGAGGCAAGCACCGCCACGGACTGCAAGTTGGGAGTGTGCTGCTTCAGATCGGCAGTGACATTGCTGACTCCGTACACACCCAGCACGTCCATCACCACAGCCGGCAAATACACCAGCCTCCCTTTGGTAGCATAATAGCCAACGGTGACATTATGAGAATATTCCAGAATGTCCACCTACAAAACAAATGGACCCCAGAACTCATCGTCGTTTATTTCCACAGTATTTTAGGTTCTTCTCTGTGTTCTCAGAGCAACAGCTGTTACTTAGGAAGACTAGACATTCCCATTGAACAAATATCCTAACTGACCCCATAAGGTGCACATGTGAGTGGACCGGAGTGAGCCAGGGCAAGACTCAGATGCAGGTCAAGGACCACAAGGCTAGGAAGTAGGCAATATCGATGGTTAGAAGAGCTTAGAACCAGCCCAGCATAGTGACGGCAGCTTGTTCATAAAGAACAAAACAAAACAAAAACAGGCCTCTGCATCATTTGTCTGGGAGCTAAAATGGACTGGAGTGGCACAGAAATGCTCTGCAGTTATTGGGATCGAAACCTGCACACCCACAGACTCACATCAGGCCCACACGAGATAACGCCGAACCTGGTTTGGGATTCCTTAAGTGTTTTGAATATGATCCCGTGAGCACCACCATCAAAAAGTCAGAGAAGGGACAGCAGGCAGAAGGGGCGACTAAGGAACAGAATGCTGGTTAGAAAAAGTTACATGTCCCCACTCCCGGGAGGCAGAAGACAGAGATGATGAATGAGGTAAGCCCCCCCCCCCATGGGCCACAAAGCAACTCAAGTGCAGTCTTGCCCTCATAGTGGACAGGAGTCCTTCAGACTTGGCTCCATCCCGGGCGTGGCCACTGGCTCAAGGCCTAGGTGGGGATGAGTCAGAGGGCTCCCTCCCAGGTGAGTCTTAAGGGACACATGATGGTCTGGACCCTCTCTCTTCCAGTGGATAGTTAAATGTTTACAGTTTTAAATGGGGGGTTTTAAAAATACATTAAATATAATGTTTATCGTAAAATTAGAGTTTTGAAAACAGAATGACAGTTGCCTCAGGTACTAACCATCACCACCTGCAAGGTATATCTCCTTTCAATCATTTTTACCCAGGAACACATATTGTGTGTGTGTGTGTGTGTGTGTGTGTGTGTGTATACACACACACATGTAAAGAAATATACATGCATATTCATACAAATGCATGTATGCAGGGTAGATGCTGCTTTGTAATCTTTTCACTTCTATGCACGAGTGGGTTGCGTTTGTGTGTGTACATACTGTTGGTACTCTGTTCAAGTTCCACCCCACAGCTACCTGGCAATAGCCAGGTATGCCCCGCCCCACATGCCTACTCCACTATAAGAGGGGCTGCCTGCCCCCTCCTCTCTCTTTTCTTTCCCCCTCCTTCCTCTCTCTTCTCATCCTCTCACCTCTCTGCCCCTCTTGGGCTCCCCTCCCCCCTCTCTCCACGTGGTCATGGCCGGCCTCTATTCCCTCTACTCTCTCTCTCTCTCTCTCTCTCTCTCTCTCTCTCTCTCTCTCTCCTCTACTCTCATCTTATTCTCTAAATAAACTCTATTCTATACCACGTTGGTGTGTATGTGTGGTCCTTCAGGGGGAGGCGATGCCTGGGCATGGGCCCGCTCAGGCACTCCCTTCCCCACATCGCCATGCCATATTCACTAACAACCTTCCTCTCTTTTAAGTCCCATCACATACATGTAAGTGTTTGTGTGTGCATGTGTGTGGGTGTTTGTGTCTGTACATATGTGTGGGTGTTTGTGTATGTGTGTGTTTGTTTGTATGGATAGTGTGTATGCATGTGTGTATGCATGTGTGTGCGTGTGTGTGTGTGTGTGTGTGTGTGTGTGTGTTCATGGCTGGAGGTAGAACCTAGGGCTTTGTGCATGGTAGACAAAAGCTCTACCCCTAAGTGGATCCCCAAACTCCACTCTGTTATTCATTGTTATAAAACACAGATCACATACAGTCTACCATCTAAACCGTGCTTTACACTAGTACTTTAAATGCACAGGTCATGGGTATGTCCAGCACCACCTCCATCTCCCATGGACTTCATGCTGTAAAACCAAATTTCTATGTGAATCCATTTTGACCTTTGCATGCTTCCCTGATGCCTGCAGCTACATCAGTGTCGTGTAGGACTGGGGAGACAGGCTAGGGGAAAACCATTTCCCTAACATGCACAAGGCCCCAGGTCGCAAATATTTTTCAAAGAAGCCGATAAAACTGATTTGGCTACATGGCAGGTGCAATTTGGTCCTTCCAAACTATGTTCTCCACGGGCTCTTTTCTAAAAATGACTAACCAGGAGCTTCAAGATGGAACATGAACACGACCCCAAAGGACCTCAACCCACCCAGTGGGCAAGCTGGGAACGTTCCAGCCCTTCTAACTATTTCAAAGCGCAAGCCTTGGTCCAGGGACTATTTGCTTTTAATACATTTATAACCCGTGCACGTCTTTATAAAAATGAACAACAACAACAACAACAGAAATCAGCCAGTAACCGAACAGCGGGGATGCCAAGCTGTCTCCTGGTCTTGTGTGGCGGCGGTGGCAGCTCACTGGAACTTAGCAGGCTATTTGTGCCACTACCGTTTACTCGTGGCAAATGACCCTGATTTACTAATTGATTGCACTGTATTAATTGCACTGTGCTACTACAAAAGTATCGAAAGAAACGTGCTAAAAAGAAAGAAAGAAAGAAAGAAATGTGCTAAGTTTACAAAGTGCACTAAGTATTTTTAAGGACTAGTGGCCGTTGCAGTGGTCTGTAATCATGCGCAGAAGGGGCCAAGGCTACAGAAGTCATTGGAAAATGACTGGGGTTCAGTGGAAGCCATACGAGGCAGAAATAGAGGAGCAGTTACATGTTCGACATTTGAACTAAAACGGTTGATGCCTCCAGCGCAGGGATCATCCAGTGAAGAGCGCTTCACCCTCCTTCTCTCCCTTCCTTCTTCCTCTCAATTTCTTTTTTTAGAGTTGTAAAAGGGAGACTGACAATGACCAATAGAGCATGTGCCAGAGCCTCGTCCCTGGTCCTCTGTGTGATGGGTGGGGTGGCACCCCTAGCCTGAATGCAGCTGTCACCCAGACCGTCAAAAGAGGAAGCCAGATGATGTGTTCAAGTGACACAAAAGGGAGCTCGCTGGCTGCCAGTTGCATTTACTTGGGACGAACCCAAGAGACTGAAAAACAATGCCTCTGTAACTTGGCTGTGCCACTGAAACCAGCCAGCCGTTATTAGGCAGTGCTTGGCATGAACGTGTTTGGAGGGGAAAATGTTTACTTCCCTGCCCGCTGCTGGCACACCGAACAGAGCGGAACTCTTCTTACAGCTCTTAGTAATTTGGGCTTTGGTTGTTGCTGTTAGTAATAGTAATGCTTTCTGGGTTGAACTTTTGAGACACAGTCTTAGTCTATAGCCCAAGGTAGCCACGAACTTGGGTCCATCGCCCTGTCTCAGCCTCTCGTGTTCTGGGATTATAAGCATGCAATGTCTACCAGGCTTTATTACACCTGTTACATGCCCAGAAATAAACAGTATTTATAATTGTTTAGACAATAAAGAGAGAACAAAAGCAAAACAGTGATGGGCACCTCCTAGGGCATAATAAATAGTCCTCAAATGATGTAACAATGGGGCATTGTTTTAAAGTAATATAAGGTAATTAGTCTCAAGTTTTCATCTTGAAATGACCTTTTCCTCCAGCCACAAGATGTTAGCTACCAGTCACAATGACAAAAGATTCCACTTTTGGCAAGTGTGGGTGTGGCATCTACAAAGGAGGAAAACATCTACTCCTACTCTGGACCCAAGAGCTGCGTGAACTGAACAGCGTTTAGAAAGCGAGGAGCTCACGTGAGCGGAGACGTCGTTCTGGTGGAAAGCCTTCCGCAAGGCCTGCGTGAGCCCTTTGGTCACACCGAGCTTCAAGGACTCGCTGCTCTGTATTCGCCTCTGAGACAGGAAGAAAACTGTGGGGTGAAACAGAAGCAAGAATGATAAGCCAGCAGCCCCACCCCCAGCCTCTATGTCTATCAAATCCAGAGCACAGCTGAATAAGCAAAGGTCCACCAGTCAGGGGCCAGGCTGGGAGAAGTGACTATGGTCCTAATTAAGGCCCAAGCAAGCCCTATATGGCGTTCTAATGCCAAAGAGCTGGTATGCTGATGACAGTTCATTTCTAGCCCATGTGACCTCTGACCTTGAGGGCCTGCCTCTGTATGCCTGGTCCCCAGTGAGTCAGCGTGCAACCACACTTCTGTAATAGCATCCGTTGACAATGTTACTTCCAGATGGTCCCTGAGCTGGATTCTACAGCTCTAACGAACCTTGAATCCAGAAGGGACAGGTCCACTTCACAGGTGGGGATACAAATGGTGTCAGTGACAGAATTTAATACTCGCTCTTAGAAGGACAACAGAGTTGTGTCAAGGAACGTTTCCATGGGAATTGGTGTTTCCAATGCATACTCAAGGGCAACAGCAGTCAGCTAGGCTGGGGGGGGGGAGACTGTGACCCCTCCCCACACATTCCAGATCCAGAAGTGCGGAGAGGAAAGGCATGGGGGGGCAGGGATGAGGTGAATCTTGTCAGTGTGCGTGTTTAGTTTGGTTCTAAGGGAGAACCAAATAAGGGATTTAAAAAAAAAAAACATGCATTGTAGAAGATTCTTTTGACTACAGGCTGGCAAATAGATTGAAGAAGACGGGTATGAAGACAAATATGTGTGTGGGGTTGCAGAAATTCAAGTAAATGATGGTGGCAGCAGGCACTAGGCAGGTGCTGGGGTGGGGGGATGGGTAGAGAGAAGGGATATACAGGAGTGAGAGTGGAAAGAACTGGTGTCTGGTCACCATGGTCAGCTGAGGCTAGGGCCAGGGCAGGGAAGAGGGGCCGAGAAGGTGTTTCTGAATGGAGCGGGGCTGGGAGAAGTTAGGGATCTGGAGAGGGGAATGGGGGACAAAAACCCAGATGGCATAATTTTGAGAAACAGAAAGAGATACTGTATTTTCTGCTGTGCCTACTTTCACCATCTCCCATTTTAGAACAAGATATGTCTCCAGATATAATTTCCTTTCTTTGTGGGGCGAAGAGGGAGGCGGGACGTGAGCACTCAACACTGGCGTGCTCTTTCAAATAATTTGTCTAATGCTTTTTATAGAAGCCACGGCTCCACTATCGGAAGCACGCTGTGCAGGCTAGACTTGCTGCGACTTGGAAGTGGGGCAGCGGAGAGGGCAACCCCACCCTGCTCATGGCTCCAGTATCACCCGCCCCGAGGAAATCACCTGACATCAGAAGAAACCCTAGCTTCCTCCTGCGTGTCTCAACGGTCTGCTTAGCATCTGCTGGTTAGGAAAGCCTTTCTGAGTGGGGCAGCACTTCCCAAGGCTTTGTGTTAAATGAATCACATTGTTTATTCATGCGAGACATCCCTGGTGTACTCCACAGACAAAACACGCCGTGTTCTGGCATTCCCTGACCCACTGGAGTATGTGGGGTTTTCTCGGGCACCTCTGACGTCAGAACCAACGCTGGGACTAGAATCCATGTGATAAGGTTCCCCGTCTCTGGAACTAAGAGTCGAGGTTTCTCAACCTTGACATATGGATTAGTCTGTTTCTGTCTTCCCACCTCGTGTGTGTGTGTGTGTGTGTGTGTGTGTGTGTGTGTGTGTGTGTGAGTGTGCATGCACATGCACACACTTAACTGAGTGCAGGTGCATGCATGTATTCAGTTGTGTGTCTATGTATGTCCTTGCACTTGGAAACCGGAGGACGAGTTACTCCTCAGGTACTACCCACCTTGTTTATTTGAGACAGGGTCTCTCACTGCAGCTCACTGTAGACTAGATTGACTGGGAGGTCAATCAGAAATAGCCAGGGGGCTGCCTGTTTCTCCTCTCCCCCAGCTCTGGGGTCATAAACTATTATACCCAGCTTTTTAAAAACACGGCTTCAAAGAGGTTAACTCGGTTCTTGTGTTGAGCACTTTAGCAACTGAGTGTTGTCTCCAGCTGCAGACAGTCATTACTGTGCAGACTGAGCACTGGGGAACGTTCAACATAACTCTGGGTGCCTGCAAGTTCCAAGTCATACTCCCCTCCCCAAGTGTGGCAACTACGATGTCTCCAGACAAGGCCAAAGCCTCCTGGAAAGGGAGGGCAAGAGCGCATCTGATTGACAAGCACTGATCTAAGAGAACTCTATCACACCTCTGAAGTCAGGACTGCTTCTTGGTCCTCAGAACAGCAAGACAGTAACCTCTCACCTGTCTTCACTAGGAACTTGTGGGACATCTGACAGTCCAAGCTGGATGCCGTTCTGCCAGTCGCGACCATTGCAGTAGACGCAGCCGGAAAGGCAGCGTCTGTGTTTCCCATCTGCAAAGATGGCAGCCTCGTGGCCTTTACTGATGCTGTAATGGACGTCAGTGCAGCTGTGACTGTCAGTGGGCGGGGCGTGGATGCTCTGGCTGTGTCTGGCCTGGTAGGATTAGGGAGGCCAGTGTGCATGGCTTGTGGCTTCTTGGGGAGGTGTGTTGTGGACAACAGGCCTGACGCAGAGCCTGTGGCCCCCTGCATGGCTGTGTGTGTGCTCATGCTGTGTGCCGTCCGGGCAAGCATGTAGGTTGGTGTGAATGGGAAGGCTGTGTGGATTGTCCCTGCTGTCACCTTCGGGCCTGACGCTGCCTTGTTGGTGACATTTTTAGCTAGAGCAGTGGTCAGACTGCTCCTGGCTGAGCCGCTGCTGCTGCTGCTGCTGCTGCTGCTGCTGCTGCTGCTGCCGCCAGTGCCCTTAGCAGTAAGGGCTGCAGACAATGGCACTGGACTGGATTTCCTCAGAAACAAGGTGGTGGCGGCGGCGGCTGCCGTGGTTGCTGATAGTTCTCCCTTGGAGGACACTGAGGTTTCCACTGCAAAGAGAGAAAGGAAAAGTTTGTCATTGGACCGGGATGCACATGCCACACTGTCTTGATGATGAGGGAATGCCACTTATGAGCTTGCAAGTGTAAGAAGTCTCTGCACTCCAGGCTTGCAGAGGGGAGAACTCAGGGAAACAGCTTTAGGTTCATTAAGTCAATTAGCCATAATGAGAATGCCGCTTACAGCAAAGCCATGGTTGTTGATTACAAGGACACACATTTTGAACACTTTCAAAAAAAAAAAAAATCAGGTAGGCAGGGTGGATCGGCGGCATGCCTGTCGGGAGCTGCGCCTCACTACTCAACGAGGGGAGGCGGCGAGGGGAGGCAGTCTGCTTCAGGGCAAAGCTGGGCATCTGTGAAGCTTGAAGATGCTCTGGCCGGAAAAGCAGTCATACCTGTTTTCTGGGTACCAGGAAACAAACTACCTGTGTTAGTGGCTGCACCTGTCCATTTCTTGGGGCGCCGAGAGGTTCGCAGCACTTTGGAAGGGGTCCTGGAAAAGGCACCGGTTGATACGGAAGGTGAGGCTGTAGATGAGTGATATTCCAGGACACTCTGGAATTGTGGGGAGCCATTTTTCCCTGGGGATAGATAGATGTCACTGGAAATCTGTGAACCTGTGTCTGTCCCGTCTGAAAGCATTTGGTGCAGGCCAGCTGCAGAAGCTAAACTTGGCCAGGTTGGCCAAAAAGGAAGGGCTGGCCGGATGGGCAGCCGTGACATGGGCTGTTGACTTGTGGATGCGTAGTAATGAGCCATTCCTGTGTCAGAGTCTCCGGCATGCTTGCCTGTGAGCCGGAGGTCTGTGTGGCTTTCGACTGGGGCCTCTTCTGACGGTTGGAGAGGCTGACTGGTACCGGGACTGAGGACAGGATCCTGGAAGTGAAAACTGTCTGCAGCCACCAGCTGTCCCGCAGTCTCTTTGAAATTCTGAGACTGTAATGCATTGGCAGCTGAAGTCGTACCACTGGGAAGAGCCGCCAAAGCGGGACGAGGCTCCCAGTGTGCGGAGTTAATGGTATGAGTGTTTACATCATGATTCGTTTGCTGCTGCAAGCCAGATATCCCCGATTGTGTGGCGAGGGATGTAGTTACAGCTGAAAGAAAGCTCCAGAAAACATCTGTGGTTGCTGGCTTTCTCACGCCTCCCATTGTTGGGAGACCATGGACGTCGGTGGAGGAGGAGAGCACTGTCACCTGTTTGGAAGCTGAAGCTGGCGACTCTGACTGGCTCGTGACAGCTGCGAGAGTCTCCAGCTTGGTGCTGAAAGAGCTGGGAGAAGGGGCTTGTGTGGTGAGAGAGGATGACGGAGGTGACCCTGGAGGAGAGAGGTCTGTTCTTGGTGCTGTCATGATGAGAGGTGAGATACGGCCTGTGTTAAAATCAGAGGTGGATCCATTCACTGCGTGATGGCCGGCAGCCTCTTTAGTTGGAAGAGCCCACAGAGAAACTGTCCTATTTGCCTTTTCGTTCGTCCAGAAAATGGCTGCTGCCCTGTCCTCCTTTTGCTGAGGAAATGTCCAAAGTGTAGGAGGAAGATTAGGAAATTTGCTTGAGAGGCGGTGTGTGGCTGCATCAGGAAGGTACTCGTCGCGGTCATCTTCCTGGGACGTGGGCGCCTCTGGTGCAGGGGCCGGAGAGGCGTGATCTTTATTGGGGTGGAGGACAGTAAGCAGGGAGAGAGGGGCGCCTGTCCCCTTCAGTGGTGATCCAGGAGCTGCCTCAGAAGGGACCATTTGCCCTTGACTGAATGTAGCCAGAGGCTGAGGAGGAGGTGCCAGAGAGGAAAGTTTGTTTTCTGGGGAGAGGGTGGGCTTTCTGGAAGTCTCTGACACTTCTGACAAATGTGGCCCGTTGGCAAAACTATTTGTAGGGGGAACAGGGGCTAGCTCTCTGCTGGTCACCACTGACTCTGCAGTCTGGAATCGAGGGGCCCAGGCCTCATAGCCTGCTGCCACCGTGTGCAGATACATGGACAAGGATTCTTCACTGCGTCCTCTGACAGGCCCCGTTGTGTGGACTGGACTCGGAGCCTCTTCCAACGTGGACCATGAGGAGGTTCCACCTGGAAGGCCTCCAGGGGCTAGGGAAGGGAGAGATAGGTGGTCCGGTTCTGCCCTGGAGTTCAGAACCCCTGGGGTGGGGGAAGCTGCCGAGCGGGGACTCTCTGACGGGGACAGCTCAGAGTACCGCTTTGCGGAGGACGTAGAAAAGTCTAGGTGAGGGGTACCTGTGAACGTCTGGGCATCTCTGGATGGAAAGAGGTTTGTTTTATGAAAAACTTGGCTTAGGACATTAACTGGGCTCTGGCCTGAAGAGGAGTCAGCTGGTGTCATTTGGGAAAACAAAGGCACTTTGGTGGGACGCTCTCCTGGCTTATGAGGGGCGATGGGATGCAGTGAATCGGGGGCCAATGGAGATGATGGTGGAGGGAGAAGAAAGCTGTCTGACCTCAACGGATGCTCTGAAAGGGAGGGCATCCCCACCAGGGGCTGTGATGGGGAGACGGCACCCGAGGTGGCTGATGGGGCTGTAGGTAATGGGGGAAGCATGCTGGCGCGAGGCAAACCTGACACGTTCGCTGCTTCTCTTCCCCCTTCAGGCCTTGTTTGGACCAGAGTCTCAGTGGGGTCCTTGGCAAGATCCAGGGAGGCGCTATGTCCACTTCCTTGGTAAAGGGATGAAGAGAAGTCCACGTGAGCCCTGGTCCTACGGCGCGCCTTGGGTAGAGATGTCTGGGGTAGCTGCGGCAAGCTTGTGTTGTCAGAAGGCTGTCCCAGCACATTCCTGATTCTGTCTGCTGCTGAGGAAGACTTGACTTCCAAGAAAGGCCATGTTGGTGAAATTGGTAACAATTTCCCCAGGGGAAAGGACTCTGAGGTCGGAGTGACATGTATCTGGAGATTGTCTGTCCCTGTGAAAGAAAGCATCCACATGAGACATGGGATCAGGACGCGGCTGCGGTGGGCAGGAGCTGGAGACAAGGCGCAGGCAAGCCAGGCCCCGCCTGGCCATGGTCCATCCACTCATCACAGAACCTCCGTGAAACAATTCAGACAAGGAACGGAGTAAGTACAGTACGTTGCAGAACCCCACGGGGCAGTGCTATAAAAATTAGTCTTTGATGAAGGAATTTCTTGAGCCAGGGTCTCACTATGTAATTCACAGGTATTCACCTGTTTCTCCCTCCCACGGCTGTGAGTAATACATGCTCCACCACGCCTGGTTGATGAAGGGATTTTTAAACAACATTATGGGAAACACTCATGTATTTAAATTGTTTTCTATCACGTATGAGGCTTAAAGCATACAAAAATCAGAAAGATGTAGCTGTCTGCAGCTAGCAAATGATAGCAGAGTAGATGTGACCCAAGAGCCCGTGATGCACAGAAGGACTGTTCTCCACGAATGTGAAAAATATATTCAAGGAAATATCTCAAGGATAAGTGGTTTCAATAGAATGTATTTCTCTTGGATTTAAAAGGATTCCTGGTTCTTTGTTCTTGCTGTGTCAAGGAGCAGAAGGGATTTCTCTCACATTAGGTTATTTCCAAAAGAAAAATTATTCATATTCCACCTAGGACAAGAGACACCTCTCAAAAGGCCTGGTGCCACCAGAAGCACCTGCTGAGACCAGAACTGTCTTCACAATGTGTGATGCCCAGCAGGGAGGTGAGGAGTGATTGACAGGTAGGAGTGATTGACATTCAGCAGGAAAGGAGGACGTGGATGATGGAAGTCTGGGATGGCCCATGGCCTACTCTATGACCACCCCTTCCTGGTTCCCCTGGGTTGATGGTGTAAGAAGCAGCTAAATGTTCTTAGCTAATACTTCTCTTCTTAGTACCCCCATCCTGTGTGTGTGTGTGTGTGTGTGTGTGTGTGTTTGTGTGTGTGTGTGTGTGTAAGAGTATCCATGCATGTGTGTGTGTAAGGGTATCCATGCATGTGTGTGTAAGGGTATCCATGCATATGTGTGTGTGTATGTGTGTGTGTGTGTGTGTGTGTGTGTGTAAGAGTATCCATGCATGTGAGTGTATAAGGGTATCCATGCATGTGTGTGTGTAAGAGTATCCATGCATGTGAGTGTGTAAGGGTATCCATGCATGTGTGTGTGTGTGTGTGTGTAAGGGTATCCATGCATGTGTGTGTGTGTGTGTGTGTGTGTGTGTGTGTAAGGGTATCCATGCATGTGTATGTGTGTATGTGTGTGTGTGTGTGTGTGTGTGTGTGTGTGTGTAAGGGTATCCATGCGTGTGGAGGCCAGACACCACCCTTGGGTGCCATTTGTTTCCCTGGAGCCATCCACAGTTCTGTGAGACGAGATCTCTCACTGGGACCTAGAACTTGCCAAGTAAGATGGGTTAACTAGCCAGAAAGCCCCAGAGATCAATCCTCCTGTCTCCACATCTCCCATGCTGGGATTACACGCATGCACCAGTGTGCTTAGCTTTTTACTGGCCTCTGGAGAGCAAATTCAATGAGTTCCTCTTGTTTCAGGGGCAAGGACTTTACTAACAGAGAGGTCTTCTCGGTCTCTAATTCTTTAAGCATTTTAAATGAAAGGAATGATACTTGAACAGATTTCTACACTCCGTGAAAACATTAGAGCCATTTGATAGACTCTGTTTATTAGGAATTCAGAAGGTCTGGTGGAGATATATCATCAGCACCCAGAGTTGGGCATGTGTTTCTGGCCTCGATTGCATATGTAAGGACAACACAACAGCCAAACTACTCTACCTAGCTACTGTGAGGAGAGTAAATAAATTCACGGAGGTGGAGGGATTGGCTGTTTGTGCAGAAAACCACGAAACAACAAGTTCTGATTACAGCCTGGGCTTACTCATTAACGTAGGAGGAGCTGTGGACCACAGAGGGACGCCCCCTGCTGGAAGAGCACAAAAGCAGGTCGGTATGAGGGGTCCTCCCTCCCAGGGCTACGCTGCATCTCCCTTCCTTTTCTCAGGGACTGTATTCTGCCAACTGAGAAAATGGAACCACTGGAGAAAGTCTTGTACTAGGAAAGCTTTGTGAATACACAACAGCCTCTCCATGACAAAAGCTGGGCTGGAATTGTCTTCTGAAGGGCCTTTCCAGTTTCCCCTTGTACAGCTTTGAAAAGGAAGGGTAGATGGTGTCTACCTAAATAAGACCCATGGACAGCTTTCCTTTTGATCCTCTGTGTTCTTGTGATTTTCCGTTTTTCTTTTCTTAATAAAAATTTTAAATTATTTTTTATTTTATATGTATGGGTATTTTGCCAGCATGTATCTGTGCATACCATAGGTTTATCTGGTGCCCATAGAAGAAGGTGTCAGATTCCCTGGAACTGGAGTTTCAGATGGTTCTGAGCCACAGTGTGTGTACTAGGAATCGAACATTGGTCCTTTGACAGAGTAACAAATTCTCTTAATCTCTGAGTTATCTCTCTGACCCTGTATTCTTGGTTTTAGCTTTTCCCAAAAAGTTGGGATTGAGATATAAAAAATTAACCTCAAGTCATTTTAAGGGTTTGTCAGGTTTAAAGCCACACTGCCAACATCCTCAATGGGATTGTTACATTTTGTAAGGAGACCACTGTCTTCTGAATAAGGCATCGTCAGAAGGCTGACTGGCTCCTTATAGCTATATCAGAACTCTTGGGTCTCTATCTGCAGGACCCCACGTTCCCTATGGCCTCAGCTAGGCAAAGCCACCTTCAACAGACAGCCAGAGCAGGAGACATATGGCTCTGGGACACTTATATCTACATAGCACTGTACTGAGGTCCCCACTCTTCTTGGGACCTGCTTCGTGGTTTACAGTGGAAATTGTGCTTCAGTGTTACCACACATGACTTCTGGCAGCTTCATGACACAAGGCAGCTGCAGTTTCATATGGAAGGCACGTAGCATGGCTTTCCCCTCCCCCCACCCCATCCGTGTCATCCCCCACACAGCCTGTGGAGTTTTCGCATCTAACTATGTTGTGATGCACGTGATTGAACAGAACATCCATCTAAGATAGTTTTACAGTTTGCTATTTTACCATTATGTTTTAGAATCTTTTTTTTTTTTTTAATGATTTGGATGTCAGGTGATAGGATCCCTGTGTGTTTTTATTAAAACAGATTCAACCATTGGTTGGATTCCAGAGTCAAAACAAACTCATCTTGTTTCAAAGACATAGCCTGGTGACAAAGGATGCTTAGGCCAAGCAGCCTTTGCTTTTGGCAAGATGTTCTCTCTCAGACATGCTGCGAATGGGGAGGAATGGCTGCTAGGAGGAAACATGGGGTTCGCTGACCACACCTGGAGGAGGCTGATGAAAAAACCCCAATTTCTTCTGACTAGAATCCAGAGTTTCCCAGGGGAGCCTTTACTCTCACACACAATTCCCACTGGGGAAGGAAGTAAACTATGAACGGTTTTAAGAAGTGCCATCTGCGGTGCTCCGGTGTGACGCACATTAATACTACCTCTGCCTTCTGAGCTCATGACGTCATGCAGCCTCATGAATGGACTTCTTAAAATACCACGATGATCGGCTGGGTACCACGTGATGAACTCCCAGGAACGAGTTACAAACAAAAACAAATATGGCTTCCGGCTGAGACATTTAATGTTGAAGGAGGATAGCGCCCACTCTCTGGGCCAGTGACATGTCTCAGCAGATGAAGGCATGGGACACCAAGCCTGACAACTTAAATCAACAATGTGTGCGTACAGGCACGTAGACGTCAAAAGATAACTTTTGGGCATTGTTTTCTGTCCTGCTCTGCGGGTCCTGAGAATCGAACTTGAGCCATCTGGTTTGGTGGCAACCTCGTTTTATGTCATCTTGCTGTCTCCAAATGTTGGGTATTTTAATTCAACTGACTTTTCAGTATTCAACCCTTGGAATATGTGTTGGATATTTCTCCAGCACTGCTGGCTTCAGAATGTAGTAACTTAAAAAAAATACTATCAATGACATAAAACTGAGGGAGAAGCCATATTCATCGATTAGCAGGTGATACCCACTTAAAAGATGACCGGGGTGAAGAATTGCAGAGACTAGTGTGTCAGAGGCACGCCAACTCACTGAGATTACTGAAACCGAAGACACAGAGCAGGCATAAACATACAGGCTTATCTGCGTTCAAAACTTCCTTATGCAGAGGTGATCGTGGGGGAACTCCCTTTAAAAATAATTTACTTTCTGTGTAGGAGGAGCTGACTGAAGTTCTTCATGAGCCTGAAGAACTTCAAGATAGCAAGACAAAATCTCAGTCTGTGGTAAAAATTCTGTCATTCTTAAACCAACAGGTATTTCATACATTGAAATTCACGTCTGTGTGTGAGTTATAGATTGTAAGTAAGAAACAAGCATTCAGTTGTCTGTTACACAGAAGAGCAGAGCCTGGTTCCAAGAGTTCTCGGTAGTTACATGTGCTCGTGTGTGTGTGTGTGTGTGTGTGTGTGTGTGTGTGTGTGTGAGAGAGAGAGAGAGAGAGAGAGAGAGAGAGACAGAGAGACAGAGAGAGCGCATGCGTGCGTATGAAAGAGAGAGAGAGTTTAAAAAATGAAAATAGCCAGGTGGTAGTAGCACACACCTTTAATTCCAGCACTTGGAAGGCAAAGGCAGGTGGATCTTTGTTAGTTCCAGACCAGCCTGGTCTACAGAGTTAGTTCTAGAACAGCCAAGGCTAAAATCAGTGAAACCCTGTCTTGGAAAAAAAACCCAAATAATAATAGTAGTAGTAGTAGTAGTAGCAGTAAGAATAATAATAATGATGATGATGATAATGATGATGATGATGATAATAAATCTCAGGAAAAGAATAAAGAAATTAAATATATGTGTGTGTGTGTGTGTGTGTGTGTGTGTGTGTGTAAGAACTTCCTGTCTAGAACTTGAAGTAGAACTAGAAATAGTTCAAGAATTGGCAAACATTATTACATGAGATTGAAAAGCTCTAACAGCAAGGGAAAGTATCAGCCGAGTGGACAAACATCTTACAGAAGGAGAGCAAGCTGGCCGTGCTTCAATCCAGATCACGATCTACATGTGGATAGTGCGTTTAGAATCTATGAAGAACTGAAAATTAAACGCCACAAACATGAATCTGCCAGTCAATAAATGGGCCAACGAGCTAAAGTCATCTAAAAAAGAAGAAATACGAGCATCCAACAAATAAATATTATAACGTCCAACATTCAACCATCAGGTAAATTAAAACGACTTAGAGGTTCTGTCTCACCACAGGCAGAATCACAAGCAACAAGGATGTAAGGAAATAGAACCCTTCATTCACTGCTGGTGAAATGCAGATAGGTAAAGCCACTGTATACATCAGTATAGACATTTATCAAAAAATAAAATAATAGAACTACCATACAACTCACGTACAGAACTCCTGGGCAGAAAACCGAAGGACCCCTGTATCCCACCTCTGAGACACCTGCCCAACAGCATGAGAATACTGTTCTATTCTCAATAGCAAGGACATTGAATCAGCTTAGGTGTCCATTAGCAGAGAATAGATAACGATTCAACTGTAAAGAGAAAGGAAGTGTACAGGGAAACATGACATGCGGAACTAGAAAATACTCTAAGAGAGGTAGCCCAGGTAACACAAATACCATGTGTCCGCTCCCCTACATGGATACTAGCTTTTACATGTCTATGTCTACAGGTATGTGGGGGAAGGTGGATGGAGACCATGAAACTAGAAAGAGGCCATGAGAGGAGAGAGGAGCTTTAGGTAAGGGAGGTGGGAGGACAGTAGAAACTGTGTGACATGAAAGGAGAATACAGGGGACAGAGGGGTGCGGCAGGGAGAGGAGCATTAGACAAATTTAGTGTGTATGAAGGTGTCCAAAGGAACTTATTATTTTGTATGGTGATTCAAAAATAAAACACTAAATTAAAATTTTAAAACCGAGTTATGATCCAGCCACGGTCCTTTGTACTGTACTGCTCCACCAGGACACATTTGAGTGTCACGTTAAGAAACTGACAGGGGGGAGGCGGGGGGGATGGCAGGATGCCTGTCTTAGGTACTTTTCTATTGCTGTGATGAGACATCTTGACCAGGCAACTTACAGAAGAAGAGATTATTTGGGACTTACAGTTCCAAACGGTTAATTAGAATGTATGAGCATCAGGGCAGGGAAGCAGGCAGGCAGGCATGGCAGTGGAACAGTACTTAAGCACTTACATCTTAATATACAGGCACAGGACAAGGAAAACTAACTGGGGGTGTGTGGGGGGGAATAATGTGGGCGTGTGAAGCCTCAAAGCCCACACCCAGAAGCACACCTCTACCAACAAGGCCAAATCTCCTAATCCTTCCTAAATAGTTAGACCAACTAGGGACCGAGTATTCAAATATATGAGCCTCTGGGGGCCATTCTTATCCAGACCGCCAGAATGGCTCAGTGGGCCAAGGTACTTGCTACTAAGCCTGATGGCTTAGTTAGTTCCCTGGAACCAACAAGATGGAAGGAGAGAACCAGTTCCCAGAATTTGCCCTCTGACCGCCACACACATGCCACTCCATGCATGAATCCCCTGCCCCTCCCCCCCACACACAATAAACAAACAAACAAAAGCAAGTACAGACTAGAGGAGCTGAGACTAGGATGGGGGTTACAAGCGGCCGGGAGATTAGGAATAGGGAGGGATAGAGAGAGGCTGGTCAGCGGCACTAAGTTAAGGTTAGACAGAAGCAGAATGTTCTGGTGCACTGCTGCCTGGTGCACTGGCAAGAGCTAACGACAATGCGCTGTACATATCACAAAAACTGAAAGAATGGATTTCGTTTGTTTCACCGTAAATATTTAGGAGATGTGTTCAACCTCATTTTAAAATGACGCAATGTATCTCTGCATCAGAACAGGATGTGACATCCAATTAACATGCACAGCTCTTACGGTTTCATATATCCATTAAATTTAAAGGATTTAGTATTTTATCGTATATATGTATGAGTGGTTTTGCCTGGATGTATTCATGTACAGCACCGCATGCAGTAGCTGAGGAAGCAGGAAGAGGGTATCAACAGCCCCGGAACTGGAGTTACAGGTTGCTGTGAGCTGCCGTGTGGGTGGACACTGGGGACCCATCTCAGGTCCTCTGCAAGAGCAGCAAGTGTTTTTAACTGCCTAGCCATCTCTTAAGTCCCCTAAATGCACATTCAAATAGAGGATCCATTCTAGGAGATGATCTTAGTGGAGATCTTATCTTGTATAGAGGAAAGCGCATTGTCCCTGTCTGCCTACACTGAGATCCCCACGACACTCGGAGCTCTATGAGTGTCAAAGCCCAGCACCTTGAAGTATCAGTGTTGTCAAAAAGCTGCGGACAGAAAGCTTATCTCTGAGGATGAAGATATGATCTTGAGTTAAATATAAAATTGGATGACTAGAGCCTTCAAGAGGCATGTTGGTTAAGTGTTTGTACCTGCCATTGACCTGAGAGACTCATTTTATCTTTCTCTGTTGTGAGGGCAGTCACAAACAGTTAAAGACACTCATTGACAGGAATCAGAATCTCTCTGAGCTCACATGGGAAAGCTTTTCTGAAACATTCATTTATTTATATGTGTGTATGTTCACAGCACAGCACACACATGGCGGTCAGGGGGTAGCTCGCAGGAGTCAGTTCTCTCTTTACTCCATAGGTATCCTGGAGATCAAACTCAGGTCATTAGGCTCCATGGTAAATGCCTTTACCCATAAGCCATCTGACCAGCCATAGAAAAAAATTTTGGATGTGTTATTTAACAGCAGAACCAGGACCAAGGGAAGAGAGATTATAGCTTAATAATAAAAGAGAGATTCCTCTAATTAATAAAACCATGGAAAGCACAATGCGCTAGTTTAAGTTAATGAGCTCATCACTACTACATGTACCCGAATATGCATCTTTCAGATTGGTTCATCTCTTCCTCCCTTCCTTCATTTCTTCTCTTCTCCCTCCTCTCTGTCCCCCAGCAAATGACTGCTATATGCCACACTCTGAAATAAACAATGTCTTGGAAGAAGAAAGCATGACCTCTGGCTTCATGGATTGTACTGGTCTATAGGAGATATGGATGTTATGTCAACATTCTCACAAATGTAATCATGAGGCTACTAGAGCCTGTAGATGCACAATCCTTAGGAGAATGCCTTAGTAGGGGGTAGGGGTTTGATCAGGGAAGTGGAGAACAACACTGAGAAAGTATCAAGACCCGAAGAACAAGGGAATGTGAAATGTTCCATGTAGAGGAACAAGTATGTGCAAAGACCCTGAGACAGAAAACAGAATTATAAAAACACAAGGAATCAGGGCTGGAGAGATGGCTCAGTGGTTAAGAGCACTAGCTGTTTTGTCTAAGGACCCAGGTTCAATTCCTAGGATCCCCACGGTGGCTCACAACTATCTCTAACCCCAGGGGGACCTGACGGCCTCTTCTGTCAGTGGACACACACAATGCATAGACATATACCCAGGCAAAACACCCATACACATAGAATAAAAACTATAAGAAGGTAGCCAATAGTTTTATCAGAAGATCGAGGGTGGACATGGCGTGAGATAAAGCCTCAGGCGTGGGTGCTCACTGGACCATAGAGTTGTGTGAGTTTCAGTTTGGCGGAGAGGGCTGGGGAGTAGGGGATATTTGGGAGCAAAGCCACGTTTTGGAAAAAACATTCTTCTCTGGAATGAGGAACAAACTGGCAAGAGGGGATGGCAGCAGAGCAGTTAGGAGACACCTGCACGGGTCCAGCAGATGCCAGGAAAGCCACGAAGAAAGCCGGCCCAAGACTCTGTGGCCCCTCACAGCCTTTAGAGTTTGGGACTCCCCTATTTCCCTAAATGCTTTTGTGTGCACGCATGTGCCAGTCCTTTTAGTGGCTGCAGTTTTTCTCTTATGTCTCTGAGTGGGAGGTTTCCCCCTCCCTCTTGAATCCGAGTGGGCCTGAGTTTGTTCTGCCAACCAGAGTGTGGCAAAATAACGCCACATGGCCTTGGAAGCCATGTCGTAAAAGGCCACGCAGCTGCAGCTGAGTCCCTGGCACGTCTCACACTCTGTCCTGGAACTCGGGGGCCACTCTGAACAGCCCATGCCACAGGCAGACAGTATTCCAGACTCAATCAAACACCTCAGCCAGACAGCATACACACTTGATAAAAGCAGCCTCTAGATCATTCTGCCCCCAGCAATTTAAATCTCTCCACTTGTGCGAGTCTTTCCACCCAGTGCCTGGACTTCACGAAGCAAAGATAAGGGGTCTCCATTGTGCACTAAATTCCCAAATTGTGGACATGTTAAAGTGGGCACTGTCCACACTGAGAGAAGAGTGGGAGAATCACTGGTACAACGCGTATGGTGTTGTGTCCTTCATTTCCAGGAACCGGGTCTCCATAGCCTTTATTAGACCCTTGACAGGATCAAGGAACAAGAAAAAAAAGGCACCTATCATGTCACTGAAAAATTATTATAGTTTTTAGAACAATGTCTTTACTAATTAAGCAAATTCATCTGTATTAAAGTTGTTAGAAAACCTACAAACAGAAGAAATGTTCTTTCCACTTTTTATGGAATGTGTGTGTATATGCATGTGTGTGTGTGTGTGTGTGTGTGTGTGTGTTGTGTTTGCATCTATGCATGTGGATGTGTGTGTGTGTGTGTGTGTGTGTGTGTTGGGTGCATTGTATGTGTATGTGTATGTGCCTGTGCATATAGAGGCCTACACCGATGTCAGGAGTTATCTTTAATGGCTTTCCACCTTATCCATCAGCCTGGTCTCACTCAAACCCAGAGCTCACTGGCATGGCTAGTCTTGCTATCTAGCCTGCCCCGAGGACACCCAGTCTCTACCCTCTGAGGCTGGAGTTATAGCTTGTGGACCCCTCGAGGCCCCCGCCAGGCATTTACACGGGTTCTAGGGATCCAAACCCGGGTCCTTACATTTGCCAAGCATTTAGCCACCGAACCATTTCCCCAGCCCAGAAGAACATTTTAAAAGTAAAAATGAGAAATTAGACGGTGTTTATTAGTAAGGGGAAACAGCTGGGTGTGGTGGAACACACTTAGGATTCTAGGACTCAGGAGGAGAATGCAGAAAAACCAGTTTGAGACCAGCCTTGGCTGTATTCATACTGCATCTGGGCTAAAAGAGACAACATCTCAAACAAACAAACAAACAAACAAACAAAAGGGGGGCTTTATGAGGAAAGATGCTTTATTGTGTGAGTCCTGGTGGCAAAGACCTGGGTGGCCTCCAGGCAGCCATGAGGGACCATGAATGGCTGGCTCCTGTGCTAACAGCCTTAAGGAAGCCACGCCCCCAGTGTGGCAGCCACACGGAAAGCTCTGCCTATAACCCCAAATGAGTGTGCATGTGGATCCTTCCCGTCCACGCAGCCAGCCAGCGCCATAATTACAGCCTGGAACCCTGTGCAGAAGATCCTGGCGAGCTGGGCCGATGAAGCCTCCCTAGCCAGGTGACCCAGAGAGACCATGAGATAATAGCAACCCGTGTTGCACCATTCGGTTTAGGGCAATTTGTTAAATTACAATAGAAAATCAATACAGGGACACGTGTCGTAGCCACACCTGCAGTCTCTTCATTTGGAACACTGAATGCAAGACATGGCAAGATTCTCTTAAAGAGGAAGGAAAGGAGGGAGGAAAGAAGAGAGGGAGGGAGGGAGGGAGGGAGGGAGGGAGGGAGGGAGGGAAAGAGAAGAGAGGAGGAGAAGAAGGGAGGGAGGGAGGAGCTAACCCAGGTAGGAGGTAGGAGTGATGCAAGGCAGCAGTGCAGGAAGATGAGACAGAGCTCAGGATGTCACAAACGATTTGGTAGCATGAAGCATGGTACAGGCTGGTTTCAAGATAAGGCAGAAAGACGTTAATACATCTGTTGGGATAGCACAGTGAGTTGTGAAACAGGAAGTCTAACATAGTACCTGGGACGTGAAGAGAACGAGTAGAAGCATTGCCACGGCAGCAAATGGATTAGCATGTTGCAATGAGACGGGATGCCCTCTCATGCCTGAATCCCAGTTTTAAAGGGGAAGAAAAACTGTGGGCCAGTCTCATAATACAACCTTATTGGTCCCCCCTCAATGAACTCCTATAGACAGTGTGTATGTGTGTGTTAATATTTGTTGTACATACACATGGAACTGTGGGTATGTGGTTCCAGGAGTCAGCTAGTCTAACCCACCCCACCGCCCACATTGCTGGGTACAGAGCTCTGCTGCTGGGCCTGGGGTTTTGTTTTTGTTTTTACACGAGTGGTAGGAATCGGAACCTGGGTGCTCATGTCTGCATCCACGTGGACTGACCTCTCGGTCTCTTCCCACCTCCACGGCCCTTTTCAATGTAGAATGACACCGGACTGTTCTTTGCCAACAAGACCCCGAAACCCAAAGAGAGCAAAGACAAGTCTCTCAAACAAGAGGGAGATGAAGGAGAGCGAGGTTTTCTAGCGCAAGCCCTCAACTGCTCTCTGAACAGTGTCAGAGGCCACCCTTCCAGGGACAGGCTATATCACTCCCTTCTGCTGAGACAGCGTTTCCTATAAAGGCAGGAAGACTCTAAGGAGTTCCAGAGGAGAAACTCAAGGGCTGAAGCGTGCTGGACGAGGGACCGTGGGAGAGACTGCCTGATGCTGGGCGTGAGAGTGGAAGCAAGCGAGATGAGAACACTCAACCAGCAAGCAAGTCGGAGTCTATGTCAACAAACGAGCACGGGTGGTGGGGGGTCACACAAGCCCTACTTAATGGACAACTTGTGTACATGGATTTTAAGCGAAGCATGTTCAAAACGGCACTCAGCGAAGCAAGGCCACACTCGTGACAGGTAAATGTGGACTTGAACTGAGTTTTGGGAAGTGGTTTATTAACATGGTGAAACCTAGCGGGGGAGCTAAGAGAACACCAAGTTTGGATACACAGTGTGTCACTGACTAGTGACCAGAATGCAAGGACTTGGGGATGGGGAGATGGCCTCGTCAGCAAAGGGCTGTGGCACAAGCAAAGTGCGCTGCAGGCACAGCTGTGGCCCTTCCCAGTCAGGCTGCCTTCCTGTCACTGCTGGAAGCACTGGGGAGGAGAAGGTCTTCCCCGGCCAGCCCAGCTGAGATGCTAACCATAGCCATGAGGCGTTCCCCATCGCTGTCCAGCTTTCTTCAGCCACGGCATCCGAGAAACACACCTGACCACAGCCTTACGTGAGAAATGAAGTCAACCACAGAGTAAAGGGTCACAACGCACCGTCTTACATTCCAGAGAAAAATGTGTGTAGCTTGGTACAAGCCCTACAACCAGGGTGCTGACCTCATTTTGCTACTTACCCTTCATTTTGCTGTGTGACCTTGAACATGTTACTTAACTTCTCTGTGCCTTAATTCTTTCACCAGAGAAATGAGAGTAATTCCAGGGCCCATCTCCGGAAGTATAGTGTTAAGATGCAACCATATTTGTGAAGCCTTCGGGACTGTGCCTGGCACACCATGCCCACACAATGCTGGCTATCTGGGACTCAAAAATGGCCAGACACAGAGAATGAGGCTGAGATACGCTCAGCCCCCAATGGAACCTCTGTTTCATACCCCTTTGTCCCAAAGGATTAGTTCAGAAGGAGAAGAAAGTTGTAAAAGTTACTGCTAGGAAGCAGTATTTTCCAGATGCAACGGGACCACTGCACGGAAGGACTCCAGGAGACCACACAACCTGCACCGGATAAGCCAGCACTTTTGCAGCCAGAATGTGGGAGGGGCCCACAACAGCCCCACCTCCAGGTGAGTAGCTGTTGACAGTTGATAGCTACTTAAGGGAGGAAGAATCTGTTTTCGGTAGGGAAGTGACTGGGTACAACTGCTCCTGCTCCAGGGCATGGCCCCACGCCCACGGGCACGCAGACAGCACTAAACACACCCAGTGGGTTGGAGACAGAGCTTGAGACAGGGGGAGGGTATGGGGGCGTCTCTGATTCTTGCCTGCTCTTGGCACCCTTTTCCTCCTGCTGGGTTGCCTTGTCCAGCCTTGGCATGAGGGTGTGGGCCTAGTCTTATTGTAACTTGCTATGCCATGCTTGATTGTATCCAGAGGGAAACAGAAAGAATGGGTCTGGGGGAGAAGGAAGGGGTGTGTATGGGGGGAGGGGGGAGTATTGGGGACACAAGGCCCCAAGCCCAGCCCAGAAGCTACCTCCAGCTGATAACCACTCACGAAGGAAAGGTTAGCATTCTCCCATGGCATGGAGTCTCACTGGGCACGTTAAGGGCGGGCCCCACGCCCAGCGGCGGATGGCCATCACAAGCCAAACTCAGGGTTATTTTTGGAGATTTTTTTTTTTGCCTTGTAATACTTTATCTGGGCTTCCCCCCCCCCTTTTCCTTTTTCAGCCTTTCAGATCTTTTGCTTATATTATGGTTTTCTGTTTGTGTGTGTGTATGAGATTTCTTTGTATGAACATGTTCATATCTCTGTATTGACACACGTTATTTGGGCTTTTTTATTGGCTCTCCCCCCCCCATTTATTTGTTTGTCTTGTCCTATTCTGGTTTGTTTGCTTTTATGTTATCATTTATTACTATTACTATTTATTATTATTATTATTATTATTATTATTATTTTAGATGCCATGGAGGAGCATTGCTTACTGGCTTGTTTCTCATGCTCACTTGGCCTACGCATAAAGCCCAGGACCACTCGCCCAGGGATGAAACTGCCTCACCAAACTGGTCCCTCCCACACCAACCGTCAACCAAGACAATACCCCACAGGCTTGCCTACACGCCAACTGGATGGGGGTATTTCCTCAGTTAGGATCCCTCTTCCCAGATATGTCTAGGTTTGTGTCAAGTTGACAAACCAAATCAGTACAGTGCCTCTGAGGGTAGATGACAAGCATGGTCACTCCCACCTTACAGGACAAAGTCAAGACTCAAAGAGTTCGAGTGCTAGACCGGCCGAGGTCACAGAGTCACACTGTCCCCCATGAGGCTCACACACGCTGACTCCGGCTACCCAGGCTCTCAGCGTCACATGACAAAGGGAGAATGAACTCCGAGTCTGGGTTTGGGGAACACTCTACCCTCCCAGAGTGACCTGACCACAGAGCAGCTGCTGCTTCTTCCAAGTTTGAAGTTGTCTCTTGCTGGGGTGCTGCTTGGGCAAGCGTTACCCAGCACGGCTCTAACTCACCGAGACCTGCCAGGCCTCCACTCCCAGAAGGCCAGAAGAGATGGACTAAAAGCCATCACTGCGCTGGGACTTCCAGCCCACACTTTAATAAGAAGACACCCACTTAGACGCTCTGCGATCCCTTGCAAGGAGCCTACATTCTAAAGTTTGGCGCCTGGAATCTTCCTGCCCAAGACGATTCTTCTTGGGCCTTCTTAAAACAAAATGCACCAGTTAATAGAATCCAATTGCCATTGCTTGAAGGGGTGCCAGCCAAAGAGGAGGCTCGCCTGTAACTTTCAAAGCTCTTCCACAGCTATTTTCTGTTTAAAAAACTTTATTGCTTTCAAATCATTTGTGAAATGGCTTTTAAAATAAAGCTGGCCCTTCCCCACAGACACCCCCATTAGAAGAGTAATATGATTTCGCTTTCCCCTGGGCTTAGGGTTTAAATGGGAAATGGTCCCCAGAGGCTCATGTGTTTGGCCACAGCTGGTGACCCTGTTTTGGGAAGTTGAGGACCCTTTGGGATGGGACCTGGTTAGTAGAATGAGGCCAGCAAGAGTGGGCCCTGATTGTTTGATATATTTGTTTCCAGTTCCAACTTGTTCTCTCTGCCCCTTGGTACCATGTGTTATACCATGACCACCCACAGCACGTACCCCACTGAACGTGTAACCACTTGAAGCCAGTAGATCCTTTCCTAAAGTTGCTCTGCCAGGTATTTTGGTCACAGAAATGAGAAAGGTAACTAAGTCAACAACCATGAAAGAAAACTGAAGATAGGCAGGGAGAAGAAAGAGAAGGGTCCTGCCCCTCCCCTTTCCCCCAACATCCTACATCCTTCCACAGGGAGACAGCCATGACTCGGACAGCAGGGACCCTACTTCCTCACTTTGTTCTTGGAAAGGCTGTGGTTCTCTCTCCAGACTGTGAACACACTCCACATCCAATAAATGACGCTGGCCCATGCTGTTTTCTTCACTTTCAACACATGGAAAGCTTGGTTCCACATGGAGAGGGTTCCACATGGAGAGGGGCTGTGTATGACTCCCCAAAGCCACAGGATTACGACTTAGTCAGCCACCCCAGCAGGTATCGTGTTGAGTTTGTTTATCAGTTCTCAGGGCTGTAAATAAGCCTCCTTTCCTGAGGTTTCAACACTGCTGTCTCTATGTAGTGGGTACGTGGGGCACCAGTGACCCCTGGATCCACTTTCTCCGGTGAGGCTCCACAATCTTACCCAACAGCACCCCAGCTAGAGGTGTTCAGACACACTGACGGGAGACTTATCACATTCAAAGCACAGCATTGTGCTTTTGAGACAAAGTTATCTTGTCCATCTTGTTATGGAGCCCAGGCTGGTTAAATTCACGATCTCCCTGCTGCAGCCTCCTGAACGCTGGAATTCCAGATGTGCACCACCTGCCATTCTCAGCTCTCCAATCATTTTAATCAGTTATATATTGAATGTGTTCTCTGACATGAAGGTCTCCGTCATGCAGACCAGGCAGCTATGATCCTCACATGAAGGCGGCTCATGAAGATAAGCCTTCATGATCCTCACATGAAGGCGCCACAGCTCAGGTTTGGAGTTCCCAGTCCAACTACCTCACACCAGCTGTCTAAACTGAGGCAAGCTATCCTGCCCTGGGTGCCTATGTCTTTTCATAGGTGGCTGATCTTATCCATCTTAAAAGGCTTAAAGGCATTAATCCACTATCATAGCCTAGAGTATGGTTAACAGTCAACAAATATTACCATCAAAAATCATTATCATTAAAAGTCTAGGGCATGGTGGCGCACGCCTTTAATCCCAGCACTTGGGAGGCAGAGGCAGGCGGATTTCTGAGTTCGAGGCCAGCCTAGTCTACAGAGTGTGTTCCAGGACAGCCAGGACTACACAGAGAAACCCTGTCTCAAAAAAAAAAAAAAAAAAACAAACCCAAAAACAAAAACAAAAAACAAACAAACAAAAAAGTCTAATTAAAAGGCTTTGGGGACACATCTTCCCCAGAACATCAATGGTGGGTCTTTACACTTTTTTCTGTCATTGTTTTTTGTGATCCTCTCAGAATCTTTGTCCTTTCTCACCATGTTTCTGCCCCTTTTCTTCCAGTGAGCCCCTGAGAAGGTCACTCATTTAACACTTTCGTTTCCTGCTCTGGACACATCACGTCCCAGGTTGGCCTTACACTCTCTTTGGAGCAGGGGCCCTGCACCCCTGAGCCTTACGGCTCCACCACCCAGGTGCTGAGTTTACGGGCCTGCACTTCCACACCTCATGTTATACCAGGATACTGAGGACTCAGCCCAGGGCACTCTGGGCTCCAGCCCCAGTCCCATCCTGCATCTTTAAGGTGAGTGAGACTCTAATGCATCTGTATTAGGTCCTTCAGCCTAACATCCTCTTATTTACACACCCAAGCAACTGAATGTGGAGACAACATACTTAGCAAAGTCATCAACTGTACACTTTTCCCAAGCAAACATGAGGAGTTGGGGGAATAGCAGATTGTCGTTATAAACAGAAATTTATACATGCTCATGCAATCGCGTGAATATTATATGTGTATCAAATAATAATAATTAGCTAATAATATGTAACTTCTCAAACAGTAAACTTTTTATAAGGTTCCTGGTAGCCAGCACAGGAATATACATGAGCATATGTGCACACACATGTACAGGTACACACTGAGAGAATGCAAGGCTTTTCAGTGTACTTAAGGACCAAATGATGTCATTCCAAACCACACCCTGAGTCCTAGTGTTCCCAGAGGCTGTCATGTAGCACTCTGGCCCTGACCCACTTAGACTGGCCCAGGACAGGCAAGAGCCTCTCATTCACGTTGTGTCTCTGAGTATTCTGTTGTGCTGAAAAGGAAATAACCCTCCTTGGTCTGAGGCATGCAGACGACTTGGCATCCTCTACAACTGACAATGAGTACATTGGAGAGGAAGAAAGGCTTCTCTATCCGAAACAGTTTCGGAACTCTCCAAGGGGAGATCCACAAAGCACACACCAGACAAAGGCTCAGAAAAGTCTGTGGTAAACAAAGGCACTGCTTAACTCAGAGAACCCACAGGAGATGGCTGTGGGCTTCTGCTCTTCCTTCTTTCCATTCGGTGAGGCCTGAGACTGTCCCAGGGAAGCAAGGCTCTGACGAGCACCTTGAGAGAATTCCAGCTTAGATTATTTCAGAGCCAAAGTCACTGCCTTTGAGCAACACCAGGCTCTGGGGTGAGGAAGGGGAGGAGGAAGGCACACTGAACGGAGGGTGGATTGAGTGCATGGTGCAGTCGGTAAACCATGCTCTCTGCCATTCCACAGATGACAAACTGCACTGCGGGAGGGCGGGCTTCTTCCACAGACTCCCCTCAGGCTCATCCACACCTAGCCATACACCTCATCATCTCAATGGGGGGAGTCATCATTACTGATGGTCCGCCTCTGTCAGGCACCGTAATTGAGGGAAGATAACAAGCTAAATACTGGAGTGTCTTCCTCTCCAGATGGAGGTGCTACATGGATATTGATGGATGAGTCTATTCGGGGGCCAAAGAAGCAAAATTAATAATATTAACAGTAAACATCCTTTTCCCGGTTTCTTGGGTTTGGTTTGGTTTTGTTGACACAGGTCTCGCTATGTAGCCAAGGCTAGCTTTGAACTCTTGATCCTCCTAAATGATTAGGCTATGCCTTTCTGAATGCCGAAATTGCTGGCATACACACCCAGTAACTTCTACATTCATCAATGACTGACTAAGCATACATTTTACTACAGAAATCTAACTCTATTAAGATGCATAGCAGTATTTCAAGATGTGTTATTTCAGATTCTCATAAAAAAAGAAATTACAGTCTAACTTTATTAGCACTGAGTCATGATTGAACTGATTACCTCTAAGATTAAAATAAAAGGTGAATAAAACCTTAAAGGTTTTCCCCCCTAACCTCTCCCCTCTTTTTTTGTTCTGGGTTTTCCAAGACAGGGTTTCTCTGTGTAATCTTAGCCAGGCCCTGGCACTCACTGTGTAGATCAGGCTGGAACTCAGAGATCTGCCTGCTTCTGCTTCCTGAGTTCTGGGATTAAAGGCGTACACTATCACCACCTCTGTGACAATTTTGTTTCCTACCCCACCCCCAGAGCTGAAGGCTCTACCACTGAGCTAAATCCCTAACCCCTTCCCCAAGACCTTTAAAAGTACTGAAACTCAAAAGATAACCATGAGGGAGGAGGGGGCACAGATGGGACAGGATCAACCAAAACAAAGCATGTATGAAAATGCCATAAGGAAACCTGTTAGCTTATAGGCCAATCTTAAAAATTTAAAATTAATAAAATATAAACATCCCATTTATAGCTGGATTATTTTCATTATTTGCTTGAAAGGGTTATATATCTGGTAATATCAACATAGTGTTTACTTTATAATGTTGAAATTTAGGGATTTCAGTAGAGGGCTCCTTTGGCATAAACTAATAAGATCTACTTATATTAACTTTACTCATCGATAGAAGTTCATCTCTGTCTCCTACTGATTTGGCTTAACAAACATAATGAAAAGTATCAGACCCATGAAGAGATACTCCAACCCACATCAGCTATGGGTTTTCCCTTTTCTCCAGACTTTCAGGCTAATCTGACCAGCAACTGAGTCTCAAGGTGTCTGGCTACTGGGGGTAGGATGGAGTTGGCCACAGAGGGGAGACTGGGATTCCTTTTAGGACTCAGCTTAATCACCACAGACAGCATTCTTCTGCAGTAAAGTCTAGCCCACTGTGTACCATCTGGTAGAATCTGGAAGAGGATGTCTGTCTAACCACCGTGTCCTCAAACGATGAGTCAGAGTCAGAGCATCCCCATGTATGTGAGCTTGGCATCAAACCTGCAGAGCACCTACCTCTTGGCAGAGACTAACGCTGCTGTCTCCTGCAGCTCAGCGTCTCTCTAAGGCTCACGGGTGTGAAGGCATGAGACATCCTAGCAATGTCATCAGGAAGATGCTAATTTGGATTTTCATCTGCAGGTACAAAAAAAAATTAAAAATCTGTGGACAAGGGTGATGGCACACGGATAAAGTGTCTGCTGTGCACGCATCCGGAGGCTCAGCACCCGTGGGAGTGCCAGGGGGCTGTGGCGGTGTGTTTGTAACCTTAGTGATCCGGAGACAGAGATTGGGACCCCTAAAACAAGCTGGTGAGCTAGGCTAGCTGACTTAATGAGCTCTGGGTTCAAGATAAACACTCTGTTTCAATATATAAAGTGAAGAATGATCAAGGAAGAGACCAGTCACCAATCTCTGACCTCTGTGACATGTATGTCTCACACACACACACACACACACACACACACACACACACACACACACGAGAGAGAGAGAGAGAGAGAGAGAGAGAGAGAGAGACAGACAGACAGACAGACAGACAGACAGACAGACACAGAGAGACAGAGAGAGAATTTACACAAAGTCCTTGAGCTTGCATTTGGCACAGCTAAGGATTTAGCCCCAGCAGTCTGGTCCCTGAGTCCACGTGCCTAACCCCAACCAGGTCTCGCCTCACTAAAGAGCAACTAAACCTTCGCCTCACCACAGTTAACATTCTTTAGGGAATTTCAAAGGGCCCCTCCCTTTAAAACATTGCTTTTCAAAAACACTGTTAGACTCACAAGGTTTCTAACTGCTAGTCCAAACACCAGTCCTTAAAGTCACACTTTCCTGCCACTAAGACAAACAAATCTATAATGTGTGTGCATGTAAATACATCCATAGTTATGTAATATACCCAGTGACACACCGCTTTCTGGGGAGGTTTACGGAGTTGGGTCTTACTGGAGGAAGTATGGCGTTCGTGGCAGACCTTGAGAGTGTGAATCCTCAAGCCCCTTCCAGCTTGTGCTCTCGGCCTCCTGCTGAGGTCAGGATGTGCACTCTCAACATTCAGCTGTTACTGACATGCCTGCCGCTTGCTGTCACCCTTCCCAGCACGACAGACTCTTAAATATCTGGACCCATAAGCCAGACAACTCCATCCCTCTATAAGTTGCCTTGGTCATGGTGCTTTATCATAGCAGCAGAAAGGTAACTAATACATTCTCTCACCATAAAAGGGTAGGGAAAGGAAAGTGGGAAGGCATCTTTGGAGACAATGGGTACATCTAGGACACTGAAGCAATGACACTTTGGTGGTTGTGGGTGAACTTATTTCCAAATACACTCAGTTTATATAGGGTATGTATCTTTAGTGTTTGTGCATTGGTCTTATTGAGTGAGCTCTTACTTATAAAGTATCTTTTTACAAAGATGACTGGACCCGTGGGTAACACTTGTCTTGCAAGTGTGAAGACCTGAGTTTTAATCCCAAGAAGCCACAGATGAGCTGTGCTCATCTATAACCCCAGCACTCAACAGAGATGATAACCCCAGCACTCAACAGAGATGATGGAGACAGAGACAGGAGAATCCCCAGAAGCTCACAGCCAGCCAGAAGAGACACTCTGTCTCAAAAATGTGAATGGTGAGGAACTGACACCCTGAGGTTGTCCCCTAACCTATACACATGCACCATAACATGCCCTGTTCACACACATGTGCACACATCACGCACATGGGGGCCAGTAATGGTGGCCTGACAATTGGATGGGAAAGTATCATTGAGAAAGACAGTTCACACTTCGTATCGCTAGCCTAGGGGAGGTTAGGAGAGCAGGAGAGGAAGGCCTGGCTCCAGAAGAGGAGCAGCTACTGGTCAAATACCACAAGTGGAAACCGTGTGAGGGAGATAACATTCTCTCCTCCTCTAATAACTTTCCCAAGGTCAGGGTTTTATACAGCTACTGGTTTTCCATTTCTTATACCGGTAGCTTTATATATGCACAGCCTCGTCACGCTAAAAACAAACTATTACCCTTGGGATAAATAACCTACAATTCTATCTTCTACCCTGAAGTAATTGTTAACTATTATTTTCACAGTAAATAATGGTTAGAACCATTTGCCGGTGTAATGGTAGCTAGCATGTTTTGTTGATTTCTTACAACTACCAGGAGAAATTGAATGCTTCTCATGACACACTGGCTGGGTTTTTAACTGCATATAATTGAGCCTGAGATCCTAGCTCTTTTTCACAAAATAAAAATAATTAATGGCAAACATAAGTTGCTGTAATATAGAAAAATCAACACTTTTATCATAATGCTTTCTTTACAGTAGACTTTTTCTCTTAAAAAAATAAACAGATTGAGACACTGACTTAATCCTGAATTCATTTCAATAAGATGAATCTGTCAGCTACACTGTTCTCATGGTAGCGATGAGATGAGTGTGTCTTTGGCAATCTGAGGGTTCACCTGGCTTGTTCTCACAGACTTCTCTCATTGCTGTCACTGTTAAATCACACAGTCTGTTTAGGATTGGATTCCCCAGGAAAAAAAGTCCACACTTGCAAAAAGAAGTAATTAAATTCCAAAAGAACTGTTGGGGAGGGGACTGAAATTTAATAATAATGGTAAAGATTATTTTATAACTTTAATTGAAACCCTAGAGCACTTTAATAATGCTGAACAATGAATCAAAGAAAGCTGAAAGCAACAGAAGGCTTTATTCCTTGAATCCAAAAGTCAGAGACTGTCACAGATCCGGGCTTCCAGCCACAACACACAAAGCCACAGCTAAACCTGCTTGAAAAGCAGCTAACAGGGCAAGGTAATGCAAAGTGGTCTCCACTATGAAGTCAACTCTGCAGTGATTTTATCTACCTTAGTGAGCTCAAAGACAAAGTTAACCTAAGGAAAAATAGTGAATATACACATCTCTGGGGCCAGGAGATCTGGGTTGTGACCCTGGTCACGCCTTGTCCCCTTTTTAAAGGACTTTTGCCTTGCCGAGACTTTGGGTCCTCCTCTACACCATGAAAGAGGGAAACTGGGTGATCTATAAAAGGCTTCTGATTCTGTTGTGGCTTAAACCAAGAAATCTTTCTTTCCCTTGATACTCAGGGTTATACACACACACACACACACACACCACAGACACACACCACACACACACACACACACCACACACACACACACACACACACCACAGACACACACACACAGACACACACACACACACCACAGACACACACACACACACCACAGACACACACACACACACCACAGACACACACACACAGACACACACACACACCACACACACCACACACACACACACACAGAAACACACACACACCACACACACCACAGACACACACCACATACACAGACACACAGACACACATACACACACACACACACACACACCACACAGACACACACACACACACAGACATACACACCTCACAGACACACATACACACATACACACATACACACACACACACCCCACACATACCCCGACACACAGATACACACACACCACACAGACATACACCACATACAACACACACACACACACACATACAACACAGACACACACACACACACACACACACACACACACACCAGAATACACATCTAGCAAGAAAGGTGGCCAGGAACAGTTGCTCCCCAGTACGGTCACCGAGAACAGAGCCCTGCCACTAGCCATTACAGCCACATCAGCTGCAGCCACGAGTGCCACCCAGGCTGAGCAGGTGTCTCAAAGCTGTGTCGTTTGCGAATCTAGAAGGGAAAATGTGAATTGACGATACGACCTCACTCGATATCATATTTGAGCGTAAAAGCAATTAGGCACTTTGAATATAATTTGAGCTGAGCACTCAAGGCTCTTTCTCTAGTCTAAATATAGCTGCAGGAAACATATTTTCAAGGAATAAAATAACACCCTCTGCTTATGAGCACACAGTTGCAAAGAGAGCTGGTCTAGTTCTGGGGAACTCAGACAAGTATGGCTGATTCCACATTGTGGGTTAAAGGATTCTTATCTGCAGGAGAAAGAAAAGGCTAACTCAGATGGAGGTTAGGAAATAAATGATGTTTTAAATTTGTTTTCTTCTTTCTCTATATAATATATTATACATATATATTAGTTTTTAATGTATGAGTATTTTGCCTGTATGTGTATGTGCAGATGCATGCAGTGCCTGAGAGCCCCAGAAGAGGGCACCAGATCCCATAAGGGAGTCACAGTGTTGTAGGCACCATGTGGGTGCTGAGAATCAACCTGAGTCCGCTAGATGATCAACCAGCGCTCTTAACTGCTAAGCCATCTTTCCAATTCCATAAATGGGGCTTTTAAAAATAATTACTAATTTTAGAAAGATTGTAATTAGGAAGAAAGGGGCAGATAACATTTGTTTTCCTTCATTGCTTTGAATAATTTGGGGTGAAAAGGCTTCACATATACCATCCCTTGTGAGGAAAGCACAAGGAGGAGAGGTGGTTACACACAGGAGCCTTCATTTCTTGCTCAGAGATCACATCTCAAAGGCCGCTTCCCACTGACTGGTACTGGCTCCCTGGGCTGCTATTAAGGATTCCAAATCTGCAGGGAAGGGTGCTGGGATTGATTAGCAATGTCTGCAAGGATCGGTGCAGAACCGTAGCAAGAATGTACAGATATCTGTCATCCCCACACACTGCGGTCTCCAAGGTTTCTTCCAGCATCTAGCATCTTCCATATTTGAAAGCTCCTGACTGAGTCAAGTGAACTTGGTTGATTCCCTCAGGGGAGAGGTGAGAACTAGTAGCTCATTAGGGATTTAACATTTCCAGAAAGTCTAAATATGCAAACCCTTTTCATAAAATATTACTTTCTGTGAACTACATAAGCATTATGGAAATAAACCAAATAAAATAAGATTGGTTCCTTAAAAATCTATCTTAATGACAGCTGCATAAACAAGCAAGCAAGCAGTCTGGATCACAGCCACGCGTCTCGTGCTCAGCCGCCCTGGCTGCAAGGCTCCCACAGCACCTTCCATCTGGGTTTCACAAATCACTGAAACTCAGATGAGAACGCCCTTAGAATTGTCTTCAGGGATAAAGATGCCGTGTCTGTCTCCTGAGCATGACCCAGACTGCAGAATTGTGTGGCTGACATATGAAGAGTTCATAAAACCACGATTACATGAAGACACCAGGAAGAGCTCAGGGGAAGCCCATCGGCACACTGCTCTGAGCCTCCTCACAGGAAAGCAAAGGGATGAGGAAGTCAGGAAGTGCTCTGAAATGACAAAGGAATTCTATAGGGCTTGGCTTTTCACTGACGCCCTCTACATCTGGCATGGAGAATGAGAACATTGGGACTAAGGCGGAAGAATTGAAAATTCAAAACCTGCCTGGGCTACAGGGTGATTCCAGGGCTGGCCTGGGCAACTTAGGTAGACTCCATCTTAAAACACAAAGTGTAACCAAGGGCTGGGAAATAGCTAAGCAGTACTATATTTACCTGGCATGTGTATGGTCCTGGATTTAATCCCAGTACCACAAAAGAAAGAACAAAGAAAACAAGGGACACAGGGAAAGGGGTTGGGGCAACAAGCTGAGCTGGCTCACACTGCATCTCAGTACTTGGGAGGCAAAAAGAATGCTGAGTTCAAAGCCAGCCTAATGTGCGTAGTCATTTCCAGACTAGCCGGGGCTATGGAAAATTGTCTCAACAGAAATGGTGGGGGCAGGGAACACTAAGGAGAGACACTGTTGAGACTCACTTAAGCCCACTCAGTAGAAAGCAGTGTGGGTAGTTGTGGCTGGCAGGGGTCAGTGTGTACAGCTGGGGTGTGACTTGTCCTTCCTTTCATTGTCACAGGTTTTCCCAGTGGCTTCTGCACGAACCTTCCCTTCGGTTTTATCTGTTTTTCCTCTAGTTTGATCCAAGGCCATCTAACACTTGCTCTCCAAAAAAAAACAGCCTCTGGGGTTTTTCCAGGTTGTCAATTTTTAAGAATTCTTTATCTGCAGGAGAAAGAAAGGTTAGCTCAGATGGAGGTTAGGAAATAAATGATGTTTTAAATTTGTTTTCTTCTCTCTATATATAATATATTATATATAATATATATTAGTTTTTAATGTATGAGTATTTTGCCTATATGTGTGTATGTGTATGTGCAGATGCATGCAGTGCCTGAGAGCCCCAGAAGAGGGCATCAGTCCAGGAGTCTCAAAAGAGATGCACAGAGCTGATGAGGCGGCTCAGCAGACCAAAGCACTTGCTATGCAAGCCTGATGACTTAATACCTGGAACCCACCTAAAAATCCTGGATGTGGTGGTGTGGATCTGTAACCCCAGCTCTTGTGTGGCAACACAGGAAGCAGAGACTGAACGCAGGAAAGCCGAAATGATAAGAGACACCCTACCTCAAAACCAAGGTGGAAGGAGAAAACTTATTTCTAAAAGTTGTCCTCTGATCTCCATTCTCACCATGGCACACACATGCACATATGCACACATGTACACATGTACACATGCACCACACACTTCAGCTTTCCAGGAAAATCCCTCACAGAGCTAGCCTGACTGTTGCTAGCTACCAAAGTGTCCTTCCAGAGAACACCGTCCATTGGAAGCCGATACATTTGCAAACCATGCCTCCCAGCCCTCCCAGCAGGGCTCCCTTCTCTACACAGGATTGTCTATTCAACTGAAATTCATTTGTTTTATTTTCATTTTTCCTATGCTGTAATGGGCTTGTTCAGTAGAGTCCCTAATAGTCCATAACACAAAAAATTATGCTTTCTCCTGGAAATGCTAGATGTGGTTGACTTCAAGTGGACTGGCAGCCTCCAGCTGTTGCTTCTGACCACTGTGGAGCAGCAGCTGAGAGAGGGCGCCATCTGCTCTTTGTGCTTTTTCCTAAGGACAATGACACCACATAACCAAAGAGCCCCAGAGGTAGAGGCCTGGAGCGGATGTGACATTTATGAAAGCTCACAGGCTCAGATTTCTCTACTCCCGTGCAATTTTCTTTGAGCTCTTTTCCCTCCTGATGTCAGTGCTTATGAAGCGGAGCTTGGGAAACAGACAGAACAGAAGTTCCAACCCCAGATCTCTACATACCTAACATGTGATCTCGGGCAAGTCAGTTCACCTGTCTGTGCCTCATGTACATGCTTAGGTCAAAGAACAATTTGCAAGAGACAGTTCTCTCCTTCCACCGTGTGGATCTCAACAATCCAGCTCCAGCAAGCGCCTTTATCCACTGAGCCATCTCTCCTGCCCCAGTCCTCCATCTCAGGATCACCCGGGAGAAATGGGAAAGTCAAAGTCGCTGTGAAATGGCCTAAGGCAAGTTACTCACACAAAACAAGCTTTAAATAAATGAGTACCGGGCTAACAATAGCTTCATGGTTTGGCAGGGTAGTCTAAGCCTTACAGATTTATAACTGCATTCAGACCTCACAGTGATCCTATAGAGAAGGGACCCTTAAGGTCCTATTTTAAGGCTGAAGCTATAGGACAAGAAGTCAGCAGCCGAGGCTCAGGAGGAGAACGTTTGTGCCTGTTATGGTCAGATTGAAGAGACAGGCACGAGACGGTCGTCAGCTACGAAAAAGCTCTCTACTCATGGGCTGTTGAGCACCCCAAATGTCAGTGTGAGCACATAGAGTCTAGAGCACCCCAAATGCCAGTGTGAGCACAGACTTAGCTATCTTTCATCCTGGGGTGTTGAGGTTTTGCATTTTTGTGGCATGCATGACAAGATAGTTTAGGTTCATCTGGGCAACCACGGCTTTCTGCTTTTGAGATCTGTGCACAAGCATTTGATACAGCCTTGCATGCCCAATTCCCTGATTGACAGGGACTATTCCCACGGTCTTACTTGATGACCTCTAATAGAAACATTAGTTATGTTCTGAAAATAATGTTACAGAGTACCAAGGGCTTACACTTATTTGATGTATGGTGTCTTGTTAATCCCCCAGTAACACCTAGGTATCAGTCAGCGTTTCAGTGCTGACAAGCCAGAGGAGGGGTAACTGGGGAGGAGTTTACAAAGGATGGCAGCTGGCTTAAGGGCTTTGTTGGGAGGCTGAAAAATACCCAACAGAGACCACGTTTCAGGAACACACCTAACATCACACCAAAGGCGCCACAGCAAGCAGACACTCAGGAGCGGTGGTACAATCGACAACCCCAGCACCTCAGAGGCTGAAGTAGGCTCAAGGCCCATTTGGGATGCATAGTGAGACTCTGTGTTGATAACTCATAGAGAAGGGGAGGAGGAGGAAAAGAAGAAGAGAAAGGATGAGGAGAAGGAGAAGGCAGATGTGGAGGAGGAGCTGCCACACAGCCATGCCCACGGCTTGCTGGAGAGAATGCAGATGTGGATGGCAGGCCTCTGTGGCTGTCATGGAGATGCAGCTCGCTGGCCCACCTCATTCGAGCCCTAAACCTTATGATACTGAAGACATATAAATAGACCACTGGCATTCTCACTTCAGAGGTCAAAGGAGACACACCGGGTAAGTAGAAGCTAAGCCTCCACTGGTAGCTTGCCATGGGCTTGACTCCTCAGCCCGGGCCCTTTCCACACCACCATGGTCTCCCCGGTTGCGGTTGCTTTCCCTCCACCCCTCTCTATACACTCAGGATATTTCCTAAGCACCCCAGTCTGCCTCTTCTCTCACTGAACCCACTTCTAGTCAGCTTCTCTAAACCTTTGCCTCCATAACTCCAGAAGCCTCCAGCCTTCTGGTTCAGCCTCCGGGAGCCCTGAGGTCTATCTCAGTCTCCCCCCAAGACAGACTATGTCAAAGGTAAAGTGTACTGGGAACCTAGAGCTGAAAGCCTGCCCTGCCCTGCGGTCCCCCACCAGTTCTCATGGCATTTGATGGCATTCTCTTGGCCCGCTGCCATCACACTGCACTACCGTAAGCAGTCACTCGCTCTCTCCAATCATTCTCATCTGACGCTGCGTGTAGACTCCTCCCCAGTGTAAGCGTGGCATCATTCCGGACAATTGCGGAAGCAGGGAAATGAGTCTCCAAAGGTGCTAGGGGGAGCATACCGAAGAGCCTGCTGGGGATTCCGTTCTACTGGACCCCGGTGTCCAAGGCCAATGGAGAGACATTACGGAGGGCAGCCCAGGATGGCAGGGGTGGCTACAGCCATACCAGACACAAATTATACCGTGTCCTGGATATAAATTCCTCCAACAGCAGGTGTGTGCTTCAGAGGAATAGTTTCTGCAATTAAAAAGCTGACATTTTAATGGATTATGCAGATCAGCTAAGGTTCTAAATCATAAACATCCTGCCTCAGAGGGAATAGAGAGTGCAGGCCAAGTACGGAGAGAGAGCACAAACACCACGAGCCATTTACTGCTCCGTCCAACCTTTTTATACCTCTCTGTGAAACTGAACATTAACCTTTACATCCGCAGCGGCTCCTCTCCGCTCCTAACAAAGGCACTAGTTCATCTCTGTAACGCCATGTGAGCGGGATGGACTTTGCCCTCCTTTGGCATCTCCAATGGTACCTAATGCGGTCCCATTAGCCCTGGAAATAAAACCGACTGTCTTTTTTAGTAACGGAGTAAGACATGGGAAGCCAGGGAGCTAGCTCCCTGGATGTCAAATGCATGCACACAAACCACACTGGGGTCTATCCCACAGCATTCTAAATGAGCACGACCTCACCTGACCTCAGAAGCTAAGCAGGGTTGGGTCTAGTTAGTCCTTGCATGGGAGACATTGAAGCGGGGCGGTGATGGGTTTAGGATTTTTTTTCTACTTGAAAATCATAGACAAGAAGTTTGTCTTTCTTGCAAAAACCAAAATGGTAGGGCAGAAGACCTGTCTTTAAAGACCGTGAGGAAGACAGAATTGCCAACATGTCTTACAAATATAATGCAGTGGGGTGCAGAAAGTTCCAGAAGATTGTAGAAACTATCGTGGCGCGGCACGGCAAGGAACCTAGCCAATGGTCTCACTTCAAAACACAAGTCGTCCGCTTTTAGGTGACATTTTGGACTGGTCCCCACCACCAAAACCAAAGAACCAGAAGAAAGACATAGGAACCATATGTCCCAAGACGCCCTTTCTATACAAAAATGAGTTATAGTCGCAGTCAAATGATCATAGAGCAAGAAAAGGGACTAGCCTAAGAGAGAATCCCAGGCCTCCAACACCATGCTTTCTCTTTTCATTTAGACAGCAAGAAGTCCCCAAAGGTGTTTAAAGAAGATGTAAGAGATGTCATGGTCTTCTACAGGTATGTCTGAGTGTCCTGTAGCTGTGTGGCATGGCACGGAGGACGGGCCATGAGGAGCAGGCTGAATGCAGGTGAAGGTGCGAGGCAGGGGTGCCAGCTGTTTCTGGGCCTTGAGGGAAGGCATTTCTCACAGAGCCTGAGACAGGTGGAAAGGATGATGGCCCCGAGTAGACATTAAGTGTAATTTCTCAAGCCTGAAGCTTAGTATGTTATACCAGCAGCCATTAGCGTTCACCTTTCCTCTTTGATCTATAAAGAGCAAAGTACAGCGATTTATTTCTGCTCCTCTTCCTGCCTCTGCTCCCTCTAATGGGCAGTTAAACGATAAGGGGAAAGTGCAGCAGCCAGCACCGGTGGCGCCCCACCCATGCAGCCGCTGTGCCTGATGGGAAAGTTTTAGTAATATCTTGTAGTGAGTTATGGGAATGGGCTTACTTACTACCCAGTGTGATTCCCCTCTAGCATGTAGAAACTGGAAAACCAAACCAGAGCAACCCAGTGCTGCTAAGAAGCCGAGGTTTTGCGTACAAACTGAATTCTATCAACAGATGTATGGGCAAGATTTTGTTTTGGTGCTAATGGAGTATAGAGACGCAGGATTCAATATATTCATCTTATTCCTGTGGGTCAGAGCTGCAGCAGCACATCCTGGCAGCCCCTGCTATGGGAGCAGGTTCCTGCTCATATGGCCGTAGCTGCACCTGGAACGACACAGCTTTCGCAAGATGGTTTTGAAAGTTATTCCAGTTTCAAATCTGCTGTTCCGTTCTCACAACAGTTTTGCGACCAACATCAGGATTAGCATTTATAATACCTCCCATTCCTGTACAAACCCCTACTGCCTGCAGCCAAACCCTAAAGGAGGAGCCTTTGACAATGCAAAACAACTTCATTTGTAGCAAGCTCTAGCATGTGAAGACTCGTAAAGAAAAGGAACTAAGAGATCTGAATTCTCACTCTGATCAAGGTATCACATGGCTAAAAGCTGAAAAATACCTGGGAAGACAGACCTGAGTATTGCCTAGTTAACAAATAAATACTTGTGTTACTCAGATGGCAAGCTACTGTCAAGGTACCCTAGAATCTCTCTGTGTGTGTGTGTGTGTGTGTGCGCGCGCGCGCGCACAAAGCACGTGAACACACACACACACACACACACACACACACACATTCCTGCCCTCACCAACAAAATCACAATCACTGAAGCTGACTTTAAGAACAATACTTTCCTATTCCCAGACAATCATCAGCTAAGAGGAGAAAAGCTCTAGACACACTCACATGTGGTCCATAACAGACTTAATATGACAGTGGTTCAGAGAATTTGCCTGTCTGGTGCTTCTGTAGTATCTTAGTTTAAGTACTGATGTTCACACTATAGCAACCTTCCTCGTCTCAGACAACACCACTCTCTTAAAGAGCCATGTAATTGTAACTTTATTATTCATTTCAGGAATGTTCAACAGTCCATTTTATTTTATTTTTTTCCTCCAGCCATCTTCCCCATACTTGATTCTCCCTGTGTCTGCCCCAACACCCCTGTCCCGCCCTGTTTCCTCCCTCCACCAACCCCAGATGTCTATTTTGCTTTCCCTTCTCAGTGAGATTCAAACGTCCTCACTTCATGCCTACTTGTTACTTAACTTCTTTGCTTCTCTGTATTAGACCTTGGTTATCCTGTACTTTATGGCTAATGTGAGTACACACCGTGTTTGTCTTTCTGGGTCTGGGCTACCTCATTTGGAATGATCTTTTCTAGTTCTATCCATTTGCCTGCAAATTTCAAGTGCTGAGTAATATTCCATTGTGTAAACGGACCACATTTTCTTTATCCATTCTTCAGTTGAGGGACATCTAGGCTGTTTCCAGTTTCTGGTATTACAAATAAAGCTGCTATGAACATAGCTGAGCAAGTGTTCTTATGGCACGGTGAAGCATCTTTGGAGTATATGCCCAGGAGTGAAATAGCTGGGTCTTGAGATAGAACTAGTCCCAATTTTCTGAGAAACTGCCAGATTGATTTCCAGAGTGGTTGTGCCAGTTTGCACTCCCACCAGCAATGGAGGAGGGTTCCCCTTGTTCCACAGGAGGGTTCCCCTTGTTCCACAGGAGGGTTCCCCTTGTTCCACAGGAGGGTTCCCCTTGTTCCACAGGAGGGTTCCCCTTGTTCCACAGGAGGGTTCCCCTTGTTCCATAGTCTTGCCAGCATGAGCTGTCACTTGAGTTTTTGATCTTAGCCATCCTGATGGGTGTAACATGGAATCTTAGAGTTGTTTTGATTTGTATTTCCCTCATGACTAAGGATGTTGAGCACTTCTTTAAGTGCTTCTCAGCCATTAAAGATCCCTCCGTTGAGAATTCTCACTTTAGTTCTGTACCCCATTTTTTAATTGAGTTCTTTGGTTTGTTGATGTCTAATTTATTGAGTTCTTTATATATTTTTGCTATCAGCCCTCTGTTGGATGTAGGGTTGGTGAATATCCTTTCCCATTCTGTATGCTGCCATTTTGTCCTTTTGATTATGTCCTTTGCCTTACATTAGCTTTTCAGTTTCGAGAGGTCCCATTTAATAATTGTTGATCTTAGTGCCTGGGCTGTTGGTGCTCTGTTCATGAAATTGTCTCCTGTGCCAATGTATTCAATGCTATTCCCCACTTTTTCTTCTATCAGACTTAGTGTCTATAGTTCTACCTTGATGTCTTTGATCCACTTGGATTTGAATTTTGTGCAGGGTGATAGATATGGATTTATTTGTATTCTTCTACAGGCAGATATCCAGTTAGACCAGCACCATTTGTTGAAGATGCTTTCTTCTAATTGCTCAATTTTCAACATAAAGGACCCAACCCAGGCCTTCAAAATTCTTGTCTTGTATCAATTCACCTTAAATATCATATCATACTCCTCACCCAAACTTAATTAAGGCCCCTCAAATTCTCCTAAGCAGCTGGACTTCATTCTTCACCCTTGGAGATGCTCAGATTCCATCACAGTGGTGCTCCCAGTGAGTGCTCCAATCCCGAGGCGCTGCCTTGCCCCGGCGTCTGCTGACCTGCTGCTGTCTGACTCCAGTGTTCTTCCCTCCCCCTTGTTATTTCACACTTGAATTGCCAACAATTCGATCCAGCCCTGGAGCAAGCAGGAGTTTGGCAGAGAAAACTAAGCAGGATTGGCCTCCATTCCCTTCAAGGGCCTCCCAACCCTTGGGAGACCCCCAGGTACTGTGCCCTCCATAGTCATCTGCACCATTGATCGACCCTGGTTCAAGGGGTGGGAACTGCTGTGACAAGCTAAACTCTGACCTCAGTTGGCTAAGAAAAGATTTGTGGGATGGGGGCGGGGGGGGGGGTCCTATCTCAATCAGAGCCTACTTTCTGAGACCCTGCATATATTTTATGTCTATTTCCATGGGCTTTGATCTGAATGTTTCTAGAGTCTGGAAGTAGCAGAAATGGCAACAAAAATCCATGTATTGTACAGAATGGCCCCACCTTCCTAACTACAGGGCCCTGCAGCCCCTTTGTCCATCATGTCTGCTCTAGACTGAGACTGTCTCAAGGGGAGTCATGTAAGAGGCAGCACGGGTAGTGTTAGGCACAGCCAGCTTCCCAGCCCACAAAGCATTTCTACACTCTACACTCTCACCCAGCATCACAGACTCTCAGCTTTTCCCCATTTTGCAATGAAAGCAAGACCTGCTTGCTATTATGTGGCCAGCTGATGAAGAGGAAGGCAGCGCCATCCCAAACTCCCCTAGCTGCAGCCACAGGGCTCTTCCTGGGACCATCGGCCCCCTCCGTGCCTACTGTAGGCAGGGCAGCACGGTGAGAAAGCTGGGTTAGATGGCCTGCATGTCGCATTTAAGCTGATAGCCAAGAGGAACGCTATTAAAATTTTGACTCAATTTTTCCATTGGTAAATTCACAAGAGTGTTGTATTCATAAAATGTGCCATAAAATGGGGCTGGAAGGAATGTCTCAGCAGGTAGAACCATTTGTGTACAAGCCCGAAAACACAGGGTTAATGGGTGAACCCACAGTGGAAGGAGAGAAGGGACTTCCAAGAGTTGTCTTCTGACCTCCACAGATGCACCATGACTTGGGAACCTGTATTCACACACTGTAATAATAATAATAATAATAATAATAATAATAATAATAATAAGAAGAAGAAGAAGAACTATTATTATTATGTAAATGGAAAATATGGAATGTAGTTCTCTCTGAACAATTCCCAGCACTTAGTAAGTACTCAATAAATATGAGCCATTCTTATTATAGGGAAATAATTTGTACCCCTCAGATCATTTTCCCAGATGCCAAAAATCTGTCCAAAAGAAACAACTGGAGAACTGTACCCCTGGGGGAAGAAGCAAGGAAAATGTGCTTTCTCGCTAATTGTTAGGAATATTTTTGTATTAGCCTCCCAGAGAGCACAGATGTCCAGTGAAAGGGACCTTCTCTGTTGCCTTACTCAGACCTGAAATAATAACATGAAAAGCAGCAGGTACAGTAAATGAAGGTTCAACTTAATGACAGGGGAGATAATCAGAGAAAAATTAAAGGTAGTGCAGGACCAGGAAATAGCCTGGATTTCACATTTTATATTCTCTCTCTCTCTCACACACACACACACACACACACACACACACAGGCACTCGCACACACACATGCTCTCTCTCACACACACATATACACACATGCACTCGCACACACACGTGCTCTCTCACACACACACACATACACACACACATGCTCTCTCACACACACACATATACACACATGCACTCGCACACACACATGCTCTCTCTCACACACACATACACACACACATGCTCTCTCACACACACACACACACACACATGCTCTCTCTCACATATACACACACATGCACACACATGCACACACACACAAACACACTCTACAACTGATTTGGAATCAGCTGTATATCAGCATAGAGTATATCATGTAACAGGTCCACAGGCAACAGAATTATCAAATCGTTAATGAGAAGGGAGGAAAGACCACCCAACAGATGTAGAGGTTCAGCCACACCCGGTTAAAAGCATAGACAAGAGGCTTCCCTGGAGGATTTCCTGACAACCCAGAAATGAGCTAAGGGGACTGAGTATTCCTGTGTGACAATTCCCTTTGCAGGGTTTGGGGCGTGAGATGTGTTGCTCTTTGATATATCGGCCGGGACAGTGCTGTGACAGTTCGAGATTTGTGATGGAAGGAAGAAGCTTTGACTTCGGGGCACTGGATGATCCTTTAGGCCCTCCACCTTCAGGGTATGGGAGTCGCAGGAAGCTGCATAACTCCTTTTCACCCTGGGTTAAAAAGTTAAGTGGTAACTTGGCAGGGAGCTTGCTATGACAATTGAGGGAATCATACATTTGAAGTAATGAGGTGGCAACGGCTCACACTGCCCTGCCCTTAGGAGGCCATCGGGAAGGGACCATAGAGGTGGAAGATACTAAATTAAATCAGAAGGGTAAAGAGAGTAAGGCGATTTTGAAAGAACAATTCCTTATGCAGTTTTAAAGGGAAAATGAAGAGGCTGTGGTTGGAGCTAAATAGCTAATGGTGGTTCCCATGGACTCTGCCTCTCCAGTATCTGATTGGTGAGAACAAGTGAATAATTGAAGGGTTACAAGCACAGAATGCAGTGTCCGGGAAAGCTCAAAACCAATGCAGAAGCCACTACTGCATTGACGGCTTCAAACCTCCACCACATTAAAGTTGTGAAACGACTTTTTGCTGGACAAGAGGAGTTCTTAGGGAAAAAACACTCAGAAAAATAAAATTACAAACATACACATCATTTTAATGTTTATTTATGTGGTTGTGTGGTTGGTTGGTTGGTTGTGTGCCTGTATATGTATGCACACCATGTGCATGCAGGAGCCCTTGGAAGTCAGAAGAAAACATCAGATCCCCAGTAACTATAGTTACAAGCAGATGTGAACCTCTGTGTGTGTTGGGGATCAAATCCCAGTACCCTGCAAGAGTAGCAAGTGCTCTTACTCACGGATTGGTCTCTCTAGCTCACATACTTCACTTTATACAGTGGGAATATTGTCAAAGCTATAGTGTATCAATAAACAGATTCTAAATCACCTTTTAAACAGAATCATGAGTTAAATTCCTTTGTGGGGGAGGAAGAAATGGTTCACATGTCAAAACTATTTGACAGCGTCTACTGAAGCCAACCAGGCACATGTTTTATGGCGCTAGCAATGTACTTCTAAAAATGTGCTTTAAAAAAAGTTACATGTACCAATAGAAATGGCTGCCACATTCACCAAACAGGTATACTAAAATAGTGAGTAACAACAAAATCAATAATAGCTGCAAAGGAAACCATTCAATTGTTAGCTGAATGCATTGATGAGCTGATACAATGAACACCAAGGCGGAGGACCAAATCGTAAGAGCTAAGTACCTCTTTGATATATCTGTAAATAACATTTGTTTTTATTATATAGAATCAGAGATGCCACTATTCTCATTGAGTTATTATTTTGTGTTTGGTATTTTGAATAAAATACCAAAACTCCATGACAAATATCCTCAAAAAATATACTCAATAAAATGGGTCCTTGGTTAAGTTGAAAAAATAAAAATAAAAGAAGCATAAGCCAGAGCAGCATAGAAAGCTTTCAGTGTAAAATGCTCCAGAAACCAAACCGACAGTCTCTTTCCCATCTCTCAAATTCCTCTCAAAGGCTGGAAGTAGTGGTATAAAAATCTCCAATTAAAACTGACTTCTGAGTGATGAGCGCGGCTCTGTCCAGAGGCTGGGGTTCTGAATTTCATTAGGAATCAGGCCCAACCATGGAACCGCTGGTGCAACAAGAGGAAAAATGAAGATTGATTTGAAAGACCAGAAGTCTAACCTCTGCAAAAGCCGATGCCAAGTTACCAACTCTCCGGGATCCTCACTCCTTCTCTGTCTGCATCTGGAGTGAGGTGTGTGTGTGTGTGTGTGTGTGTGTGTGTGTATGGTGTGTGGTGTGTATGGTGTGTGGTGTGTGTGTGGTGTGTGTGTGTCTGTGTGTGTGTGTGTGTGTCTGTGTGTCTGTGTGTGTGTGTCTGTGTGTGTGTGTCTGTGTGTGTGTGTCTGTGTGTGTGTGTCTGTGCGTGCCGCAGCCCTTATCATTTCTTCCTCTTCCTCTTCATCTGTCCCTCATCACTTGCTCCTGGCTGCCTCAGATTCTGGGGTGGCCTGCGAAGCCAGTCTGTGCTCTAACACTGAAATATAACATGATCGCGAGCAACACTCGGCTTTCTCCTCAGCCTTGCCTACAAAATGGAGACCATGGTAGGAAGTCAGAGCTGCACTGCCACACACGTTAATGTAGGTAGACACACGGCAGTGCCTGGCACGTAGCACTGACTGATGTTATCAGCTGTTTTTATTATTAATTATATATGATAATGTATGTGCATATAGTTTTCAAGGGAAAAAGTAATACTCTTTCTTGATAATTGCTGATTATTTTCTTCATAGTGCTTATTAGTATCTCCAAGTATTTACATTTATTTATTTTCACTTTTCTCCCACAAAATATCTCCATGACAACATGGACTTTCACATTCTTCCTCACATCCTTGGAAGACAGAAGATCCAAAATATAACTAGACCAGGCAAACTGCTGTTACAACCACACTACAACTGAGTTATTCAATGCCTGTGTCTGAACAGCAAGACCGGGTATGGAGAGATACTGTATTATCCAGATACGTATAATCTTCCATTCTGTGAAAACACCAGTAGCCAGCTGGGAAAACAGATGATCTGAAAATGAACTAGTTGTTTGATTTCTGGGTTTGAATGGGTTTCCATTTAGAAAGCACGACAAGTAAAGGCTCTCATTTTTCTCCCTAGAATTTTCTGTAAGAAAATCATTCTTTCTAGTAGCTTCCACTCGCTCTGTCCCAACATCCCTGAACCCTGCCTGTCCTCTCTGTGCTCCCTGGTCCTTAGATCATAGCCTTAAAAGGGAAGAGCGGGTGCTCGGTTTCAGCACCACGGACAGCGTCCGGCGGCCAGGATGTGATGGGGTCTTTTTTAGTCTTCACTTGGCTGAAGACCATGCTGGATTGTAAAGGAGAATAGTTCAAAAGTGTGTGTTTGTCTCCTTGCCTTATTACAGGGTAGTGGAACTGATTTCTCTCTAAGCTGGCCCTCTGACCACAGGCCCCCTTCATCCTTTCTTCCCACCCCACCTCTGCCACACGCACCACCCACCCACCCACCCACCATCTATAGCTACCCGGATGCTTCTTCTCACTTAGGCTCACGTTGATTTTGCAACGCCATTGGATTTAAAGTCATAACACCCTAGATGCACATCCCAGACTCCCCTTGGGAAATCTATTTTGCCTCTGCATGATATTATTTCCTCTCAGCCCGAGAAACCCAGACTAAAACCTCTCCTCATGAGAAATTCCAAGGCTTTATGTGTAAGATTCACTTAAGTTCTGCTTCCTGTGGGCTGAGTGGGAGGTAGGCTGTAACCCAGCACCGCAGGAAGGATACGTGGGCAGACCATACTGGTTCCAGTGAAAGGAGAGAGACAGAGGTGGGGGTGGAGGCAGGGTGGGGGAGGGGAGGGGATCGAATATATTGTTGGAGAAAAGCAAGAACCAAATTCCAGAGGGCCGAGAAACTCAAACCAAAATATTCTAATATGCCAAGACTAAAAACAAACAAACAAACAAAAAACAACAACAAAAAAAAACAAAAAAACTCTAGTGGTCAGAGGATTATTTTCCTCTGTGGATGTATGTGTTCATGTATGTGTACATTGTATGTGCACATGTCTGTGGGTACACATGGAGAGGCCAGAGGTATCATCCTCTATCAGTCTCTACCTTGGTTTCTGGAATTCTGGCGGGAAAGCTCAGAGTGCTTCCTGTCTCTGCCTCTCCGGCACCTGGCCATGTGCTGCCACAGGCATCCGTCATCTTTACACGGAGGCACGGGATCTGAATGTGCCTCACGCTTGAGCAGCGAGCCCTTTACCACCAGGCCATCCCTCCAGTCTCCCGGGATGATTCCAAGCCCACTCCCCACTCACATATAAACAAACTTTTACAGAGCTAGCACACAATGAGAACCTACTAAGCGCACACATATCAGTGGATGATCTTAATAAACCTCAAGGTCTGAGCACCGTCCATAGAGCTTATGTGGTTTAAGGACGGGCCATATCTACTGAACAGACCCAGAAGTGAGATAACAAAGTCCATGTCCTGGTCCAAAGCCTTATGGTTGAAAGCAGGTGTGGTGGTGCACCCCTGTCATCCCAGCACTTGGGAGGCAGAGGCAGGTGGATCTCTTAGTTCTTAGTTTGAGTTCTTATTACAAAGTAAGTTCCAGGACAGCCAGGGCTACAAAGAGAAAGCCTGTCTCAAAACAAACAAACAGACAAACAAACAAAATCTATGTTGTGACTATAAATTACTATATATTTATTATTATATAAATTGCTATGAAGATTTGGAATACTTATCCTGGCCCCCGGGGACAGTTAGTCTGTGTGATGTCCGTTTTGAATCACTCACCAGCCACTCACTGACCATCTACTGTGTGCCAGCCTTGTGCTTAGTCACTGGACCATGACAGACACAGACTCTCTCTTCAAGCAAATTTACATTCTAATGTAGGAATACACATCCCTCCCCCAAAGCACTCAAATCGATAACTTATCAGCCCAAACGTGTAATGAGAGTCTGGGTGTGAATACATATAGAAAAAATGCTACCCAGGGCAATAGCTGCTACTTGAGACGCATCCAGAGAGCAGGACAAGTCCGCCCGAGAAACAGGAGTCAGAAGCAGGGAGCTGCTCAGACAGTAGCTGAATCTGCTCAGCCCCCGAGCTAGAGGAGAGGCCTGCTTGCTAAAACATAAGCTACAGAAAACAACCAAGAGGTTAGCTGTAGAGGACAGCCCTCTCTGTGCAGCAGTCTTGACTTTCCAACACTGAAGACTGCGGCTCAGTAAAGCTGCACAGGTTTAAGCTCTTAGAGCGACCCCTTCAAGGTCAACCCCCTGTTGGGCTCCTTACAGGGCTCTTTGGGAGTCAGGAGGGTGACTCCGACTGCCATCTTTACAAACTAAGAGGATCCGTGGGTAAAGTGCCTGCTGGGCCGCCATGAGGACCTGAGTTCAGACCCCAGAAGCCACATAAAAGCTGCGCACAGTAGCACATGTGGGAAATGCTAGCATGGGGGGAGGGTGGGAAGACAAGAGACAGGAAGATCCCTGGGTTTGATTTGCCAGGCAGTCGAGCCAATCAGAGAGGCCAATCAGAGTTCAGTGAGAAACTCTGTCTAAACATATAAGGTGGAGAAGCAACTGATGAAGATATCAGCCTCTCCCCCTTCCTCTTCCCCTCCCCCTCCCCCATTTCTCTGTCTCTCTCTCTCTCTCTCTCTCTCTCTCTCTCTCTCTCTCTCTCTCTCTCACACACACACACACACACACACACACACACACACGAAGGGATGCAGGCATGGTATGGTGAGACGTACAACACATGTGAAGAATCCATCCCCTCTCCTCACTCCTTTGAAAAACTAGAATGGGCACTTTCTCACTGCTAGAGCACTCTCAAAGATGGCTGACCTGTTTCTCTGCTCCCTGTATACACGTATTCTCTTTCCTTTCAATTTGGGCCAGGCCTGGTATAGCTCAGACTTGTAAAATATATTGGGTGAGATGGTCCAGGACTCCTGAGGCCAGGCTTTCAAGGTCCTGGTAGCTTCTGCCTTCTTGTTGGAAGAAAGCAAGCTTCTACACAAGGGGACATGCTACCTGAGAGCCCACACACGGGAGGATGCTTAGGCTGGCAGCCATGACAGACAGGTGAACAAGAACTGAGAAACTCAGTCATATGACCTCACTTTACCTGAGCCGTCTACACTGGCCCTAAAACATGTCAACAAGAGAGCACATGCCAGCCCTTTCTACTCTACCTCTGAGGAACTAAACTTATCAGAAGAGTATAAAAAGCCCATCCAGATGGATCTAAGTGAGCTAAATCACACATCATATTCTAATGCGAACAGGAGCCACTGGCCATTCTGTCAGTGAGACGAAGAGAAAAGGCTAGACAGAAGAGAGCCAGAGTGGGCCTGAGCTCTGTGGGTGACTGTGGAGTGCAGGGGTGCAGGGACGCTCCCTGGGAGGTCTCCAGACATTACCAATATGCCTTGGTATCATCCCTAACCCCATTAACAAGGAATTTGTGTTAAAATCAATCCTGATTGAGTGCTTTCCAGAAGCCAAGAACTGCATCAAACCTGTTTTGTATAGATTCTTATTTAAATCTTCACAGAGGGTGTCAGAAGGTTGCCTCTGGTGACACGCATTGCACAGGGAGGGCGTGGGGCTCACAAGCATGTGTGACTTGCCAAGAACACGATCACAGCAGTGAGCAGAGCTGGGTTTGAATCCAGGACAGTCTGTCTCTCTGCTCAAATGGACATCAGGGTCTGGCACTCTCGGGCAACAGATGCTGCCTTAATGACATAGTTTCTAATAGGTGTTTATTTTGTATGCACACATTTATTCAACACACACCTCATGGGTAATTTTGAAGGAAGGTTAGGTAGATAAAATAGATTTATGCTTGTGGAATATATGGCTTTTATGCTACATTCTTCTTTATAACTTTAGAGTTATGTTTTTGTAGTATATGGAGAGAAGAAATTGTTATGAGGTTATAATTATAATCTTCTACCCTTACAAATACTAAGAACAAAATAGAGATTATTTAAGACATTTTATGGTTGTTTGGGTTTCTTTTCTTAAATCTTCAGTAAGATTCTAATTCATTTATTTTATTTTATTCTTTTTTACAAGATCTCATTATATAGCCCTGGCTGGCCTGAAACTCTCTATGTAGACCAGGCTGGCCTCAGACTCACAGAGACCCCTGCCTCTACCTCTTAAAGGCTGGGATTAAAGGTGCTCACCATTGCACCCAACCAAGTAAATTTCTTTGAAAGTGACATAAAGCCTAGAACTACTTTAAAAAACAACTGGGCATTATCTAAGCTGTAAGACACTTTAGTTTTATTCAAAGCCATACCTTAACAAAGGTATGCTTTAGATGTGGCATCCCAAGTTACTTGTAGAGGGTTGGGTCTATGTATTGGCCCTTACTCCACTGACACCCAATTTGATTCTGAGATATATCATAATACCAACAGAATAGGTTTTTGCTTTTGTCTATGAGTGTTTTCATGTATGCTCACACGTGTGTGTAGTTGCACATGCACATGCAAGTACATGTGTGTGTTCATACATGTGAAGGCTCCCAGATGACATAGGGAATTTTCCTTGATTGACTATTATTATTTATTGAGCCAGAGTCTCTCAGTGAAACCAGAATTCACCAATACTATTAGATAAGCTGTTAGCAATTCACAGCCATAGCCTGGCAAGATATGATGAGATAAGATGCTGACAGTGGTGACGCTGGCAGTGAAGATGCTGACAGTGGAGATGCTGACAGTGGAGATGCTGGCAGTGGAGATGCTGACAGTGGTGACACTGGCAGTGAAGATGCTGACAGTGGAGATGCTGACAGTGGAGATGCTGGCAGTGGAGATGCTGACAGTGGTGACACTGGCAGTGAAGATGCTGACAGTGGAGATGCTGACAGTGGGGATGCTGACAGTGGGAATGCTGGCAGTGGGAATGCTGGCAGTGGGGATGCTGACAGTGGGGATGCTGACAGTGGGGAAGCTGACATTGGGAATGCTGGCAGTGGGGATGCTGACAGTGGGGATGCTGACAGTGGGAATGCTGGTAGTGGGGATGCTGGCAGTGGGGATGCTGACAGTGGGAATGCTGGCAGTGGGGATGCTGACAGTGGGAATGCTGGCAGTGGAGATGCTGACAGTGGGGATGCTTACAGTGGGAATGCTGGCAGTGGGGATGCTGACAGTGAGGATGCTGACAGTAGAGATGCTGGCAGTGGGGATGCTGACAGTGGGGATGATGGCAGTGGAGTTGCTGACAGTGGGGATGCTGACAGTGGGGATGCTGACAGTGGGGATAATGGCAGTGGAGATGCTGACAGTGGAGATGCTGGCAGTGGGGATGCTGACAGTAGAGATGCTGGCAGTGGGGATGCTGACAGTGGGGATGATGGCAGTGGAGTTGCTGACAGTGGGGATGCTGACAGTGGGGATAATGGCAGTGGAGATGCTGACAGTGGAGATGATGGCAGTGGGGATGCTGACAGTGGGGATGATGGCAGTGGGAATGCTGGCAGTGGGGATGCTGACAGTGGGGATGCTGGCAGTGGGGAGATGACAGTGGGGATGCTGACAGTAGAGATGCTGACAGTGGGGATGCTGACAGTGGGGATGCTGACAGTGGGGATAATGGCAGTGGGGATGCTGACAGTGGAGATGCTGACAGTGGGGATGCTGGCAGTGGAGATGCTGACAGTGGGGATGCTGGCAGTGGGGATGATGGCAGTGGGGATGCTGACAGTGGGGATGCTGACAGTGGGGATGCTGACAGTGGGGATGCTGACAGTGGAGATGCTGACAGTGGGGATGCTAACAGTGGGGATGATGGCAGTGGGGATGCTGACAGTGGGGATGCTGGCAGTGGGGATGCTGACAGTGGGGATGCTGACAGTGGCGATGCTGACAGTGGGGATGCTGACAGTGGGGATGCTGACAGTGGAGATAATGGCAGTGGGGATGCTAACAGTGGAGGATGATGGCAGTGGGGATGCTGACAGTGGGGATGCTGACAGTGGGGATGCTGGCAGTGGGGATGCTGACAGTGGGGATGCTGGCAGTGGGGATGCTGACAGTGGGGATGCTGACAGTGGGGATGCTGACA
>OZ030008.1:77910000-77940000 GCA_964023405.1 Apodemus agrarius | reverse complement strand
TCCTGTGCTTCCTCCTATCTTCGTCAACCCCTAAGTCTGTTGAGAGAGTATGTTTCATGGAAGTGAGGTCACGTTGGCTTACTTTGCTTTACAACTTTCTCTGTGGTTAGAGGTCAGGGCACCTCACTCCAGGCCCACCAGACTGAGGCATGGGGGAGGAGCTAATCCCCTTAGGAGAGAACGTGGATGCTCAGCAGGCAAAGTGCCAATTCCCCTCCATTCCATGCAGCGGTAATAATTTAATTCGTGGGCAAAGGGTGTTCTTTCGCCTTCACAGGAGACAGCCTTCACAGGAGACAGCAGTCATGATCCTAGAATGCTGTTTTACCAGGGCCATACTTTGCAACTGACCAGGGACTCTGTCAATAGGTATGAAGTGTCTCAACCTAGGATTAATGTGCATAGTCAAGTTTTCCATTGTCCCTAATGAGCCCAGATGAAGAGTTCATGGTTGTCTGTACTGAGCCAAGCCCTGTGGGGGGGAGGCAGGGGTCTCCAGGCCTCTATCCTCATTTTCAGGAACTAGAGATGCAGATCACACTGTACAAGATCCTGCCTTCGCTACCTTTCCATTAGAAATCATCACCAAGGCATGGCATCACCCTCAAAGAAAACTGTCGTCCGGATAATGCCACAGTCTTCCCCTCCCCCACTACACCAAACACCCTCGTTATGAAGACAGCAAAGCTACTCTGACCAGTGCTGGGAACTATCCTTTGACACAGTGTGGTAGTTGTCTGGTCAGAGTACTGCAGGCTGCTGGGACAGTAGGCAGAGTGTGGAGAATGGCTTTGGCAGAGACATAGCACACAGGCCTGGGGTGATAATAAACCTCATTTGGTTTTCTGTTTTGTTTTGTTTTTTAATTTTATACATTTTATTATATTATTATATTACACTATGTTTTATTACTTTTTTATTAGATATTTTCTTTATTTACATTTCGAATGTTATGCCCCATCCACGTTTCCCCTACGAATTTTGTTAAGGAAGCAAAACTAACCTGGTGACATAGACAGGTGACCTGTTGACATCTCTGTCCCTGAGCTTCTCTCGGAGTTTGAAACGAAGTGAAGTCGTTTCCACTGATCAGACCATATGGTAACAGGTTAAGTCTGTGACAGGTGCCTGGGTCAAATCCATGTGACAGGGAAGGGACAGGCAGAGATAGAGTAAAGCGCTCTGCGTCATGTCCCATCTTATCCACACTTGGGTCTTCACTCCCATAATCCTTAGTCTAAGGATCAAAGACACCTTACACTTGTTAAAAATCATACAAAGTTTGCACGCATCTCCCTCATCAGAGGTTAAGTGCCAAGAGATTTTGTGTGTGTGTATTTATGTGTGTATTTGTGTGTGTATGTGTGTGTGTCTGCATGTGTGTATGTATGCACATAGTATACGTACACCTTTGTATGTGGCCAGGCCAGAAGAGGACATTGAATGTCCTGCTCAGTTGATCTTTTTATTCCCTTGAGACAAGGTTGAGATCTCTCTGAACTTAGTGGTGGGCTCGTGGCCAGCAAGCCTCAGTATTCTCCTGTCTCCATCTCCTCAAGGGCTGGAGCTAGGGGTCCCCACAAGTGTGCCTAACTTTTCACATAGGCTAAGGATATGTGACGTCAGGCCCACATGTGGCACCACTCCTCCAGAGAGTGCTGAGCCGGTCTGAGACCTAACAAAAGGTCAAACTGCTCAAGGGATAGCCCACCTTCTCCTTGCCCATGATGACGCCTTCCCTGGACTTGGCTCTAAGCCACTGGAAACTCCAACGAGAATCATCCCTCTGCTTCAGCACTTGACAGCTGTGTTGTTTTTATTTCTGACAGTAGTTTGCCGCTGGTCAGAATCAAGACAATCTAAAGGGTCAGCTGCTTGAAGTAAAAGATGTCTTAACAAAGCAGAGTAGTGTTGTTCTCATTTCAGACAACCATAGCCCCCAGGGATCCAGTGTTATTATAGAAGAACACGGGCTGGGGAGATAGCTCAGTGCATAAAGTGCTTGTTGTGCAAATAGGAGGGCCTGGGTTCTAGCGTGAAGCCAGACATGAAAGCATTCTTCTGCAAGATGGGAGACCAGACAGGAGAAACCCCCAGAAGTTCATGGGCAAGCTAGCCTGCTCCACAGTAGAGATCAAGAAGAGACCCTGCCTGAAACAAAATGAAAGGCACACATGCACCCACACATATGAACACACATACACAAACACACACACACACACACACACACACACACACACACACAAATTAAAGAAAAAAAAACTTTTATGTTGAGAACACAAAATGGATTTGTTGATGAGAGTGTGTGCTTCAGATACTGCTTGCTTATTTGGGGTGCAGGTTTACCTCCAGATTCAAAACTTGATAATACATGGAAACAACCAAATAGGAAACACAGCTCCTCCCTCTTTGCAAACTGGAATTTTGTGGGCTGTGTAGGTCAAGTAATTCCTCCCACTCCCCGCCCCAAGCTAACATTATCCCTGCACCTTCCTATAAACTCCTCTACTCCTTGGTCTTACAACATATTGTGGTGCCATAGGACCCAAAAGAATCAAAGCCACACTGTCACTGTTGATGGCCAGAGAACATAACACCCTGGATGTGCCTTGCCCTTGACAGCAAGTGCCTCAAGATGGTGGCCCTGTGGTCCTTGCTCATCTATTCAGATCACATAGATCTGGTGACTATGATGAATCAGAAGCTGGGCCAGATATCAGAGTTTTACTATAAATGGTGTCAGTCCTCCACAATCTCAGATTCCCATCGAGGGGACAAGCACTTATTACATTAGCTACTCTGAAATACAATAAGAGAAAGAGAAGGGATAAAATGAAAGACCCAAATCTCTGAGAAGGAGCTGGTGGGTTCTGTTTGATACACAGTACCAGGTTCCTGCCACTTAAAGCAAGGCATTAACTGTGGGCACAGGGTGTAGGCCCCTTAGAAATGCAGAATCCCAGGCCCCATCCTGGATAGGCAATCTACATTTTAATGAAATTAGGTGCTGGTGATTCCAGGGCACTTTAGAGTTTGAGAAAGCATGCCATTCAGTGGCAAGGATAAGGCAAACACCTGAGTCCCTGCTCACATTCCTAACGGCAGCTGAGCTGCTGCTAACACACTCCAGGAATAATTGGCGGAAGCCATAATAAAAAGAGATAAATAGTCCTCTGTCGGATATAGGGTTGGTGAAGATCTTTTCCCAATTTGTTGGGATCAAGAATTGGTTGCCGTTTTGTCCTTTTGACAGTGTCCTTTGCCTTACAGAAACTTTGCAATTTTATGAGGTCCCATTTGTCAATTCTTGATCTTAGAGCATAAGCTATTGGTGTTCTGTTCAGGAACTTTTCCCCTGTGCCCATATCCTCAAGGGTCTTCTCCAGTTTCTTTTCTATTAGTTTCCATGTGTCTGGTTTTATGTGGAGATCCTTGATCCACTTGGAATTGAACTTAGTACAAGGAGATAAAAATGGATCAATGCACATTCTTCTGCATGCTGACCTCCAGTTGAGCCAGCACCATTTGTTGAAAAGGCTATCTTTTTTCCACTGGATGGTTTCAGCTCCTTTGTCGAAGATCAAGTGACCATAGGTGTGTGGGTTCATTTCTGGGTCTTCAATCCTATCCCATTGATCTACCTGCCTGCCACTGTACCAATATCATGCAGTTTTTTTTAACACTACTGCTCTGTAGTATTGCTTGAGGTCTGGAATACTGATTCCCCCAGAAGTTCTTTTACTGTTGAGAATAGTTTTAGCTATCCTTGGTTTTTTGTTATTCCAGATGACTTTGAGAATTGCCCTTTCTAGCTCTATGAAGAACTGAGTTGGGATTTTGATGGGGATTGCATTGAATCTGTATATTGCTTTTGGCAAGATGGCCATTTTTACTATATTAATCCTGCCAATCCCCGAGCATGGGGATAAATAGCCAAACAAAGAATTTTCACCTGAAGAACTTCAAATGGCTGAGAAGCACCTTAAGAAATGTTCAACATCATTAGTCATTAGGGAAATGCAAATCAAAACAACCCTGAGATTTCACCTCACACCAGTCAGAATGGTTAAAATTAAAAACTCAGGAGACACATGATACTTCCAGAGGACCCAGCCATACCACTCCTGGGCATATACCCAGAAGATTCCCCAGCAAGCAATAAGAATACATGCTCCACTATGTTCATAGCAGTCTTATTTATAATAGCCAGAAGCTGGAAAGAACCCAGATGTCCCTCAATGGAAGAATGGATACAAAAAATGTGGTATATATACACAATGGAGTACCATTCTGCCATTAGAAGCAATGAATTCATGAAATTCTTAGAGAAATGGATGGAGCTGGAGAACATCATACTAAGTGAGGTAACCCAATCACAAAAGAACACTCATGGTATGCACTCACTGATAAGTGGGTATTAGCCTAGAATCTTGGGACACCAAAGACACAATCCACATACCAAATGATGTCCGACAAGAAGGAAGGAGTAGACCCTGGTTCTGGAAAGGCTCAAAGCATCAGTGTAGGGGAATACCAGAACAGGGAAGTGGGAAGGGGTGGATGGGGAACACAGGGAGGGAAAAGGGCATGTGGGACTTTGGGGGGGCAGGGAACCAGAAAAAGGGAAATGAAATGTAAATATAGTATATATCCAATTAAAAAAAAAATCTGGAGACAGCAGGTGTTGGTGAGGATATGGAGAAAGAGGAACACTCCTCCACTGCTGGTGGGAATACAAGTTGGTACAACTACTCTGGAAATCAGTCTGGCAGTTCCTCAGAAAATTGGACATGACACTTCTGGAGGACCCTGTCATACCACTCCTGGGCATATACCCAGAGGATTCCCCGGCATGCAATAAGGACATATGTTCCACTATGTTCATGCAGCCTTATTTATAATAGCCAGAAGCTGGAAAGAATCCAGATGTCCCTCAGTGGAGGAATGAATACAGAAAATATGGTATATTTACACAATAGAATACTACTCAGCAATTAAAAACAATGAATTCATGAAATTCTTAGGCAAATGGTTGGAACTGGAAAATATCATCCTAAGTGAGGTAACTCATTCACAAAAGAACACACATGGAATGCAATCACTGATAAGTGGATACTAGCCCAGAAGCTCTGAATACCCAAGACACAACTCACATATCAAATCATTCCCAAGAAGAAGGAAGAAGAGGGCCCTGGTCCTGGAGGCTTGATGCAGCATTGTAGGGGATTACCAGGACAGAGAAGTGGGAGGGGGTTGATTGGGGAATGCAGGGAGGTTAGAGGGCTTATGGGACTTAGGAGGAGGGGGGAACCGGGAAGGGGGAAATCATATGGAATGTAAACAAAGAATATAGGAAGAGAGAGAGAGAGAGAGAGAGAGAGAGAGAGAGAGAGAGAGAGAGAGAGAGAGAAATAAGTCAGTCTCGCTGTGTTGTCCAGGCTGGTATCCAACTCACAGGATTTTTTTTTACCTCAGCTTCTTAAGTGGTTGGGGTTATAGACAAGCTTCACCATACCTGCCCTCCTCCCCCCAGCCCCCACCCCCGTGCTACATTCTTAGCTGCCTAATCTCCCAAATCCTGTATTGTACTATTAATGACAAAAATGTTAATGGCCAAAATATAAGAGTGGAGCCCTGCTGTCCCTGCTTAGCCCAATAAGAGAAATAATGCCTTGAGTTTTTAAGTAGACTGACTCCAGAGTAAGGGCCTTGGATTCCTCCCGCCCCTGAGACCAGGGTGAGTCATATCCTCCCTCAGTTTCCCTTTCTGGGAAGAGAACAGTGCGTGGTTTGTTACTTTTAACTCCTGAAGCAGATCCTGAACAGTGACCCCAGATCCACGTCCCTTCCCCCCTGAGCACACAGATGGGCGACATTTTCCAGGAACTCAATAGCTACCCCTGGGCTTTCTCCCCACCAGACACTGGGGGGAGGGGGGAGCACCGCAGAGGAGCACCGCTCTATTTGGAGAGGCTGTGGAAAGTCTGGCCATGGAAACAGTTAGAATACAGAGTTGCCACTTCCAGGTCCCGCCTAACAAAATCTCCCACGCCTCCCTTCTCGTCTCCCATTTGCCAACAGGTATCAATATCAGGGTCACTCTCAGCACTACAGGATAAAGTTGGCAGCAGTTCCATCAGCCTGGTTCCCGAATGACTGCATGCAACAAAGTGATGTCCCCTTCGTTATAATCACTGTCGCCATGGCCTGGGAAATGTCACTACTGTAGTGTGGGACATAAGCTCCTTGTGTGTCGTTAGGGAGCACATGCTGGTGTCCCTCAAAATTCCTATGTTGTGCTCCTCAAAATGTGATGGTGTTAGGAGATAGAACCCATGGGAAACAATTAGAGCGAGATGGGGTCATGAGGGTAGGGCCCTCATGACAGGATTAGCAGCTTTAGAAGAAGCAAGAAAGAGATGCACCCCTCCCCTGAGCCACTGCCTGCTGTGTGCTGGGGAACGCGCATAGGCCCCCATAGCAAGAAGACCATTGTCACGCGCAGAACCTTGTGAGTATGAAATGTGCTTCCCCGTCCCAGTGAGAGCATGGTCTTGAACACCTTGTCCCAGCTGGGGAAGGGTGTTGACAGTTGGTGACAGTGCCATCTTGAGAAACTAGAGAACTCTTGAGACAGAAGGCATGGCCCTTGAAGTGGGTCACCAGGGGGAGGACCGTTTACTGCTGGCAAGGCTTGCAGCCTAACCCCAGCTCTGGCTCAGCCCTTCTGCTCTCTCTCAAACACTGTGACCCCACTGTCACGGCCAGGCCACTTAAATCACCACAACCAGCAGCAGCACACCCCGTGTCACTCTGATGAAACTGTGACACAAAATGAACCTCCCCTCCTTCCATTGTTTTTGTCGGGTATTTTGCTACAGCAATGAGAAAAGCAATAGAGAGCTCTGACCAGAAAGCAACCCTGCGGACTCCCTGACAGCTCACACACTGTGCAAACCAAGTGCCTGCTGCTCCAGCCACCCAGGCTCTGATACTTTGTTTACGGTAGCTCAAAGTAAGACAAGAAGTCAGAGATTTCAGGATCCACCTGGTATACTGGCTAGCATCACGTAACCACAGCTGGACAGTACCTGTTCAAATTACTTAACAATTCACCTGACCGGGTTCTTGTGTCTAACAACATCAGTAATATGAAAATGTAAACTTTGAAGTGTTTCAAAGTATTTAGAGAAGAAAAGAGAGAAGAAGAGGAGGTGGAGGAAAAGGAAGAGGAAGAAGAAGGAGAAGGAGGGAGGGGAGGGAGGAAGGAAGGAAGGAAGGAAGGGAGGGAGGGAGGAAGGAAGGAAGGAAGGAAGGAAGGAAGAAACCATCGGCTTCAGGAGTCAGGACCCAATTCAAATCCAAACAGCGCGGAGTGTGAGTCGAGTGACCTTATAGAAATCACTCTGATCACATGCAGAAAATAAAGCTGAGAACAGCACAGTACCTAAAACAGGCAAGATGAGTTCTTAAAGATGAACACTTTTTAAAAGTAAAAGTGATTATTCTGGAAGTGTGCATGTGACTTGGTGATTAGAGACCAGTCTTTCTGAGCTAGAATCACAGATCTGCTCTGTCCTGGCTAGAAACCTTAGACAAATTAATTTGCCTTTCTGTTCTTCAACTCCTAAACCCATCAAGCTGGGAGAAGGATAGAATGTCCCTTGCAATGATGCTGTGAGTGAGGAATGACTGGATAAATACAGGCTCCTAAACCAGCCTCTGACACCAAGTGGGTAATCAAAAACTATTCATATGGAGCAGAAAATATGTATTTATTATTTTCTGCTTTGCCCACCTTGTCCTTCTTTCCCATTAAACCTGCAGTACTTGATTATTTCGTTGTTGACAACTAAAACATGAAGTTCAATCTTTTTTGCCATCCTAAACTGTCTTTTCTTCAAGAAAATTCATGGAAGTGTACCTTTGATGGGTTGTGTCACATCCTGGAATATTCCATGGAGTAAGCCAGAAGAGGGTAAGTAATTCTAAGTCTACTTCATTTTCTTAGCACCGTGTTTGAATTTATAAGTTACAAACATTAAAAACTCGCAACTGTGCCAGGGGATCAGAATGAAAGCCCACATTTACCAAACCACATAAGAACCAGAAATCCCCTAAAATCCAAAGTCTTTGTTTTACCAATGAGAAAGCCAAGGTCCTGAGACACAAGTGGGTCAGTCAAGACCACAGTCCATAGGATCACATTCATAGAAAGATGGGTCAGCATCTAACTTCTCGGTCCCCAGTTGATGGTCTATACTGGTATTCTTCCTCCAGGGGCGGCAAAAGAAAGTCAGACAGGAGACAAAGGGAAACACTGCCAAGGAAAAGGGAAAGAAGGAAAAGGAAGGGGAGGAAAAGAAAAGAAAGATTTTTGGAGGATTGTTCTAGAAGACTCAACTTCCAAGTCTTCACAGCATGTAAGGCAAACTGCTTGCCACCCAATCTCCCCACTCCATCCTAACTTACATGTGGACCATCATACTGTGTCTCAGTCTGTCACCCACCAAGCCACATTCCTCTTAGGAATTCTCACTTCTGACAGTAAACAGGGAAACTCACGAGACAGTGATGCTTGCATCAGGCTACTTAACCCAAAATTAGGAGGATGAGACCCAACTGTTAACTTTCTTGAGCATTCCCAAGTGACTCCAAAAAGCTTTTAAACCAAAGCTCAGCTCATTTCCTAGAGCAGAGTTGGGGAAAATAAACAGCTGCCAAAATGGAAATTCCACAGTGTTACTTAGAACAGGCCATTCTCCAAAATGTCACTCAGTCAGCAAACATTCAAGGCCTCTGGGTGCTAGGTGCTAAGTGTGTAAAAGCGCTATACTATGGTTCCCACCTCCAGGGCTGTTTCCTTACCAGGGACGTCCATCTTCCCATGAGGCCCTGACTCCTGCAAAGTGTCAGATATAATCCACAAGTGCGTTGGATGATCCACCGTGGAACTGAGACGAGGGAAGATTTACTGATCTTCTCAATCACAGCCACCCTTTCTGAAAGCTGAGCTCTAACGTGTGACACCCAGCAGAACGAGCAACCTTCTCGTTATCTTTTCTCTGGCAGCAGACCTCCTAAAGACAGAGGCAGAGTGACAAAGCGCCGTTTATTATGGCTGAGTGAATGACCGATCGCTATGGAGAGCCTCATAACGCTCCTTGAAGTCCATCATGTACCGGCCCTGTTGGAAATGCCAAAAGCCACTGGCTTTCGTGGGTCCATAAAGCATTTGATGGTAATGTAGTGGGTCAGACAAATGAGACAGTTAAGAACTGGTGGGCTAAAGGAAGTTCAGAGAAGGTTGAAATACCTGCTCTGCCGTTCATAATCAGATTTTACAACATATCCAAATGCCATCAGAAACTGAGTAGAGCAGGAAACTCCTTAACTTTGCTAGTCATGGACGTTTAAAAAAAATCTGGAAAGACCTTGACATTTGAAATATGGTAGAAGACTTGCTGGGTATAGGCGCTACTGATCCATGCCATGATTGGCCCTTCCTGAAACAACAAGAAGCTTTCATGGTGACGCCACCATCAAAGACTGCTTAACAGGCTTCAAGAAAATATTATTCTGAATATTCCATTTTACAAACACGACTACCTGTAAGTACTTTAATTTAACATGCAAATTATTTGTGTAAGTAGTGTTTATATCATCCATCAGCACCCACAGGGATTTTCTTCTGAACCTAATTTGTTAAGCCAAAGCCCACTAGTTCCCCCTCCAAATAAAACTCAAAACCCTTGAAACAATAATAAATCAAAGCAATGTGTGACTCCAGAGCCAAGCTTAGAAGGCACAGATGCTAGAGGACTTCGTGAGTCCACAGGGCAGGGTGAGCAGATGACCAGCATTCCAACGTTTTCAATGGACAGGTTGTGTGAGGACAGGAAGTCCTCACCCACGCAAGCAGGGGTCCTATGGTTTAAGGCACTAGGCTATGACTAGGGGGGGGCGGGGGCAGGGGAGCAGCCATATCTCCACCAGGCCAGGGCCACATCAACGTAAACGGGTTAAGCCAAGCCACCTGCCCTGCGAGATGGAGAAGACCCCGGGCATTCTAGAATCAAAGCAGCAAAGGGAGGTTGAAACATTGGCCATGACTGGGATGCGAGGCTGAGGCTTCTTCAAAGCCAGAGGGGGGTTGGGGGGGTGGGGGCGTGGGGGGGTGGTGATGCATGTCTACTTATGTTAAAGATGCAGGGAGAAATGCATTATCAAATAGAGGCAAAGAATGCATGACACAGTTATAAACAGCTGAAAGCAGGAAGACACAGCCGCCAAAGCCCTATTTATAACTTTACCACAAGAGAAGACTGCAACAACAAACACACCTGCAGCTGATATTTTTGAATATGATATTAATATATGTTAGTTGTCCAGAAAGATAGGTTTCATTGTGACCTTTTTATATATGAGTATAATGACAGTTTAACCGAATGCTTCCTCCTCTCCCCCTCCCCCTCCTCCTGCCTCCTGGTCTCTTTCTTCATTCCTGATCCTCCCCTTTGCACTTTCAGGGCTTTTGTCTACATTCTGCGTGTGAGAGAAAGCCCGCGATCCTTGTCTTCCTAAATCTGGCTTAGTTTAACACAATCTCCAGTTGCATCGATCTTCCTGTCAACGGCCCATTCTCACTCCTCACAGTGGAAGCCCGCTGTGCACATACGCCTACACTTTCTTTGTCCAGTTACTTACTACTGCAGCTAACATGTATGGGATGCTCCCCTCTGCCAGGCACTGAACAAGGCCCTCATCTCAACCTCACCACACCTCTCCCAGGAGAGACGACATCATTATCATCTCGGCAATGAAGAAGCCAGGTTACAGGAGAGGCGTAAGTGGCTGGCCAGGGTCACTCTGACTAAGTGTTGGGGCTGGTTCTAGACTGCAGAGTCCTCATTCACAACCACACTACTCTGCCTTTGATAGAGAAGGCATGAAGTCTACCTTGTGTGGCTAAGGGAAGTGGAAGGAGGGAAAGAAATGCACCAGTCCTGAGAATGTAACAAGGCGGTGACCAAAGACAACACTCATCTGAAAGATTTCGGTGCTCAGAAGATTCTAACGAACAGCTACAGCGTTAGGTTCCGAATCAAGGTGGGAAAAGAGGGAGGGGTCCGGAAAGGCTGACACTTAACAGGCTTTTTGTTTTTTGTTTTCTGTATAGGAAAACAGAAAGTTTATTGAGGGTACTGAATAGGAGTTTGGATAATTGACAGCACTGCCAATCCTCCTACCAGGTTTCTTGATCCAAAGTTCACAAAAGAGATTCGCTACCTACTCTCAGATTTTAAATCTGAAATGATCACAATTTAAAAAAATAGAAGTAAAAACATAATAATTTTAAAATACAATCACACATAGGACCACAAATAGGAATTCATCTTTGCTAAGAGCCACCAAAAATGAAGTTGGATATAACTCTCAAGGTGTGGACGGTATCTGACTCAAAAGAATCACTTCTGAGTTTGAAAGACCAAAACTAAATTGCCAAGCATATCTCTCAGACAGAAGACAACAGCAGGAGGTGGACAAACCCCAGAGGCTTGCTGGCCAATCAATCTAGCTGAAATGGCAAAGCTTCAGACTAAGACATTCTGCTCGATGATGATGATGATGATGAAGATGATGATGATGATGAAGATGAAGATGATGATGATGATGAAGAAGAAGAAGAAGAAGATGATGATGATGATGATGATGATGATGATGATGATGATGATATACATAACTGAGGAAAGACGTCCCAGGGGTAACCACTGGCCTTCCCGAGTCCCAAGGTGCCTGAGTGTGCCCACTCTCACATGTGCACACACTCATGAACCGTGTATGTGAAGAATGAAGGAGAAAAATACAAGGCCTTACTCCCTGATAGAGCACAGGCAGTTAATAACTGCTGGAGCAGGGGAGAGACCAGGGTCACCAGTGGTAAGTGGCCCATAATCCTGTAAGCAACTCCTCAGGTCAGAAAGAAATGAAAAACTCTTGAAAACAGGAGAACCTGTTTTCTTGTGACTCTGGAAAGGCGAGTAAGTGCTGGCTGGCAGATCAAGTGGAGGAGGACACAGCATCAAGTGACCTACACTGCAGCACAGGGCCATCTCTGTTCCCTCGACAACCCCGGGAGGGAGACAGACATCTGACAGGGCGCACTGTTGCCAGGGAGCAAAATCACAAGGAGTTCGGCCTCGGCAAACAGTGGCAGTTTCAGCGCAGAGGCTGGCCGGGAGACTAGGAGGCCGTGGGGGCTAGAACACACCTGGACACTGAGCACCACGGGCTGGCCGTGTGGGCTGAAGACAAGAGATCTTTCCCCTAAGTTTCTAACAAGCTCTTGTGATTCTGCCACCAACCTGAGATAATAACAACAACACAAACACAGAGCTTGCCTATTACCTAGGAGCTACTCTTCCCTAGACTCACCAATGATGACTGATAGGACAACCCAAACGCCTGTCAAACTGAAGAATGGGTAAACTTGGTAAAGCATGTTTTAGATGGCTAGTCCTGGATGTCAACTTGACTATATTCAGAATGAACTACAATCCAGAATTGGAGGGCTCACCTGTGATCCAGATCTTGAGGCTGGAAGACACAAGTTTCTGACCTGGATCTTGGCATGGAGATCTTGAGGCACAGTGGCCACGAAAAGTTTAGACCCAAGGCAAAAGTTTAGACCCTTTAATATCAGGAGGCTGAGGCGAGCAGATCTGAGTTCAAGGTCAGCCTGGAACAAAGCAAGTTCCAGATCCAGACAAGGTGGCACACACCTTTAATCTGGGCCACACCTGCTGGAGGCCTACTATGGACCTTGAAGGAAGGAAGATTCCCTCTTCTTCTCCACGTGCACTTACTTGCCAGCACATCTGTGGGAACCTACTTCTCCAGAAGACCCGCTGAAACAGCTAGCCTCGTGGGCCTGAGTAACTACTAAATCCTTGGACTTCCATTCACAGCTGCCCATTGTTGGGTTAGTTGGACTACAGACTGTAAGTCATTACAAGAGATCCTCTTGAGCCGGACGTGGTGGCACACGACTGTAATCCCAACACTTGGGAGGCAGAGGCAGGCGCATTTCTAAGTTCGAGGCCAGCCTGGTCTACAGAGTGAGTTCCTGGACAGCCAGGACTACACAGAGAAACCCTGTCTCGAAAAACAAAAACAAAAAAAAAAAAAAAGAAAGAAAAAAAAAGAAATCCTCTTAATATATAGAGACATCCCATAAGTTCTGACACAAGAGAACCCTAATACACATATCCTTAATGGAATACTAACCAGATATAAAAGAATGGGGTGGGGCAGGTGTGGTGGTGTATGCCTGTGATCCCAGCACTCTGGAAGCTGTGAGGCAGGGGGCTTCTAAGGAGTCTAAGTCTGCTTGGGCTATAAAGCAAGTACCAGGCCACCCTGAACTATCCATGGACGCCTTGTCTGGAAACAAACCAAGGAGTGAGTGACCTTGTACAATAAATACGCTACAACATGGATGAAGCCGGCAAGCAGCAGAGTGTGGCGTGAAAGTGGGTAAGGAAAGGCACAGCTCTGCGCAGACGGGAAGGAGACAGGCAGTCTCTCCGGGAACAGCGGGGACGGGGATGCAGAGGCTGGCAAAGGGTAGAGTCTCGGTTAGGGGTGATGAAAATATAACACCGGCTGTGGCAATGGCTTCCCCGCCCTGCAGATACACTAAAAGGCAATGAATCTCACACTTTAAATGGGTGAGTTGTATTCTGTGTCAAGTATAAATCAATAAAGCTATTCTAGATGCATACACACCATTCACACAAAGCCTCTCTCCAGCCCCGTGAAGTAGCTTGGAGCCAAGCTTAACTTGATTTAGGAAAATAAGCCAGCAGTCTGTTTCTTGCAGCCTGGCTTTTTGGAACAGGCTCCCGCCTATTAAACAGATGCCGATTTTAAATGGAGACTCGAGGAAACGCTCTGAGCCTCTCTTCTCCCTTTGCTAGATCCTGAAAATTGTCTCTTCTTCCCTTTCTTTTCCTCCTCTTTGCAAATCAGTTCTTTATCAAAGTGTGGTCAGCACTGGCTCCTATTTTCTCTCCTGCTAAAAACGCACACCTTGAGTCGCTCTCCAGACCCAAGGTTATGGCCGTCACAATGTGGGGGAAGGTTGGGAAGCCACAGGCTCAATCCCCTCAGTGCCAGCACAACTGAGACACTCTTTCTGCCAGTGCTGCCGCCATGTTGGATTTTTCAAATTCAACTTTTAAATTTCCCACTGATATTCCATTCCTGGCACATCCAAGCCTTTCTCTTTGGCTCAGCCACACCAAAGGCCAGCTTGTCATCTGTGCAACCCAGACCCCCTGCCCATTGCTGCTCAGCTTTCTGATTGAAGAGTCAGAGCACCCTTGGTAGCCTCTCTCTGCCTGGATGTCCCCCAAGAGCCTTCTTCTACAAGCCCTTTGTAAATTCCACAGTCTGGACTTTTCTTTCTAATCCTGGCCAATTACTGATGAGGAAAGGCCAGGTGGTGACTTCCAGGTGGCCCATGTGCCACTTGAATACCGTCTGGCCTCTCCTCAGAGCCTTCTTCCTGGTCACTGTGCGCGCAGCTGAAGGTTTATACAGCCAAGCTCCCGTCGGCAAATCTATTCCCATGCCTCTGGCTCTGCCTTTGTTCAAACAAAGGCCAAAAAGGCAGGCACAGGTACAATGGCTAGTAAAAAGGTAAAATTCTGGGGCTACGCAGCTTTAGAAACGTCCACATAGGTCTTCACCTGCCTGGGGTGCAAATCCCCATGCTGTCACCAACTAGCCAAATGACTTCAGGGAACAATGTGTCTATGTGTCAGTTGTTTGTGAAATTATGAATTATAAGCACTAAACAGCGGCTACGTTTGGAATTAACTGAGATAGTTCAAGTCCACATAAAATAAAACCATAGGTTGCCCTTTACGAAAAGGACGCCATGAAAATCAGGTGAGGAAATACCACTGCTGTCTGTGGCCAGCTCTTCAAGAGGATAGGATTGGGGACTCCTCCCTTGTTGCTATGCAGCCTTCTGTAGGCAGAGTGCTTAGCTCAGGTCTGCCCCATGTGGTTCTAGCAGCCTTGCAGAGCCTGAAAACCCCTCTGTGGCTGTGTTCTTCCCCTTGCCTGGTTCAGGCTGATCTGTTTTTCCCCAAACCAAAATGACTGCATGACACGGCTCTTCACAAACCTTTGCCCATTCTCACGGCTGCAAAGTCAGCCAGCTATCCCTGTGAGGCTGAAACCAGCCTTATTCCCCCAAAGCTGTCAGCAGAGACGCTGCTGGCAGCGGCTGCAGAATTGAAGGTGGTGGTGCAATCAATACCATCACCAGTGAGTTCAAGGTCACGGGAATCTGCGGGCCCATAGAAGTAAAGGTTTTCGTATTCCCAGGGGGAAACCCTGACCCAGGCCTTTTTTTTTTTTTTTTTTTTAGCTATAAGTAATTTAAATCTTAGAGAAAACTTCTACCTTGCCCCTCTTATGACAAGCCAACATCACCCCAGATTGGACCACAACCTTCTGAACAAATACAGCCCACTAATCTTACCTATAGCTCACAGCTCTCACATCAGACACCCCTTCTCTGTGTGTGCATGTGTGTGTGTGTGTGTGTGTGTGTGTAGATCAGAGGTCATCCTAAGGTGTGGTTCCTTAGTTCATAGCCATCTTGGTTTTTAAAACAGGATCTCTTACCAGCCTAGATCACATCTCCATGCCCCACACTAGCAGAACAAGCATGCAGCACCCCAGCTGGCCTTTCAGTGTGGGTTCGGGGGTCTAACTTCAGACCCCCTTGCTTGTATACCACTCGTTTTATCGACTGAGCCATTTCTCCAGCCCCCAGAAACTATAGCAGAGCACATGGCACTAGACACATAAGAGAACAGGTATCCTATGCCCTAGAGGCTGTTTCTTGGTTCTATCACCTTAGGAAAGTCCTAAATATTCTTCTGCAGTGATGTGTATTGTGTGTGTGTGTGTGTGTGTGTGTGTGTGTGTGTGTGTGTGTCTGAGCATGCAGGAACCATTAGGTAAGCACTTGCTGGGTTTTGGGGTATTGTGTTGGGCTCTGCAGGAGGAAGAGAGGGAGCTTATAAATGGTAATCCCAGGAGGGCAGGATGTGTTTTGACCACCTGAAGCCACACTAGGTAAACATGTGTTAGCCACCTGAAGCCACACTAGGTAAACACATTATCCAGATCCCAGTGCTTCTCAACTGCCAATGATGCTTTTAAGGTGCTCAGAAAGTGAGGAGAAAGCCCACATGCAAACGTGGGCAGGAGGTACCTGTGCATGAACACCAGAGTATGTCTGTGTGCCCATCATTCCACACAGCCATACCCCACCCATAGTCATTCCTCACTGTGCCTTTCTGAAAACTTCCCATTAAATGCCTACATCTTAAAATTGATTGTGTTCCATCCCAGCGGGCAGAAGGTCAGAGAGAACATTTCTGTGAGTCATACCTCAGTGGATTTCTACATCTTGTTAACGGTACGGTCGGTTGCTCTTTCTGATGTGTGCCAAAAGTGGGTGGGCGGCATCCTTCTCCAGCGGACACATGTCCACCCCTCAGGCTCAGGTTCTGCCTCAGAGGCTGCCAGGAGGCTCCTCCAGAGGAGGAGGTGGCTAAGCTCTCGTCCTATGTGCTGCAGTGCTTGGTAACAATCTCCTTGCCTGTGTCTTGTGGGATTCCTGTCATCGGCCTGGTCAGTGGCCCTGGGTCACTAAAACTTCATCCTCAGCTAGCATGGTACCTAATATAGCTAACATCTATAGTCCCAACACTTGGAAGACTGGGGCAGGAGAATCACTGTGAGTTCAAGGTTAGCAGAGGCTACATAGTGAATTCTTGTCAAGAGTGGGACCCTGTCTAAAAAACCTAAAATAAATAAATAAATAAATAAATAAATAAATAAATAAGATAGCAAATTAGTAAATAAAAAAAAAACTATGTTGTCTAGCATCCTAGCTCTATGAACCCTAGTTAGCTGACTTGAGGTTTGGATTCTACATTCATACATTCAGTCCATCTCTTAACACTGCACCTGGTACTTTTTTAGGCACCAGAGATACAGAACCAAATAGGCCTCACAGCTCTGTTCTCATGCAGTCTGCATTCCCATGGAAGAGAGGTGTTAGACATAAGCAAGTTAGTATCTAAGTAAATAAATGAGAGGTGCCCGTGGAGTAATCAGTTCCATGGAAAGCAAAGCTAGCCAGATAATGTGCTTCCTTGCACCACTGGGGGAAGCTCTATTTTGTAGGATGGACTAGCAAGGAGCCATTAAAATGACACCTGAGCTGAGAGCTGAATGATTAGCAGGAGCCGAGAGGCGCATGGTGAGGAGAATGGGCCTGGAGAGGTGATAGTGAGGTCCTAAACGGACAGTGAGCGCCAGGGAAGGCAGCTGGGGTAAAGAGAGCAAGAGATGAGCGAGGCCAAGACATGTAGGTGCCAGGGGGGCTGCGCGTGGAGTCCGGGTGCCAACCCAAGCACAGTGAGACTCCACTTAGGTTTCAGGTTAAAGGTAAGATGATCGGCGTGACGGCCTTGAAGGGAGCCGGTCTCTAAAGCGGGCTGCATTCCGGCCGTTCCTCCTCTCAGACAGCCACTGTGGACGGTACCTTCACTTAGAGAACTGAGGCTCTTTTCAGTTTGAGAGCTCCCCACCACCACCATTTTCCAGCAGCTCCCAATGAGACACAGAGAGGAACCTTGATGGTGACAACCCTCCCCTCTGCAGCTAATGCTCATTTCCATAACCAGCCCAGCATCTGAGCAAACTAACCAGGGCCCTGGTTGCAGAGGAAACTCGCCCTTTCACGGAACTGCTGAGTCTCCTTCCCTTCAAAGCGACTAGCTTGGCAGCTTTCCCATCCCAGCACAGAAACCAAGTGCCTGTCACACGGCGCTTCCCACAGGCTGCCCCCACCAGGCCAGCTGTGTGGGGATTCTAATCCGTAAAAGTTCATGTGGGGCACTCTACAGGCAAGCTCCTGGTATACCTGGGCACATCTGGACAGCCTTTGAAAGATACAGACGTGCCTGGGGCCCATCCCAGACTGGACAAATCACAGTGAGAGTGGAGATGAGGAAACTTTGAAGTATGGTGTGTGTGTGTGTGTGTGTGTGTGTGTGTGTGTGTGGTGTGGTATGTGTGGTGTGTGTGTGGTATGGTATGTGGTGTGTGTGTGATGTCAATGTGTGTGTATAGTGTGGTATGGGTGGTATGTATGTGGTGTAGTATGTGTGGTGTATGTGTGGTATGTATGAGAATGTGATGTATGTGTTATGGGTGTGTGTGTGTGTATGTGTTGGTGTATGGTGAGTGGTAAGTGTATGTGTGTGTGTATGTATGGTGTGTGTGTATGTGGTATGCGGTGTGTGTATGTATGTATGGTGTGGTGTGTGTGTGGTATGTAGTGTTGTGTGTGTATGTATGTATAGTGTGTTATGTGTGGTGTATGTGTGGTATGTGGTGTGTGTGTGTGTGTGTGTGTGTGTGTGTGAGAGAGAGAGAGAGAGAGAGAGAGAGAGAGAGAGAGAGAGAGAATGTGGGGTGTGTGTAAGTTTGTGTTTCTGTGATTGGTGTGTAGATCAGATGATAACCACAGATGCCTTTACTCAGGAACCTTGTATTTTGAGACAGGGTCTTTCACTGGTGCGGAGCTCACCAATTAGGCCAGGCTGGCTGGCCAGTGAGCATCAGTGATCCACCTGTCTCCACCCCCAGAGAGGAGATTACAAGTGCACACATCTATGGCCAGCTTTTTCTGTGAGTCTGGGATCCACCTCAGGCCCTTGTGTTTTCATAACAACCACATTAGACAGAGCTCTATACCTCCCCCTCTTCAAAACTATATTTATAACAAGAAGAAAATATTACCTCAGCCTACTCTGTATGCACTTCCATTTTAGGTATATGTAAATGGTAAGAGAAGGGCCATACTTACAGGCTCATCACTGCTAACTCTTTGAACAGAGCTAAGCCAAAACAAAACAAAAACAAAAACAAAATCCACATTTTTACATACAAGTAGCCACAGAACCAGAAGGGTTAAAAACTCCCTTTATGTGCATCTGGGCCACCCTGGAAATTGGGTTAGATAACCGGTATACACAACTCTGACTAGACCATTCAACAAGTCTTTTCAGGAGACAGATGTGACCTTTCTGTGCCTGTCTCTTTAAATGTTCACAGCTCCTTAGGACCAGTCAGCAAACCACACAGCCAAGAGGCCCCACCCCATGCTGTCCAAACACGCACGTGCTGCAGGCTCCGAGTCTCTCAGACGGTCTCCTGGATGTTCCAGACACTGCAACCTTGCTTAATCAGCAACAAAAAATTGTCCATAGCACCAAAGAATTAGAATTTCTGCATCCTCTCTCGCTCTCCAGCGAGGATGACAGGCTCGTGCCTGGAGGAAGGCGGCTACAGGGAACCTGAGAAGCAAGGAGGCTGCAGACGCCATTAGGCGGGTGTTTACTGAGCACCTGTTATATGCCAGTTCCTATACAAGGTTTTACTGGAGCAATTTCAGTTACTGTCAAACTCATCTCAGAAGTGGGTATTATCATTATCTCCTTTATTAGTGAGGAATCTGGGGGCTTCTGCAGGGAAAAGGCCTTCCCAGAGGCATAGTGTTAATAGCATGGAGTCAAGCCAGGCTCCATCCAGCCTTGCCTTTTCAAGTACAGCTCTTAGAGTCTTCTATGTGACAGACAGTGTGTGGGAGGGAAGGATGGATGGGTTAGCCTGCATCCACACCCTCCAGTTTCTCACAAAAGAGAAATGGAGAAAAACAGGTGTATGACTAAAATCTGTGATTGGCTGCGGTGGATGCTTCATAACGAGAGACACGGGATCGCAGAGGCTGACGAGCGAGTGCAATTCAGGATAAATGTGTGTGTTCATGCACATGTTAGTCAGGACCTCACACGAGGATTCGAGAGAAGGGGGCCGGTCGTCACAGGTGGATTAGGCGATCAGCCAAGATGACGGATGAGGAGCGCACGCGGGGAAGGAGAGGAATCCATCAGGACTGGGGTGGGAAGGGGTGAATCCAGAGGGTGGGCAGCTCCTGAATGCCACGCTGAGGGACAGGAACCACGTCTTTAGTCAAAAGGAATTAGAAGCTGTGCCAGCCTACGGAGTGAGATAACAAGGGCTTTGAGAAGACCGCTATCCTCAGGCAGTACGGAAGTGTACATTGGCGGGGCTTGTCCAGCGATGAACCCCACCTGATGTCAGAGCAACCTCTGACTCATCTTGGTCACCGCCTCCTCCAGGAAGTATTTCCTTCCCCCAAGATTAAGTTGGATGCTCTTCTAGAGTCCTTCCTCAGCTTCCAGGCTGACTCCGCGGAACTTAGAATCTTCTTCTACCGCGCTCTCTGTTTGCTTCCGATTTCTACTCCGTGGATGATCCTTGAAGGGTTATTCTTGATTTCTCCCAAATCTTCAATATCTTTCTACCTAATTCCCAACTATTTAGTGAATTAACTCCATCTCCAAAGTCTTATATTTATGGCCACTTAATAACCAGGCGCCATCTCTTCCCCAAAGGATGAACACTCACATGTTCAAACAAAGAAGCTGGACCCATACTTCATACCATATGCAAAAAGTAATTCAAAATGCATCTTATATCTAAATGCAAGAGTTAAGACAACAAAAACCTTAGGAGGAAGTGTACAATTAAATTTTCATGACTTTGAATTGGGCCATGTTTTAGGTTGCTTGTTTGTTTGTATTTAGTTTTTATGTATGCTTGTGTGGGAGTGGATGGGTGTGTGTCTATGGATGTCAGAAGAGAGTGCCAGATCTTCTGGAATGAGAGTTAGCATTGGCTGGGAGCCCTCTGACAGGGGAGCTGTGTCCCAGAAAGGTGTTCTTCTCTCTTCTTTTTTTATTAGTATATGTTACTTATATGCAGTGAGTTTTATTATGCATTTTACTTCATATATCGTACATCTGATTCTATTCAACCCATTGCTCTTCCTCTCATTTCCCCCACCTCCCTGAGTCCTGTTCCTCTTCTTCTTCTAATGTCATCTTTTTTATTTTATTTTAATGATCCAGTGAGTTTTATTAGGGTTTTTTAACAGGAGGATGGGTAGGCAATGGTTTCTCAGGCATTTCACCAAAATCGCGAACAAAAATAAAATAGTAAACTGAACTTCATTAAAAATTTAAGGATTTTCTTCAAAGGACAGAATAAGAGGAAATACAACGGTCCAACTGTATATCTGATAAAGAACTGATGTCTGAAACAGAATATATAAAAAGGACATGGGTCAGACATCCAGTGCCTTGGCAAAATATCTGAGGGAGGAACTTGAAAGAAAGGAAGATGCGTTTGCCTCACAGTTCCAGTCAGTGTCTGCTGGATCCGTCACTGTGGCTGGGCTGAGGTCTAGCCCCACAGCACCAAGGGCATAGACGAAGCCTCTTCCTACACTAGGCACCACCTGCCCAGCCCCAGCTCTGCTGGATAACATTCAAATCTCAAATCCACCAATGACCATAATATACCTCAGAGCCCCCATGATCCAGTCATCTCCAGAAATGCCCCCATAGACACAACCGGTGGTATATTTTACTCAAACTGACCAAATCGACAGTCAGAATTAACTCGCACCATACTTTCCCAGCTAATCTTGGTTTTACGGTGGGCAGAGGGAGCTGGAGGTGCAGTTCAGGAGTACAGCATGACCTCAGCACTGACAGGGCCTATGTTCAGTTCCCAGCACCAAAAATAAACAAGCGAGAACGGCCAATGGAGCAGACGAGACATAGATCCAAAGAAGAGAAGTAACGAGCACAGGAAAGGCTTCTTCTGGATCATCAGTCATTTGGCAAACACAAATCAAAACCAGAGCCGGACATTAGTTTGCATCTACTAAGGTGGATAAATAGGAAGTAACCTGAATTTGATGAGAATGCAGAGAAGATAAAACCTCATGCATTGCTGGTGGGATTGAAAAATGGTACAGCCACTGACCACAGGTTGGCGGTTCCCAATGTCATCCTATATCTAGGAGCAGCTCCACTCCTAGAAATGTGTGTAAGAGCCGAAAGCATGTGTCCACATGACAGCTTGAACGTGAACACTCACAGAATTATTGTAAACCCAAATGAATAGATGTGTCATGTCCCCATGATAGTCTAGGCCTCAGGAATAGAGTTAACTAAAGTATGGGTACTCGCTAAAATATGGACATATGAAAGGCCACATGTTATGTGATTGTGTGTGTGTGTGTGTGTGTGTGTGTGTGTGTGTGAGAGAGAGAGAGAGAGAGAGAGAGAGAGAGAGATCAGAATAGGCAAACCATGGGAAAGATGGTAGATTAATGGAGTTTATCTGGGGACCTGCAATGATATTTTAAAATCATAGTGGTGGTGGCTGCACAATTATGAGAGTACACTTGGAAACTCTGAGTTGTAGCCTTTAAACAGGTAATTTTAATAATACACTAGTCATATGTCATAAGGATTCTATAAACAAAACAAAGCCCCCTTCCCTTAAATCCTGCTTCTGTCCACAACCAACACACCCCTCTGGGACCCTCTTCCAATGCTTGCGACTTCTACCATTCTGAAGATATTTTTAAAAACTATTTGTTTCCTATATTTCTAGCAAAGAGCCCTATGGGGGCCTTTTGTTGATGTGACACGTATCAGCATGTCCAGCCTCACGCTGGCCTCCAGGCCCCCTCAGCATCACAGCACCTGTTACACATCTCAGAGTCTATGTCAGCACCCTTCTCACTCCACCCACCCACACTCCCTCCAACCCACGGCCGCTCATCCTTATGATTCCTGCCCTTTCTCGCTCTTCTGTCTCTTAGCACTTATTCCTTTCCAATCCCTGATGCTTTCTCTTCCTATCTACTTTCTCACTATGCTCTGTTCTCTGTCTCTTACTGTCTCGATAACTCTACTATTCTCTCCTGCTGTCCTGATTCCCTAGCCCTGACCATATCCAGTCTGCTGGCCAGGTTGAGTCTGCTTCTTTTGTTTTCTGCTCTAGACTCACAGATGCCACTGGCACTGAGTCTCTGTCTCTGTCTCTGTCTGTCTCTGTCTCTCTCTTACACACATACACACACACACACACACACACACACACACACACGCATGTCTACAATAGAAACCTTGACAATAAAAAACTATTTGTTTATGTTTCTACCTTTTCAAAAACAGCATGCTCACTGTCTTCACTCTGCTCGGGCCCGGAGAACAATAAAGCACACTTACAGAAATTACAGTGGCACCAGAGCCAGACTTATGATTATGGAAAGCCATATTTCAGCAGAGGAGGGTTCATTACAATATATATTTTTAAAGCAGTGCTGAGAATGCTAATCAACACTCACAAAATTTAATCTTCTCGCTGCATACATGATGTTTTCTACCCACATTTTATAAATAGCCGACATCGCTCACCAGGGAGAGCATGAGAGGGGGTGATTAGACAGAGAGAGATGCAGGATCAGAACACTAGAGAACACTCATGCTGACACAGCATCATTCCAGATCCTGTGTCAGTGACAGAGTCCTAAAGCGTGTTCCAGGCCTGGGATGAGACAGGCCTGACCTGGGCCACCCAGAGGACTGCAAGCCCAGGGTCTCTGTGATGCTCCTGGCCGGAGCTTATTCCTTTGCCCGCCACTACCTTCGGTGGCTGAGGCTAATTCCTTTGTGGTGATTCTTCACTTCACAACCTCGAGGCACCCTTAAAGATGACGGGAGCCGCTGTGCAGCATCACTGGAACAGAAATGCTCGGTGCCATGGAAACGCTAGACAGAAATGTGAAAACGCACACCTTCATGAAAGTTCCAAACGTGCTAAAATCAGCAGTTCTTGGAGTACTAGAGTGTAACCCGAGCCAATCGATCTGTTTTAGGATCCAAATGGCTTTGCTCAAGCTTGCACAGCCCTACTGGGTCAGGGAGAGGGGAGGCTTTGGCAGTTAAAAAATGATTTAAACCCCCCTGCTATTTATAATGATGGAGAAATGTCGCTGGGAATCAAATGTTTTGTCAGTGGGGAAATGTGGCTGTCTGGAAAAGACTGTAGACACATGCAGGGAATTAATGATAGAGAGCTGCAAGCAATACCTCACTCTGGAGTGCTCAGCCAGCGGGGTTTGAGGTGTTGTTTGTTGTGTTGTGTGTTTAATTACAAGGTTTTCCATTCTCTTGTTCACCAGAACTCCAGGATGATACGAAGCAAGCCAGACAGACTTTCAGGCTGTTTCTTCTGTCGCTGCAGAAGTCACTATTACAATTTCACTCCATTCTGGCTATCAAGTTGGCTCAGAGGGTAACACTTGCCATATAAGCCTGAGGCCCAGGGGACAAGTTCCTGAACAGAATGCCGATAGCTTATGCTCTAAGATCAAGAATTGACAAATGGGACCTCATAAAATTGCAAAGCTTCTATAAGGCAAAGAACATTATCTTTACCAATCCTGCATCCAATAGAGGACTAATATCTGATATATACAAAGAGCTTAAGAAGTTAGACTCCAGAGAACCAAATAACCTATTAAAAATGGGGTACAGAGCTAAACAAAGAATTCTCAATTGAGGGATACTGAATGGCTGAGAAGCACCTAAAGAGATGTTCAACATCCTTAGTCCTCGGGGAAATGCAAATCAAAACAACCTTCAGATTCTACCTCACACCAGTCAGAATGGTCAAGATCAAAAACTCAGGGGACAGCGAATGCTGGAGAGGATGTGGAGAAAGAGGAACACTCCTCCATTGCTGGAGGAATTGCAAGCTAGTACAATCACTCTGAAAATCAGTTTGGTGGTTCCTCAGAAAATTGGACATATTACTACCCGAGGACCCAGCTACACCACTCCTGGGCATATACTTAGAAGATGCTCCAACATGTAATAAGGACACATGCTCCACTATGTTCATTGGAGCCTTAGTTATAATAGTCAGAAGCTGGAAAGAACCCAGATGTCCCTCAACAGAGGAATGGATACAGAAAATGTGGTACATTTACACAATGGAATACTACTCAGCTATTAAAAACAATGAATTCATGAAATTCTTAGGCAAATGAATGGAACTAGAAAATATCCTGAGTGAGGTAAGCCAAATCACAAAAGAACACACATGGTATGCACTCACTGATAAGTGGATATTAGCCCAGAAATTTGGAGTACCCAAGATACAATTCACAGACCACATGAAACTCAAGAAGAAGACAGACCAAAGTGTGGATGCTTTGGTCCTTCTTAGAAGGGGGAACAAAATACCCATGGGAGAAGATACAAAGTGTGGAGTGGAAACTGAAGGAAAGGCCATCCAGAGACTATCCCACCTGGGGATCCATTCCGTATACAGTTACCAAACCCAGACACTATTGTAGATGCCAACAAGTGATTGCTGAGAAGAGCCTGAGATAGCTGTCACCTGGGAGGCCCTGCCAGAGCCTGACAAATACAGAGGTGGATGTTCACAACCATCCACTGGACTAAGCACATTGTCCCCAATGGAGGAGCTAGAGAAAGGACCCAAGGAGCTGAAGGGGTTTGCAGCCCCATAGGAGGAACAACAATATGAACCAACCAGTACTCCCAGAGCTTCCCAGGGACTAAACCACCAACCAAAGAGAACACATGGAGGGAGCCATGGCTCCAGGTGCATACGTAGCAGAGAATGGCCTTGTGGGACATCAGTGAAAGGAGAAGCCCTTAGTTCTGTGAAGTCTTGTTGTCACAATATAGGGCAATGCCAGGACAGAGAAGCAGGAGTGGGTGGGTTAGTGAGCAGGGGAGGCGGGATGGAATAAGGGGTTTTTGGAGAGGAAACGAAGGAAGAGGATAGCATTTGATATGTAAATAAAGAAAACACCTAATAAAAAAATTTTTAAAAAGGAAAAAATAAGCCTGAGGCCCTTTGTAAAAGCCAGGTAAGGTGGTTTGCCCCAGTACTACTCCAGCACGAAGGGAGGCAGTGAGAAGCCCGCGGGCCAGCTTGCCTGGTGCAATGCAGCGGGATACAACACAGAGAACCTGTCTCAAGCAAATGGAAGCTGAGAAGGCGCCTCAGAGCTCATCCCCTGTTCTCCACAGGAGTGCTCCGGCAGGTCTGCATTCACACACACACACACACACACACACACACACACACATCTGTACACTAAAATTTTTAAAAACTAGAAGCAAAGTGATGCCTGGTCCCACCGTAAACTCTCATTTGAGATGATCTAGAAACCAAAGCTGGCTGTGCCAGTGCCCAGACAGAGAAAGCAATGAAGACAAAACTTGCTGCTGGTTGTACCACTTTGATATCCAGGGTCGGGGGTTCTGTTGTGTGTCCAGGAAACACTGCTTGAGCAGCAGGCAGGGCTCCTCACCGCTGCCCTCCCCTCTTCTCCATGTACAGGCTCTCTAAATGCCAAGTCAACCCACTACCCTATTGCAACCCATAACTGGCCTAGAATGGCATGGGCCACTCTATTCCTTCTTTGACATTGAAACCTCCTGCACTGAAGCTCTGATGCTCGGTCATTCGCTAATGGGCTGTACTTTTCCACAGAAACATTCAAACTGTCTCATTAGTAAGAATGGTACAACAGACTTGGTTATAAAACAAAAGACACCGGCATCTCGATCAACGCGAGGCTACCCACGCCTTACTCATTCCTCTGATTGCCACAAGTCCCAGGATTTATCCCCTGGCACTCTTGTATGCATTGATTGTCAGGAGTCAGCCTTACCAATTAAACAATAACTTATCAATTAAAACAGTAGAAGAAGAAAATGGCTAATCATTTTTCAATGAATATTTGTACAAAAGTATAAAGACTTCCAGGTTGCTGCATATTTGGTGTACTGAATTTATGATCTATCCATTCAGTGATATTAATCAAGCTCCTGATATGTGTGGGGTCAAGGAACCAGCTGGAGTCAATGCAGACGCAGGCCAAGCGCCGGCCCATGAGGCATCTGTAGGTGATGAGGCGAGAGGTCGGAAGACTCGGTAAGAAATGCGATACCTGAAACATTCCTGCGGAACAGAAGCAAGCAGCAGGACTTCTGGACTAGGCTTTGCTGTCAGAGAACCCTTCCCATGTGAAGTGACAGAGGAAAGAAGACAGGCGAGAGCTGAAAGGGAGGAGAAAGCTGTCTCAAACAAGACCACGTAGGACAAAGGACCACAGCTCAGAAGCACATGGCGTGCACGATGGTTGGTGGCTTGAGATTTGCACGAAGTTCAATAGAGCTCCATCAAAGCCGTGGGAGCAGAGCAAATTCTGGATTTAGCAGGCTGGGCTGAGACGTGACAGCATCATGGAAGTCTCATGCAGCAGAACTGAGCTCACCAAAGTAGGGCGAATTATGAGGACCCAAAAGAGACTCAAAAGCCTTGATGAGAAGTCCAGGCGTCGTCATAAAGCTGTCAGAAGTCATCAGAAAAGTTGAAGCAGGAAAATGATCTACTCAGATGTGTATCTGGAAAAGCACTCTTAATGTAGAAAATAACGTTAAAGAAAAACAACAGAGGCCGGGGATGCGGATGCTAACATATGTCAAGAAGTGAGTGGCGCTTGGAGAAACAGTGCAGTTGCTCACAGGAGGGATGGGCGGGGGAGAGAGGAGAGAAAGACACACACCGGGACAAACCGAGAAAGAGAGCGCTCAGCAGGCACTTATGTTATGACGTATCACCAGTGAGTTGTGTGTCTTTCACAAGGATGTGAAGGGAGACAGAATCCAACTCGTCTTTTGTATATTGGAGGGGCAGCGTGATAGCTGACATGCAGTAGACCATCAATAAATGCTTGTTGGTTGATTGAATGAATGAATGAATGAATGCCCAAAGGCACAGATGGAAAAAATGAATGATCAAATGGCAGAGGACATGGAACAAATGTGTGCATGTGTGTGCGTGCGTGTGCGTGTGCGTGTGCGTGTGCGTGTGCGTGTGCGTGTGCGTGTGCGTGTGCGTGTGCGTGTGCGTGTGCGTGTGCGTGTGCGTGTGTGTGTGTGTGCTGCCAGGTGAGAGGCTGGGATGCAGCGTGGTCGACTGTCCATTCACCATACGGCTGGAGCTACTCTTACCACCTCGCCTTTATCTCCAGAATGAACCCGCAGTCCCCAGCTGTGAGCCACAGAGCAATGGTCTATGGATTCTGGATGGCCATCTTTAAAATCACTGACCCAGCACTTGCAGCTAGACGGGCGAGTTCCTGGGCAACTCTGTGGTTGTTTTCTCATTTGAGAAAAAAAAAGATGTCTGATCAAAAAAAACAAAACAAAACGATCTCAAGGATCAAACATGAGGGTGTGCCAGCCAAGTGTCTGGCATAGGGTGGGGACTAAATAAATATTTCTCTGTCCTTTCTGTTGCTTCAGCCCCCTCCCACGTGGCACCAGCATAGAACTCCAGAACTCCAGCCCGTGGAGAGAAAATGGTCCTAACACTTTCCCTGGAGCAAGCTGGAGACTGTTCAACAATTCCTACTTATCGCAATGGGCAGGGACTGGGGAGGTGGCTCCGTTAAGAATGCTTCCCTGACATGCACAAGGCCTTGGGTTCAATCCCAGCACCAAATAAACCAAGCAACCAAGCCTAGTGGTGTGTCTGACTGGAATCCCATCTCTCAGGAGGCGGAAGTGGGAAGAGCAGAAGCTCAAGGTCCTCTGCTACACACTACCCTGTTTCAAAACAGTAATAATAGTAATAGTAATAATAATAGTGATAGTAATGATAATAACAACAACAATAGGTAGAGTTGATATGATCCTATCAGCAGCCACTGAGCTGCTAAATAAGAAGAATGAGTTTAAAGAGAAAAGACGTTGTTTGAGTCAGATGTTCATACAAGTTCACATGAGACAGTCTTCTTTGTCATACTTACTTAGGCAGAAAAGGGGTCAGGTTCTCTGGGATCTACGATTACCAACCAGAAAAATAATCCTTGATTTGAACCAAGTCAATCCTCTGTGGTAGCCCTTGGCTTAGCCTGAGCACGGATGCTTGTCACGTCTCTTCCTGGGCAACATAGGCACATGGTGTGGACTTGGTTGTTCCTTTGCAGTAGGGTCGGTACTTAGTCTCTTTATTACTTAATGATTCTGGGTGCTTTGGTGGTAGTCAACGCTAATATACCCGGCCACACCAGCCACTTCTTTTGCTACACATTCCTTGCACTGGCTAAAACCAAATGGGTAAAGTTTAACCGTGAAGGGGAGGATGGCTGAGAGGGAACACATGAGTCAACAGCAGGCATGAGTGTGCTTCCGGGGCTGGGTGTGAAGAGGAAGCAGTGGCATTTCATGACGCTCGTGTGCCAAGTGGTTTTTATATATGGTACCTCACATGGTTCTTAGAATAGCCCAAAGAGGGAGGTACTGCCTTTAGATAGATGTAAGGCATCATTAAAAAGAAAAAGATGTGTTAATTAAACCATGATGAACATTTGGATTTCAGAGATGTTGAAAATGTTTAAAGAAAGTGGGTCTGAGAATCAAGCAAATAACTTTCATTATATGTGTAAGAAAATTGCAAAACAAAGAAGGACCTTGCTGAAAGTCAGTGAAATACAGGACTGGGTATGGTGTTTAATCTTCAGTGTCACCTTGACTATATGTAGAATCATCTGGGAGGCACACCTCTAGGCTCACAAAGCTATGTCCGGAGAGGTTTAGCTGAGGAAGACCAGCCTTTAGAGCCATATGGTCAACACCGTCCCATGGACTGGGTCTCAGATGGGTACCAGTGAGCAGGGTGCCGGCATGCATCTCTCTCTGGTAAGCAGGTACCAGCATGCATCTCTCTCTCTCTCTCTCTCTCTCTCTCTCTCTCTCTCTCTCTCTCTCTCTCTCTCTCTCTCCTTCCTGACTGCGGATGCAGTGCTCTCAGCTGCCTCACAGTCCTGTGACACCTAGTGCTGGCTTCACCACCATGCCTTCCTTCCACTCAAACCATGAGCCAAAACAGACTGTCCCTTCC
>OZ030008.1:77700000-77905000 GCA_964023405.1 Apodemus agrarius | reverse complement strand
ATGGAATCTGTGGTCAGAATGTAATATGTGAAAGAATTAATGAATAAAAAACAGGCTTGGGGAATACCTCTGTGACTCCAGTACTTGGGAGGTAGAGAGAGGAGAACCAGAAGTTCAAGGTGATCCTGGGTTGTGTGAGACCCTCTTTGGGAAAACCAGACAAACAAACAAACAAACAAACAAAAACAATAAGAGACTAACTGGAGAAAGAAAGGAAATCAGCTGGAGGGAGGAGATAATGGGGGATGGGCTGTGGAGGAAGAGAACACATGAGAACAAATTACAAGGACGCATATGTATGAAGGCGCCGTGACGAAACTCATATCCCGGTATGCTATGCCTTCTGTCAGTCTACAAAGGGCTTCTTATGGGAGACAGAGGTACACCATCCCAGTGGTTGTCTGGGCTCGCATGCCGACATGAGACATTACAAGTATGGCGACGCCATCATTGGATTAATGCAGTCACCATGGAAACCTCACAAGGCACACAGAAGCCACACGCTCTTTCCGTCTTCTTGGATACATCTTCCTTCAGTTGGTTGGTCTCTTACCACTACCATCCAAAAATGAGAACGGACCATTAAACACCCAACCAGCAGTTACTCTCCAGCTCTGTGTGTGTAAGCCTCCAGGACAGCACAACGTGACACGGCTCTCCACCCATCTCCTAACTGTACGATTCTTGAATTCCCCCCTAATTAATCTAGAGCTGCCTTCTCTGCCCTGTGACCTGAAGCCATGCAGTCATTTGAGTAAATGCATTTGCCTGTAGTGCCGCTCCAAACACTTGCAGAACCTGAGGGAAAACAGCAGCCTACACACTGCAAATGAAAGTTATGATCGATACAAATGATTAAAGCATGCTCTCTTCTAGCTTGATGTTGATAACAGCCTGAAAGTTGGGTGTTAGCGATCACACTCTGGCTCCTGGCCCCGTCTCTCCACTGACCCCATCTTCTCTTCTCTTCTCACTCTCAGCTCCATCGTACACCACAAGGAGTCATGGGAAGGGTCTGTGCATACAAAGCCTTTTGGCACCAGCCTTCTCAGACAGCCTCTTCTTCTTCACCCTCTGGGCTAGAAGTATACAAACTGATGCTGTAGTCAGCTGCAGGGAGGAGAAATGAGGCCCACACAAGCCATGAAGGCAGACACAGGTAGACAATCCTAAGACTCCAGGTACCCAGGAAATGACGCAGGCACTACACTCTAGAAATGAAGGCATGGGTTTTGGATAGGCTTGGTCCACTGTCCCTGAAAAAGCTCCTGTCCCCTGAGACAAACAAACCAGAGAGCATCAGGGCCCATCGTCCGGGTCCTGGGATATTACCATTCACCTTTGTGGGCATCTCTAGTCTTCTTTCAATCCAAGGTTAAAGCCACCGTCGCCTCCAGGAAGTTTTCACTGGCCGTCAGTCTTTCCTATCGCTACAGTAAGCTCAGAATGCCACAGAAATATCCTGATGAACATGGATAGTTCATGTTCAGAAGGAACTTACATGCATCTGTCTGTTCTCCCAACAGACTTAGGTCCTTGTGGCAATAGCCATGATGAGCTAAAATGCCACAGACTCCATGTGTGTGGGAAGGGTAGCTCATAGCTGATAAAAACTGTTAAATTAGGTAGCTCTTCCCTTCATGGAGAGATCCAGGTGTTTGGGTAATTAAATGTTAACAATCACCTGTTCTGTGGCCTCAGAGAGATTAAGAGCCATAAGGCAAAACCACTCAACAGCTGCAAGACCCCTTCCATCCTACCGCACCTTTTCAGGACTGATAAGACCATTCCTTATCCTTGACCTATGACCTTCCTCTCAGACGTCTTCCCAAAACCACCCCACAGCAGCCAAGGAAAGAAGAAGTGGCGGTGGATTTTGTCACACTCGTGTCTTCCCTGGATCTATTTCCAGGTCAACGGGGATCTGATGGAGAGGAGGTGTTAGATCAGGTGGGTGAAATAAACTGATTTTGACCTTACATTAAACTGCCAGGTGAAACCTGGGAAAGAGGTGTATTCGTTTATTACCTGAAAGTACTGAAAAACCTACAGGGCTGAAAGGGAAGAGCATGAACAGAGCAGAGGAGGGCTGGAGAGACGTCTCCGTGGCTTAAGTGCTGGCTGTGCAAGTGTGAGAGCCCAAGTTCAGATCCCCAGCTCCCACGTAAATGTCAAGTGGGTGTGGAAGCCCGCCCATGATCCCAGACTCAGAAGGCAGGGAAAGGGCATCCCCAGAGCAAACTGCCTAACAAGAGAAGTGGTGGTGTCAGGGAGCTCTGGCTTTTGAGACTGTCTCAAAAATGCAGGTAGAAGAGAAGCCAAGGAGTAGGCATACACATGTGTGCCCACACATATGCAAGCATGCATACACACTCGTGCACACCACACACAAATAGAAAAGGAGGACAAAGGAGTGGCAAAGCAGCCTCCTTCCGTGAGCTCTACCAAGCTCAGTGCATCCAGTAAGCCAGTGACAGTCTCATTAATGTGCATGCATGAACTACCTAGGCAGCTGAAGGTGCGCACAGATCCTTATGGTAGCCTCACGACACCCGCCTCCAGCAAAGCGCGGCTGCCCTTGGGGAACAGTAAATTAGGGCATCAATATGAGCTTTGTAGAACTGAAAAAGTCATTTGTTCCCTGCTCAAATTATAAGTCACCTATTAAACTGAGTTTAGTTTCTCCTCTCTTCGTTTTCAATCCACATCCATCATGAAACCTCTCAGCCAACTAAAGAGGGGTCCCCGTGGCCAGTAATTGAATACCTTTATCTGCCCCATAATTCACTGAGCTCCAACTTTCCTGAGAAATGACTTCTTTATCCTGACCATCACTCACAGATCTATCCGCTGCTGAACTGGCAACTCTTACTCAGGTAATTTCAAACTTGAGTTTCCTCTCATTTCTTGGAAAGACCTAGTTAAAAATTTCCCCCCAAATCCCTAACATATATCTAGTAAAATGAAGCCTCAATAATCAACAAAACCCTGTGAGAAGTAATCCAGCTGCTTAGCACGACACTAACATGGGGCCTTGTGACCTCTGATTCTTCCAGAAACTTCCGTGCATTCTAAAGCCTCACACTTCAACTAGCTTTTTTAGCTGCCTCCTAAACTATGAAGAAACATTCAGAAAATCACCTTGGTGTGGTGGTATTTGTCTGTAATTGTAACCAAACCACACTTGAGCTGGACCCAAAAAAATACTGAAAGATACGTGTATACATACATACCAATATGTTTTTATTTTTGCATGAAGCCTTGCTGATATACTCTGGCCTACAGGCATCTTACCCCTTCCTGACTTTCTAAATATTATGTCCAAAGCAATTTTCAGCAGTGATGGAGGGTTTTTATAATTTCACCATGGTGGCCATTCTCCGTGAGTGGGTAGCACGCTCAATGGAAAGCACTGAGCCCTCCATTTTATTTAGGTTCAAATCATCATTATGTGTGACTGTGGCTGCCATTTTAGACAGAACCATTTGAAATCATTGTTATGGTGGGCAAGCAAGGGAACTGTCTTGGTGAATGAGCCCTTAGGTGGAGCAGCTTTCTGATAAACTAAGAGCCTTACAACCTTGCTTTGCAAGTGGTTTTCAGGCTTTTATAAGGCACCAATTCTTTTTCACTTTATTTCTTTGTCTTTTTAAAGCACATTTCTTCTATGGCAATGTCACTGCAGTAGACATCAGCATGGGTGTCTTTTTAAAATACAATACACCTATGTACTCTCTTAAATAGCATTCACTGAGTATAATCTAATCTTTTCTGTAGGCCTCAGGGTCACTGCTATGAACAAAGGCTATCAGACTCACAAGAAATACATCAATTACTATAATGCATCTTAATGCAATGAATCCTTCAGGGTCACTGAGCTGGGTGGGCCGTTTAGACCTACCCCAGGCACCGAGCTTTACAGTTTTCTGTCACATCTGTCACCTAGCCATTAATGCCAAGCACTATTACAATCAGGATATCTGTCTATATTTATTTATTGTCTACCTTGTCCCACGAAGGCCACTGCTCATATCAAGAGCAACCTCTTGTAGCTTCTTTTTGATTTGCTACTCATGAAATGCTGGGTGTGGGGTTACTTAGTAGCGCTTGTAGGGTATAAACAGAGTTATCAGCAAATTGCAAAGGTGCTTGTTTGCCTGCTTGCTGTTTTGTCTTGGAGTGTCAAGGATCAACCCAGGGCCTTGCATAGCGAGGTGTATTCTGTACCATTGAGCTACTCCCCAGCCCAATAAACTTCAGTTCAAACACCAGGATCATCTGTCATCTGATTTGTGAGCTCATCACCCCCTCTCCTTTATCTCAGGCAGAGAACTTGCATAATAGCTGCTTGCAGGTAGGTCTTGGTTTTCTGCCTACCAAGGGAAGGGAAGGGAAGTTATTCTTGCCCTTAATTATTATGTAACTCTTATTATCAGATATTACTTGTTTTCCCAAAAAGAATGTAAACATTTTGATGACAGAAGGGTGAAAACCTAGGACAACAGAGGACTAAAGAAAGCTTACTTCTTATGCCTATAACACTGGGCCTGGCCAGCTAGAAAAGATCAGCTGAATGCTGTGTGACTTAGTAATGGGTTTCACTTGTGGTTTTATTTCTGTATAGCTTTTGCATAATAAGATAGTTTCCAAAGTGAAACATTACTCTAAACAGAAACTGCAGACACTCAACAATGACTAAGCATTGATATGTCTTAGCTATTTTTATCTGATTTGATAGGAATACAAATTGGCACTTAATTCCCCTGGCTATCTTCAATTATATTTATAATATAATCAGTCTTCACTCACCCACTGACAATTTCTGCTTTTGAACCTGGAAACATGATTCACAAAGACTCTAGGATTCACTAAGCAAAACAGAACCAGGCTAGTGACACTCTAGGAATAGGCTCAGTACTCTGCGGCATCTTCCAGAACCCTGAAGTGTGATGGAGCAACCAGAGCCCCAAGTGTCGGTGTGCTGCATTCCAGTTAGTTCAATCAGCTTATTTAGGGAGCGGCACCATGCTGCTCTCTCATATTTAAACTTGTAATAACTTGACCCTCGGTCTTGCTTTAATGAGGATAATCCTCTATTCCCTGTCCTTAGTGAACACCCAAAGAGTTGGAAAAAGCAGAAACTAAAACACTGTCCAAGACTACTTAGAACTGTCCCCCACTCCCATCTTTTCAGAGTTCTTTCCAGAAAGAACCTGACTCTGTAAGACCTTCACTGTTAAAGCTCTGTGTGCAAATCACTGGTTCCCTCAGTTTCTTGGTTGCTTTGTCCATTCTGCACATCTGCAAGGACTCCACTTTACCTTGAAAGAGCTACTCAGAAGATGCATGCCCAGGAAATGACCAGACTCAGAGAGAGAGAGAGAGAGAGAGAGAGAGAGAGAGAGAGAGAGAGAACCCAGCTGGAAAGATTCCTTTTAAATCTTTAGCATGAGTACATTCTAGTCATGTGTCAGTCATCATAATGGGCTCTAAGAAGCACAAGCCAGAGAAGAAAAACCTTGACTTAAACAAGAGATGGGTTGAAGGCATTGGCCCACAATCTACATCCATTCACTCCAGCCTTCCTGTGCTGGTAAAGCAAAATGATGCACAGGCAGTGGGAAAACGGGCAAGACACAAAGAAGATTGTGTTGCATCAAAGAAATGCATAATAGGCTGAACTGTGGAGAGAGAGAGAGAGAGAGAGAGAGAGAGAGAGAGAGAGAGAGAGAGAGAGAGAAATAGCCAGGAGTTTTAGTGGAATTAAAAATTAGAACCACCTGTGACAATTAGTTCCTGTCAAAACAATCTAGAATCACCTAGGGAGAGAGTCTCAGTGAAGAAGTGTCTTTAACAGATTTGCCCATGGGCATGTCTATGAGAAACTCTTATGTTAATGCAGGTTGGATGGCTCACCCACTGTGGGCGCCATCCCCTAGGCAAGGGGCCTTGGACTGCACGAGAGTGTGATGGAGCAGAGGTAGACAGACCTGCAGCCTTCCTTTCTCCCAGCTCTCACCTGCCTCCTGGGTAGAGAGGAAACGGAGAATGACGGGATCGCCAGTGCAGGGAGCTGAGATCGTGGTGAGGTGGATTTCACATCCTGTGATTCTGAGAGCTGAAGGGAGGGCTCAGGGGTTAAGAGCAATGACTGCTCGTCCAGAGGACCTGGGTCTGACTCCCAGCCCCCACTCGGTGCTCACACCCATCTGTAACTCCAGAGGAGCCAATGTCCTCTTCTGGCTTCTACAGGCGCTGTACACAAGTGGTGAACAGACATACATGCAGGAAAATAAACCACATAAAAATAAATAAGTCTTTAAAAAAAAAAAAAAAAAACTATGACGCCAGGCGGTGGTGGCGCACGCCTTTAATCCCAGCACTTGGGAGGCAGAGACAGGCGGATTTCTGAGTTTGAGGCCAGCCTGGTCTACAGAGTGAGTTCCAGGACAGCCAGGGCTACACAGAGAAACCCTGTGTGGAAAAACCAAAAACCAAAAACCCAAAAAAAACAAACAAAAACAAACAAACAAAAAACTGTGACTTTAGGAGGCTCCTTGTGATTGGCTTTGTTGTTGTTGCTTCCTCTGAAATGAAAGGGTTTTTGCATCTTTGCCTTAGGATCTTTGCCTTTTAGGTAAAGTGTAATACGTAGGAAAAATGCACATCTTTGAAATCCTTCAGACTAGGATCCAAATGGAAGCTATGGAGTTTTGGGATCTAAGCAAAATAATGTGACTTCTTGGTGTCAGTCCTGCATCTGAGCTCTTGAGAGATTAGAAGCAAGCATACATGAAACTCCAGGTCATGGTCGATAGTCAGCCTTTGAGAGGTGATTGCTCCTGAACTCCAGAGCCCTCGTGGAGCCTAAAGAGAGGGAAGTAGAAGCCGGCTGTTTGAGAGACATCCAAGGGGAGGAAGGTCCGCGCTCTTGAGGGTCTTTTCAGGACTTTTGCTTCAGTTCCCTAAATTGGACTAAGTTCGGAACTTATTCTAAGCTCGGTCTACTTTGCCTAGAACATGGCTGACAAATGGGGTGAGGGGGAATAATGGCCAAGAGACACTTCTGCTTCCTGTCCTGCTTGACAAAACAAATAAGTCAAAGAGGAGAATGAGCCACATTTAACGCCACCTTCTATGGTGATAAACTTGACGCGGTGTGTATAAAAAATAGAAATAGTGCAGGGGAGATAGCCATATGTTAGGGAAACTTCAGGAAAATAAACATGTAATTTATGAGTAGATAGGTGCTTATAAATATATGCAGGTTGGCTGTTTATATTTCATCTTGTAAATAGTCAGGACTCAAGGCCATAACATTTTTAAGCTTTCCTGGAGACGATATCCATTTTCTACTCTGTAAAATCTACTTGTGTGTGAGTCTCATCTGTGCTTCAAGGCTATGAGTCTCCTGAGGGAGAATCCATGGGGTCCTCTGAATGCTCAAAGAGATGCACATAGTAGGCTTTTATAGAGAGAATTTTAAAGGAATGCAGGAAAGGGAACTTGGCGAATTATCTACAGGCACGTGTGTATGTGTGTGCATACACAAGTCCTTTACGGTCACTTCATCCGTTTACCACCAGAAGTGGCTTGCACAGGGTGGCAGTTGAGCAAGCAAGAGGGATGGCTCAGTGGCTAAGAGTCACTAAGTGTGGGCTGTGAAGAGCAATGGACATTTGAGATAAATGGGGAGTGCTGGAAGCCGGATCCAAGCAGTCCCTGGGTTGATTGTCGGAGTGTCCAGGTAGGATGGAAGCCATAAGCGTGTCACCAGTCTCATTAGGGAACTTACTAAGAATCTTCTCCATAGTACGGTCCAGGGCACTGGGATCTCTCTACTTCCTCGAGAAGAAGGCAGTGGCTCTGGATTCCTGATGCAGAGGCATTTCCTCCTAGAATCTGCAGTTGCTACAATCTGCCTAGCACCTCTGGAGAGCAGCCAGCAGGAACCTGGACGGATGGCTCGGTCCTCACAGAGCTGGGGCATTGGGGTAGAGCGAAGAGCCATGATATCTGATTTCAGGATAGAGCAGAGAGCGCTCCTGGGTGTTCTACAAAGCACTTGGTGACATCCGTGCTGAACGCTTGTCCTGGCCCATTTTCTTGCCAAGTAGTCACGTGTCAGAGGGGGGTTTTTCTTCATTTTTTAATTAAAATTTTTATTATTTTCTGTATAGGTATTTTGTCTGCATGTATATAACTGGACCAACATGCAGTTGGGTATTTCTGATACCCAAGAGTCCCGAAGAGGGCATAGGATCCCCTGGCTTGCAGTTACAGACAGTTCTAAGTTGCTATGTGGATACTAGGACTCAAACCCAGGTCCTCTGGAAGGGCACCATCTCTCCAGCCCCAGTGGGGAGAAGGGGAGGATTTTCTTAGATTTGTTGTTCTTTATTTTTAAGGGAATTGTGGGTCTAACATAATAAAGGGTTCAGTCATGTGCAACTATTGCCAGGCTCCTGAGTAATCTGTAAGGCCTTCAGCTGAGGAAAAGCTACTGGAGTGCTGTTCAGCTACTTCACACAGCTGAGCGGCTGAAGCAACGTTCTCAGATGGCTTTTGCTCAAGACAAATCTAGGTGTCTAGCTAGGGGGTTGGTAGGAAAGGTTTCACCCTTTCTGCTACCAATATATGCTTCCTGCAGGCATTGGTGCCTGGAGTAGAAAACTAGTAGGCTGCTCAAACATGGAAGGCTGACCCCCCACACCCCCAGTCCCCCAAGCCCCCAGCCCTCCACACCTCCAAGCCCCCACACCCCACACCCCACACCCCCAGCCCCCCAAGCCCATTCCTAGCCCCCACCCAGCCCTGTCTCACTTTGCCTACAGTGGCTGCCTTCTATTTCTTCCAATTCTAATATTTTATCTGACGTGGCCTGTAGTCACCTGAATGTCTCGAGTCAGGCACAGATGGTATCATTGCAAAGCACTTGACCTTTGTGCTACGGTGTTCAGAAGATTCTATTTCAAAAGTATCAGCTTAAAAGCCTATAATCGGACAGACAGACAGCAAGCAGGGTGTAAGTAGGTTTGGTACCCACACACTTGCTTACAGCACAGAGTTCCAGGGAAAGGTGGGCGGTGGTTTCTGGAGTCCTTGCTAGCAGCTGAGAAGGTATAGAAAAGGAACAAACATCTCTTCCCTGGGAACCCGAACCTGACCAGCATGGTCTCATTTTTGTGCCTCCATGTTTGCCATTCTGATTGTCTCCAGGCAACTTTCAGCTAATAAAGGGGCATCACCCCCAGCTGCTCCAGACGACCACACAGCCCACCATTACTCACACCAAACGGTGGCCTCCAAAGAGAAAGGAAATGAAGCAGCGAGTCCATTCAGAAGCGTGCACAACAGACACGCAACCAGATCTACTGCCACAAACAACCCAGCTGAAAAACAAAATTTCCTAAAAGTCTCTTACTTTAAATTTTGCACTAGAGAACAATACATGTTCATTATTATTATTTTAGGGGAGAAATTTAAAAAATAGAAAAATATACATAGTCTTACCACCAAAGGACAACCACCCTTAAAAACAAAACAAAACAAACAAACAAAGAAGGGTCTCTTTATGGAGCCCTAGCTGGCCTAGGGCTCAGAGATTACCTCCTAGGTATTAAAGGGTTAAATCCCAAGGGATTAAAGGTGAACAACATGGTGCCTGGCAACAAGTAACTTTTTATTAAAATTTAAAAGCAAGTTTGAAGTTTGTTTGTTTGTTTGTTTGTTTGTTTGTTTTTTCAGCAGAACTAAAAATTAATTGCCTTTGGACAAAACTCTAAAGGTCTGTTTTCTTTTTTTGCCCAGCCAACACATGGCTTACTATGAGCAAAGATGGCTGCAAAGGAAAAACTCCCCTGGGTTACTAAGAAAACGTGGCAACTGAAGACACGGCAGAGGCAAGTTGCTTCCTTTGAAATGGTTTCAAAGGTTATGTTAATAATTTCAGAGTACCTAACCATGGCTGCTCTGGAGGAGGAATTTTATACATTCGGGACTTGGACACCTATGAAGTCTTTATCTTTCCTCCGAGCGGCTGGCCCCTGATATTCATGGAAAAGGTGCCATCAGAGGACCACAAGTAAGCTCTTCCTCTGTGTCCCAGCTTTCCTGCACCAAGGAAAAACACTGGAAAAGCTGAAAAGAGCTCAGGCTGGCCTGGAGTCCAACAAGATTCAACTGCTTCAAGCCATCTTCACCACAGACCTGCACCTCCTTCAGGGAAAAAAATATCCAAGCTGTGACTCTAATTAGTAACAACCGGACGTCAAAATAAAATCTGCAAGTGAAAAGAGATGCCACAAGGGCTGAGGCTGTGCGTGGATCCTTAGCACCTGGGACCCAGGAGGGTCCCTGGGCTTTCTGGGTAGCCAGTCTAGCCTAATGGGTGAGCTCCGGGCCAGTGAGAGACCTGTCTTAAGAGGTGGATCGCAATTCTGAGCAGGGCACGCAAGATTGTCCTCTTACCTCCAAATACTCCTGTCAACCCCATAGAGAAGAGCAAGGGTCTCTCCTTGCAGCAAAGAGTGATATAACAAAAGATAAACACATTGCTGAGAAGAAGCATCAATAGTGGGGAAAAAACCAACTGTGATGCTGACGTTTCTGAGTGTGCTCTAGCAGCTGCGGCACACACACCATCTACCAGCCAGCAGAGATTTTTGTGTTCAGAAATACCTCCCAAGAAAGCGTCCTCAAGATGCAGTTCTTTAAATATAAATTATTAAAGAAAAGCAGCTGTTAAAAGATGCTCTTTCTGTCTTGTGATTAAACTCTTGGCTTCATCTATAGCAGATAAGAGACACAGACAGACAGACGGACGGATGGACGGACGGACAGACGGACGGACGGACGGACGGACGGACGAACGGATGGACGGACGGACGGACTGACGGACGGATGGACAGACAGAGGCATCTAGAATGGTGGGCAGGCTCTTCATGTCTACATCCTTGCTCACAGAGCTGTCTTGAATGTCCGTCTCCAATTCATCAGCTCACCTTGCTCAATTACTACAGCAAGCACTCTGAAAGGCTTTCTCCAAAGAGTGACTCCCTTCCCCACTGTCCCAGGAAGACTTGGCGTTTCTGTCCCACCAGTCCCACAGCATCTTCTGCACAGTTCTATCACCTTGCTGCACTCTTGTTCAAGTTTATTGAGCTCCTAAATATGTGTCAAAGAGGCAGAGCCCCTATCATCCTGGAGTTTATATCTAGAGAAAAACACAAGTGGTAAAGTACAATATAAATCGTGATTAGTGCTATGATGGAAAAGTAAAACAAAGATGCTAGAATGTGCATTGCACTGGCATGTGTGCTGCGTGTGTGTGCACGCTCGTGTGTGTGTGTGTGCGCGCGCGCGTGCACGCGCATGTCTGCATGTGTGCATTCACGCATGTACCTATACACATGTGCGCATGTGCACACAGATGAACGTTGATCAGTTAAGTGGACAGATGTGTGGGTGTGTGAATTGAATGGACCAAGCACAGGCATCTGCATCAGCTGTGACAAAGTGAGATGATCAATGCCTGAGGTGATCAATATATTTATTCTGGCTCACAGTTGAGGAAGTTTTAGTCCTTGGCCCTTTCACCTTGGGTCTGTGGTGGCATGGTACCTCATGGTGGAGTACGTAGGAGGAGAAGGGCTGTTCACCTTATGGTGGCCAAGAGCAGAGAGGGCAGGATGAGAAGAAGCCAGGGTTCCGATATTCCCTCCAAAGGCATGTCTATAGTAACCTAACTTCCTCCCGTGAGGCCCCACACCCTAAATTTTCTACCTCATCTCCATTGTAACACAAGCTATTGGTCAAGCCTTTAACATCTGGTCCTCTGGAGGATATTGATGATCCAAGCCATAACTGATATCCCAAGTACCACAAATACTACAGAGAGTGAATCCTGAAAGACTGTGAAATCGTTTCATTCATGTATGAGCAGAGTGCAGCTCTCCTGGCCTGTGAAACCATCGCCTCCTCCTTCTCACAGGTCAGTACCAAAGTCAGAGTCTCATCAGCATCTCCGGCCGATCCAGACCCTGTACCCAGACCCTGTAGGATACATCAACAGGTGGACTCCAAGATGCCCCGCCTCTGCAGTGCTACCTAGATTACTCCCATTCCTCACACCTTAGGCCAAAAACATCTTTAAAATCAGCTGAGTTTTGTCCCTCCCATCAGGACTGGGCTTCCACGGGAAGCTCCTGCTTTTTCCATTTGCATCTTCCTCCCCAGACCTGGTAGCAAGAGCCGAGATAATTGTGATAGTTTACCTTGTCTGCCCACTTGATTGGATTGAGAAACTATGAAGAAGAGTAAAGCACGCTCCTGGGTCTATGAGGGTTCATTCAGAGGCCGCTAAACCATGTGGGCTCTGCTCCGGTTTAATCTAGTGACAGATTTCTGGAGGTGGCGGACCTATGGAAGGTGGGAGGATTCAGATGGACGGAGTGCGTCTCCAGGGCAGACTTGTGAAGTGTATCATCAGCCCTAGTCCTTCCTGTTCCTTTTCTTTCTTCCTGGCTAGGAGACCAATCAAATAAAGCCAAATGAAGGTGTTAGGGTTTCCATTGCTATGAGGAGACACCATAACCAAGGCAACTCTTACAAAGGGAAAGATTTCATTGGGGCTGGCTTACAGCTTCAGAGGTTCAGTTAGTCATCAGCATGGCCAGAAGCATGGCAGCATGGTGCTGGAGGAGGAGCTGAGAGTTCTCCATCTTGATATGAAGGCAGCCAGGGGAAAACTGGTTTCCAGGCAGCTAGGAGGAGGGTCTCAAAGCCCTTCCTCATAGTGACACACTTCCTCCAACAAGGTCACACCTCCTAATAGCACCACTCCCTGGGCCAAGCATATTCAAACTACCACACATGTGTAGCTTCTGAGGCTAGGCCATAAAAGACACTGTAGTTTGGGCTTCTTGGAGCATTTGCTCCGAGGATAAGCCAGTCACCATCTTGTTAAGACACTCAAGTAGTACCATGGAAGACACCACTGTGGAGAAGCAACTCCCCACTCGGGAGAGGGAGCTGGCTTGTAAATGCACCCTCCAGCTCCAGCAGAGCCCTCAGACACCTACAATCCTCGCCAACATTCTGTTGTAAACTCATGAGACATCATGAACAGGACTGCTTGCCCGTGAGAATCCTGAGTTCCCGACCCACAGAAGCTGTGGGTCACAAGTCATGTCTGTCATGTCTTCAAGGCACTAAGTGTTGAGGAATTTGTTACGAATGAAGATATAAATAGTATATCCATCAGCAGATGACATTCATGTCTGTAAGTGTGTTTCTGTGTGTTGGTGCACATGTCTGTGTGTGTGTGTGTGTGTGTGTGTGCACATGTGTAATCATATATGTGGAAAGAGAGGTCCATGTTAGATGCCTTCCTCTAACACTCCTTACCTCAGTTTTTGAGACAGGGCCTCTCACTGAACCTGGAACTCACTAATTTGGCTAGACTGTCTGGACAGCAAGCTCTAGAAATTCACCTGTCTCACTCCTAAAGCAGTGGGATTGCCAGATGTGAAATGCCACAGCCTGATATTTATGTGGGTTCTGGAGATCTGAACTCAAGTCTTCTTGCTCGGACCACAAGCACTTCACTGACTGAGTCATCTCCCCAGCCCTGGATGGCTTCTTTATGAAGAGACTGTTTCCATATTTTCAGCCCCCAGGATCTTTGGCAATCCTATGATGAAGCACAAGTTCCAAAAATATTCAGTGAGTGCACTAGTTAGTTCTTGTCAATGTGACACAAATCACCTGGGAAGAGGAGACCTCAGTTGAGGAATTGCTTCCATCAGATTGACCTGATCTGGGGTCATTTTTTTAATGAACAATTGATAGAGGAGGCCCCAGCCCACTGTGGGAGGCATCGCCCAGGGCAGGTGGCCATGAGATACAGAAGAAGGCAAGTCGAGCGATCCGTGCAGCACAGCGATCCGTGCAGCACAGCGATCCGTGCAGCACAGCGATCCGTGTAGCACAGCGATCTGTGCAGCACAAGCTAGTAAGCAGCGTTCCTCCAGGGTCTCCACTTCAGTTCCTGCCTTCACATTTTTGCTTTGCCTTTCCTTGACAATGAACTGCATAACCTGTAAGCTGAATAAACCCTTTTCTCTCCAGGCTGCTTTTTTGGTCACAATGTTAGTCACAGCAACAGAAAAGCAAACTAGAATAGTTAATCCAAGTTAGAAGGCACTTTTCTAAGTGTTTCTAAGCACTTTTCCTCTGGTACACCAACTAATCCTATAAGAAGTTACTACCATCCCCGTATCAACAATGAGGAAAAAACCAGAAATCTGAGCCTGAGATATTCATGACCATCCTGCCATATTATTCTCATCTCCCTCATGGGTCCCCAAGGCCTTGGCAATAAATGTGGAATAAATGAATGAATGAACAAATGAATGAGCTGATTAGACATCCCCTTCACTTGATTGCAAATCCACTCAGTAAATGACACAAGTCTTTCTTACTGTCTTGGTATTCACCAGCTTGTCTATTCCTTCTGGATTCAAATCAAATGCTAAATATACATTGGATTTCATTCTTGATAGGCACTGAGAAATTTCACCGAACTACTGCTGTGATCCAACCAGATCCCTGCGCCGCTGCCACCTGCTGCTCTCTCTGTTCTGCTGCTTTGCCTCCTCCTCCAGAGACCACCTCCACAGCCCAGGTTTAGGAATAAAATTAGGCTGTCAAGGGATGCTGTCCTCATCAGACTCAGCTCTTTCCTTCAGACCCTCGTCAGCTGAAAAGTCCCTAGACACAGGGCCTGGCTGTGTCACCTGCCCAACTGAAGGAAGAGCCAGGTTGCACCTCTAGGCCTCACTCCCACAGGATCAAAAGGGTGCCTTGTGTTTCACCCATGGACTGCAGGCTGCTGTGTGAGAATTTCCAGATTCCAGAATTTCATAGGCCAAGGAGGGAGCAGAGGAGTGCAGAGGCAGCTCTAAAGCCGTGTATAAGCGACACCACAGGTTCCAGAGAGCATTCAGGGTACACAGAGCTCTTTCCCCGAGAACTCAAGTTTTTGGGGTGCCCCAAGTTCCTGAGAATGTCTTCATGGCATAGAGTGTGTTAGTAAAATGTGTTATTTGTCAGGCTTAATTAGTTCATATTCTGTATATGCTCTCGCTTCATTTCAATATCAATAGCTGCTAAAATTAAAGACAGTTCATTTTTAATGAATTAATTAGAACACTAATGCACACACATGGCAAAACAGTACAAAAATACAAAGAGGAGTACAATGACTAGTCGGCCTCTCCTGTTCCTTCCGATCCCAAGTCCTCTTTGCAGAGGCAGTGAGTACCACGCATCAGCAGAGCCTCTCCAGAAAGAGCACAGGTTATGAAAGGATGGTGCACGGGTCACCTGGAAAGAAGCAGCCTTGGCTGAGGAAGTGCCCACATCTGACCAGCCTGTGGGTGTGTCTGTGGGCATTTTCTTGGTTAATAATTGGTGTGGGAGAACCCAGACCACTGTAGTCCCTGTAGCACACTGTACTGTTCTGGATATGCTTGGAAAGTAAGCCAGTCAGCGTCCTCCATGGTCACTGCTCCAGATCCTTCTTGCACACTCAGAGGGAAACAACGACTGTCAGGCACTTGGCCAGGAAACATCATGTGTTCCTCTGGCCAGGAATTTGGCTTCCTGTGTCCTGAGAACTGGAGCAACACAGGGTTCCAAGGTGATGGGCTACTCTGTGTGGCCAAGGACATCTCAAGACAGGCCAGCCTCAGGTTGATGCCGAGAAAGCAGCTGTGGTTATTAAGGGATGTGTGCACTATCTAATGCTGCATGCAAATCAGATGAAAGTCTTCAGAACTTGACTTTTTCAAGGAAATGGTCATGTCACCAAACCCCTTACGACAGATCTTTATGAGATTTTTTCCTAGTCCCCTTTTGTTATCTGCTGATTTCATGTCTGTATAAAATGGACATATCACCCTCTCTAATCCCTTCCCACTCCTGCAGACTGCCAACAAGAACTAAGGCAGAGGGCCCTTGGTCTGACTGAAGCACACACGCTGGGGTGAGGAATACACACTTCTCCATCCACCCCTGGCTCAGAGCCCCAAAATGACTTCCCAGATGGCCCAGTGGTAGGGACAAGAAGCTTATGCATGGCCATGCCTGGTCATTAGAGAACAAAGGATGGGGGGGGGGATGGAGAGGGGGAGAATGAGCAGGTGAGAGCTTTCAGAGCATGGCCTCGGGGCTGGTAACTGGAACTGTCACCAGAGTGTCAAGAACTCATGATAGCTGTGATTTGGGCTGGGGACTGGATCATCATTTCTCACTCCTCCCCTAGCCACACCCTCCGGCTGTACAAAGCACAGCTCCCACCTTACAGATGAGGAAAGCTATGGGAAAACATCTGTGTCTCTTTGGTACATGGCAGAGGTAAGATGCAGCAACAGCCCAGTCCAACTTCAATGTCTGGTTTCTATGGCAACACCTGCTGGACCGGGACCCTCTGGCCTCCATCAGAACTGCCTCCCAGCGACCACTCTGCTTGAATAACCACTCTTTCCTCTTCTGGCATCTTCAAATAACTCATTTTTTTTTCTTTTCTAATCTTAGCTAAGAAGAGGTAAAAAGCCTTTTCTCCCATTCATGGCCACAAAAGGCCACAAACCCCAGAGCAAAACCACTTTGTTGAACTAATCCATTTTAAGATAATGCATATAGAGGAGGAGTGCTCTAAAAGTTTGGCGGGTAAAGTATTAAAACAATTAGCATACTTGTCCACGCAGGCTAACGCGGCTGAGAGCATTCTGAGCGTGGGCCGTATGGGAGAGACGGTTCTAATGGAGAGGAGGTGAGGCGGCAGAGAAGCTGCCCAGGCTCAGGTGCATGCCATAGCTCCATTTGTCTCCTCACAGACAAAGTTTCCATTACAGGGGACACCTCATGTGGGGACTGAGGGATTCCTGGGGCCTAGTAACAGGAGACCCAGGTTCAAAACCCGGATCTTCATCTAACTAGCGTTGATACTCAGCCCAGCGCAGGCTCCTTCACCTCGCTTCCCTCTCCTCTTCATAACCTGTCCTCACCTGATGGCTTGTTCGCTGCTCCTGCTGAGAGCCAGGCCACCTAGGCTTTTTTTTTTTTTCCTGTCTCTTCTATTACTGACACATACCTTGGCCAAGATGCCTAAACATTCTGTATTGGCATTTCCTCACATTTACAAAAGAATGCATATGCTTTAATGGTCAATTTTATGTGTCAAGTTGATTGAGACACTGGGAGCCCGTATATGGGTTGAACATTTACCTCTGGCTGCATTTGTGAGGTTGCTTCTGGGTGACATTAACATATGACTACGCCTGATGCTGGTGGGCCCCATCTAATCCACAGAAGACCAAGAAAAAGGCGACATACGAGAGAGAGAGAGAGAGAGAGAGAGAGAGAGAGAGAGAGAGAGAGAGAGAGAGATTTTTTTTCAGTCAGGGTGGGAGCTATCTTTTGTTACATAGCAACTTAAAAAGTCAGCCTGGGCTACATGAGACCAGGTCTCAAAGAAAGGGAGAGGGAACTGGGACAACAACTCAGACAGTAAAGTGCTTGCCTTACAGGCATGAGGACCCGAATTCCATTCCTCAGAACCCATCTTTTAAAAACTGACGTACAGCTTATATATATAGGATCGCAGAGGCAGAGACAGGTATTCATCAGCCAGCCAGCCTGGCCTACAAGGTGCACATGACTTGAGCAACCACAGGCAAGGCTGTCTTCTGGCCTCCACATGCATGTACACACACATGCATGTGAATCTACACATATATGTGCCCTGCACTCGTGAAACACATATAAATATACATACAATTTTTTTACATTATAAAGCAAAAAGTTAAAAATAAAACTGAGAGCTATCACTTGGGAAGAAGCAAAACATCTGCTTAAGCCATCAGGGCTGAGATGATGGTCCGCTGGATGGAACGCGTTCAGTGACGCCTGAGAACCTGAGGGGGTCCCCAGGAGTGGGTGGTCCTGCAGTATCAGGCAGCCTAGCTGAACCTGCAAGCTCCAGGTTCAACGAAGAACCTGTATCTCAAAAACTACAGTCCTGCGATTAAGGCAAGCACTCCACGTTGACCTCTGGCCTCCACGGGCACACAGATGGGCACATGCACCTGCACACATGTGAACACGTAACTATGAAGACAGCGCACCACACATACAACATCAAAATGAGGATAATTCAGGTCTCCGCATTTGCAACCATAAGTTTCATTTTTTTTTCCTCCGTTGTATCTGTGTGAGCTACAGAGAACTGTAACTATGGCGACACCTAAGAAAAACTATCCAAAAAGGAACTGGTGCCAGGGTCTGATTACAGCTCCATTTGTTCGTCCACCTTTGGTTCTCTGCCTCTCTCTAGAGCAGCTGTCTGTCTTGTCCCTAGTCAGATGGCCTCTGAATTGGACGAACTTAATTGGAGCAAATGGAGGCACTAATAACCAGACGCTAGCACTTGAAGTTAATTAGCCACGTGCAATACAATTCTTTTTACTGTGCAAACCTAAGAAGAACCCTTAGAAAATCTGAAGGGGAAGGATATGCCATTCCGGACTGAAATATCAAAATCCTGGGCTTTCCCAAGTGACCTTTAATTTTTCCAGTTTCCAGAAATAGCACAGTTTTCCTTTTGACCAGTTCTAGAAAATGAGATGTCAAACCCCAATTCAAGTTGTCAGCTGACATCCTTCCTTCCATCTTCTCAAAGTCAACAGGACAGACACACAGACGATTCATCACAGCAAACTTTCTTCTGGGAGCGCACATGACCCACGCTGCTGCTATGAGCTGCAGCAGCTTCCGATTTAGATGCCCAGTGAGATCTGGTAATCCATTTAAACTCCCTGAAGCATCTTTCCAGGAATGTCCATAGTATTGTTTTGGGCTTTAAATAATAGAAACAGAAGGAGAAGATCCTTTGAGTTCTCAGCAGTTTTATAAAATTATCATTGTACCCAGATGGGGGTAAATATAATACTATTTCTCATGGATGACCCCTATAGGGGGATGACCTCAAGGAAAATACACGAGGCTGATTACAAGGCAGAATGACTCAGGGTCAAGTCAAATAAGACACCCCTGGTATGGCTTCAAAAGTTCACCTGATAGACAATTGGCCGCCCACTGGTCAAGCAGCATGGTGTTAGAGATTTGGATCTACAGTGGCCAAAGAAAGGAAACCAGCCCCTGCCTCTCAGAGCTGATCCCAATGGGATCAAAGAAAGTCTGGTCCTATAACGTGATAATGGTTACATAAGGAACATTGCAGCATGCTGACACCACAATGGAAAGAGCATCCAAGAACTGATATATCATATATCATATATCATGTATACAGACGAGCTATTTCAATAGCTCTAGATGAAGGGGCCTCACAATGTTCACTTCACCTTGCTTGGGAGGATGGACAGTATATGCAAAAGCACCCAAACGCAAGTTCAAAGATGAAATAACTGGCCAGATCTTACCTAACAAGTTATCAAAGAACAGCCTCGGGCTGAGCTCTGGCCTGCTGGATGCACACTTTTCCTTTGTGCTGGAATGTTTTATTAGTCAAGGGAAAAGGCTCGGATTATATAACGCTGGCTCCACCTACCTCACCCCAAATGGGACTTACTGCAAATAACACTCCAGTCAGCATCTCCCAGAAATATTTCATGAGAAATAGCTGTATGGGTGGAAGGAAGGAAAAGAGGAAGGAAGAAAAGGAGGGAAGGTGGGTGGAAGGCTGCAAAAACATCCACTCCTCAGAGATTCACAGTGAACCCTAGCCCACTGCAAACTAGGAGACACTTGGGGATCAGTGTTCTGTGTCAGCCTCTCTGTGAAGCTTTGGGGCTAGAACAGTGAATAACAACAGACAAAGCCCAGAGTCTTCACTTTTGTGGCATTGACATTCTAATGTGTGTAAAAAAAAATCAGCAATATATGCTAAGGAAAAAAATAAATAAAACTCCAGGCAGGAGTGGGAGGAAGGTGTTGCTATTTTGTCTGTGGTATCAGCGGAGACCTCACTCACAAATTGACTGTGAGACCAAGACAGGAAAGAGAAAGAGAAGTGACTCTCTGTCAGACAAGCAAAATAGTATGTGCAAAGACCCCGGGGTGGGAGCAGTTAGCAGGTGCAAGGTACAGCAAACAGGTCAGCATGGCTGCTGCAGCTTGAGCAAGGGATGCTGGGAATCTAAGATGGAAAAGGAGGCCAGAGCCCAGGTAGACACTTCAGCTCAAAGGCGAATAAGATAAGATACAACTGAAGGCTTCAAAACAGAGCTCAGTCATCTGATTCCGGCTTTAACCGGACTTCTGGAGGCTGTGTTGTTCATAAGGAGGTGAAAGATGGGCAGGGAGGCACAGGGAGGCACTTAGGAGGCCACTTAAAATTCCAGGCTGACAACTGATGGTGCTTTTGAGTATGGTGGAGATTGCGAGAAAGGATCAAAGTTGGTGTCTTTGAAAGTAGAGATGGGGACGGTGGGAGAGAGGTGGCAAGGGCAGTCTCAACGCTTCTTGTCTGAAGAACAGGTCGGGTGGGTCTCTAGGGAAGCAGACAGAGAGAGGAGAGGCCAGATGTGGTGGCAGCCCAAGTCCATGATGGTAGGTAGCACATGGGAGGGGGAAGCTGGAAGATCAGGAGAACAAGGCTAGCCTCCAGGCAACGTTTCCTCTTTAGGGACTGGAGAGGAACAGGGCTGTATGTAGGCTAGAGAGAATAGCTGGGGAGTGGTACCTGGAAGGCCATGGGAAGAAGCATCTCCGGGACAGGGCGGGGCACTCCAGGACGGGGCGGGGCACTCCTTCCTTAAACGCTGCTGTTAGGACAGTGTGCACTGGAAAGGACACAGGATTTAACAAAGTGGGAGGCTGGGATGACACTGGTGAGGCTTTGTGAAATGGAAAAGTCTGGTGTGTGTGTGTGTGTGTGAGAGAGAGAGAGAGAGAGAGAGACAGAAAGACAGACAGACAGACAGACAGAGACAGAGAGACAGAGAGACAGAGAAAAGGCATGTTGTGAACATGTGGGTCTGTCCGAGTATAGATGCACATAGGCCAGAGGCTGATGTCAAGTGCGTCTCTTAATGCCTTTCTATATCCTGTTGTTTGCTGGTTGGTTTTAAAAAATATTTCATTTCATTTATTACTTTTGTATTACATGCATAATGGGTAGAAATGTTGTGTCTCATGGCACACATGTGGAGGTCAGAGAACAGCTTTGTCAAGTTGATTCTCTCCTCCCACCTCTGAGAGCATTCCAGGAATCAAACTCAGGCTGTCAGGCTTGCCAGCAATCACCTTTGCCTGATGAGCCATCTAGCCAGCCCCACCTTGGGTTTTGAGATAGGGTCAATCATTGAACGCAGAGTTCATGACTGGATAAACTACCTAGCCAACAAACTTGGGAGATCTACCTGTTTTCCCCACCTCCCCTCACTCCCCAACTCCCATATCCCTGCTCTAGAGCTACAGACCCATGCCACCATGCCTAGCCTTTCCAATGGGTACTGGGGACCAGTACTAAGCCAGGTCCTCTTGCTGGTGCAGTAGACACTTTACCAACATTACACAGTCCCCGAAGAAGAGCTTTTGAAGATGAACAATAAACCATCTGTTTATTGTTATAGATTAATACATCTGTGATAGAGACAAGACGGCCATGAAAGGAGATGCTTTGGCAAGATGACGCTGCACGGTAAGGATCAAAGACGGCAGGCACCTCTTCTCAAACAGAAAAGGCAGTGGGCCAGGCAAGTGAGTAGAGAAAGGGGAGGCTGCAGAAATGCTCTCTGGGCGGCTTGATGCTCCTGGGAGATGGGGAAAGGCTGTGAAGGAGGAGAAGGGAGGAAGCAGGAACTCCAGACTTCAGGCAGATGGCTGAGCCAGGGAAACACTGCAGCAATGCTGGGCATCACCGGGTCCAGGGATGTCTGGGGCAGTCATGATAACACTGGGTAGCCAGAGCCTGGAGCACCCTCCACCCACACTCTGCTTATAACCTGTTTGACTATAGACGCTACTAACAGTTCCAAAGAGCTTGCAGAAAATGCTAGTCTATATTAACAGACCGTAGGGGTTAAGAAAATACTGGGACCTAATTTCTCTTTTCTAGTCAAGTGATCATGCAGGGGCTGGTGCTGGAGGCCTCCATACTGGAAGATACATTTTTGTCATGTTGTGGCACCCTGCTAAGAGGAAAGGAAGGCAAACTGACTCAGTCAAACATTGTCAGAGGCAGAGCTGGAAGTAAGATCCTTACTCCGCCTGGTGACCTTGGGCGAATGAGTCTCTGCGACACACGCTGAGCAGGAAGAAATGCCTTCTGCCCCTCAAGGACGCTGTGAGGGAGAGCACCAACAAGCTTCATCCCTCAGCGCCTAGCACAGAAAGGCTCCCTGAGCAGGAAGACACACGTACTAGCCAATTGGCTCTGCAAACCATCCGAGTGAACACTGACCCAGCCGAGGCACCATGCCACCCCTGTGCCGGCCACCTCTGAATCCACCCTCCTTGCTCTCCGTTCACAGCCAAGAACTTGATCGGTCAACAGCTTGACTGCTCTGCCTCAAGAATAAATTAGCCTTTCCAGTCACTACGTTCATCTATAGCAAATGGATGGACTCCACTTCCTGTAAGACAGAACGCTTCAAAACAGCATGCATATATCATAGTTTTCTCTATTGACATAATCTTTGAAAGTTACAAAGTGCATCATTACAGAAAGAGCTCAGTATCCTCACTCTGCTCTGTTCCCTCCAACCTCCCATGGCCATGACACAGGTACCCAAACCATGAGAACAGCACTGACAAATCACTGTTCACCGTTTAAATTACTCCTCCACGGGCCTGGCTCCAAAGTTGCCAGCTCGCCTCTAGTGTCCCTGTTCTGACTCAGAATCCAGTCCAGAGCCCACGTCAAACTTAGTTCTCAGCTCTCTACTGGTCCAACGCAGTTTCTGTGAGTTTCTTTGTCGTCTGTGCTCTTCCGTGTCCACATACTTGCTTTTCCCCATTCTTGCAACTGCCGCACCTGGATGGCCTCCATAGGCTTATCTCATTCCACAGCTGCTTTCCCTCCTCCCCTCCCCCCTCAGCTCAGAGGCTCCTCAAGGAAGGTAGCACAAGGTAAAACAGAGGAGCAAACTGACGCTCCCTGATGCTGACTGATGCTACCAGGAAGCTCCCTGATGTGATGGGAGACACCTTCAACATCTGCACTCAACTTCGTGCAAACATGGGTAGCAAATCAGAATACAAAACCAGGAAACCTGCAACTGATAAAAATGTGTAAGTGGTTCCTGAGAACCAAGGAGGAGACCTATAGGAAAGACAGGCAGAGGTCAGTTGTGCTGGGAATAATAACACATGGACACGGCCTTACTTCAGTTCACGCACCCCCGGCACTCACAACCTTCCTAAGATAAGAGTTTCATCACGTGTTAATATCCTACCCTACATGACACACATGAGACATGAAAAGGTTTAGGTAAAGGATAGGGCCAAAGTTCAGAGTGCAGGTTTCAATCACTGTCATTACTCCTTCTCTCACCTATCCATCACAACCCACCGGCTTGCTTTTTAGTCTGAATGCTGAGACACAGTCATACTAGAGACCATGGCCTCTGGACCAGAAGACAAAAAGACCCCTGTTTCCCCATGACCTTTTCACAGGAGTCTAGGCAGGCCCATCCCCCACTCAAAGCACACAGTCATCAGGCTTCTGTAGAACAGTTGCTCTGTGGCAGTGACGGTGGTGGGAAGGGAGCCACCCTGTGTAAAGTCCGAACAAGGATCCCCATTCTCTTTGCCCCTCTTGTTAATACTGGGGAGAGGCTGAATTTCTAAGTGGAATAAACACCAAACCAGACATGGTATCAAATGAGAGCAGGAGGAGAGATTATTTCAGAGGAAGAAGAGGAGCAACAAGTGGGGAGAGCAGAGGGAAGGGCAGGATAAACCCCACCGTATGAGTGGGTGGAGGTGCTTGGCGCCAAGCCTGACACCCTGAGTTTGATCCTCAGGACCCACATGGTAGAAGGACTGAACTGACTCCCAAGGGTTGTTCCCTGGGCGCCACTGGTATAGCGTGACATATGTGTCCCCTGACACAAATTAACTAATTATACAAAAGAACTCACTATAATGATTGATATATGTACAAAAATGTCACAATGAAACCCATTCCTTTGTATGCTTACTAAGAGAGAGAAAGAGAGAAATGGTGTCAACTTTAGCCACAGATAAATTAGTCATATTTATATCAACCAATTAATAGTTATGAATTCTTTGCTCTCAGCCAGGTATGTAGGACCCAAAGTGATGGACACAGGGTAATCTGAGCAGTCCAGAAGGCTGCAGTTGGACAAGATCCAGGGTAGACTGGCTGTAGACCAGAAACTCACAGTCCACAGGGACTCTTCTTACTATAGAGAAGTGCAGGGAGGGCCCTGTTTTGTGTGACTTCCCACTGGGATTTTAACACCTACAAACAGAAAACTCTCCAGAAGGAGCGGAAAGGCAACCTCTCCCAAGAATGAGCTTCTTAACAAGTTGTTCAATAGAGTGGGCAGCACCGGAATCACAAACACACAAACAACAAAAATGAACTTATCAAAGTAATTATATAGTTTGCACATTTGAGGTGAGTGTGTGTGTGTGTGTGTGTGTGTGTGTGTGTGTAATCAGAGAATAGTTGAGGGAGTGACCTTGGGAGGGGCTGGAGGGAAGAAAAAAGAGGGGGAAGTGAGGTAGTTATATTTAAATAAAATTTAACATACAATGTTCAGAAAGTCCACCACCTCCAGATAAGCCACATGGATTTGCAGATTCAACTCAAAGAAGAGCAGCCAGAGTAGGGTGAAAGGCCATCTTGACCAAAAGCTCAAGATTGGCATCTCTGTCTGAAAGCTAATTTAAAAAGAAAATCATGATCTACATGAAGGAAGTAAGGTGTCAAGATGATACCCAGCTAAGGAAAAGAGGCAATTTCTTAGCAGAGTCTCCTGGAGAAGATGACCTGGAGGGAGAGCCCACGAGTAAGCTGGGTCCGCAGAAGCTGGGATGCAGGATACTCAGAAAGGATCCGCATGGCCATGGCCGGTTATCACATGTGCCCGTAGCTAGCATGGAGTGACTGTGAGCCAGCATGTGTTTGAATGCCTTGCACATCTACTCTACAAAACACAAATGCTTGACCAAAGTTCTGCAGACACATTGAAATGAAACCATCAAGTGAGGACTTCTCAACTCTAGCGTGCACACAAAGCATACCCAGATCTCGCTGAGATGCATTTCTGAAGCTCCGAAGCTAAGGGCGGGCGGAAGGTCATGCCTGTCTGTCATGTTCTAGGGCGATGAGACCAGGCTGCTGGTCTGTGGTCCACACTGTAAGCAGCGAGACACAGAATTTAGTCTACAAGCCTTGGTGATGGGACGCCATCTCCCTAGCTTAAGATGCTCCTTTCAGGCCTGCTTCTCCCGCCCCACTCACATCAACTCCCATCGCACTTTCTCTAAGCCACGGAGTCAATATTTCTGTCGGAGCACTCTCTTCATCCATCCAGGGCGTGAGGAGAGGTTGGCAGAGCTGCTCTGCTCACAACAGCAGCACAGAGAATTAATGGATGGCCCCCAGGGTTCTCCTCGTGCCTCCAGAGGGACTTTGCCAGGCGGGAAGATCCACCTCATTTGTTTGAAGAGCTAACTATCCATTATTTAAAACATAATCTATTAGCTTTAGCTTCATCTGAGACTGCAAATCAATAGGCGATCTTCAGTGTGACAGGGACCTCTGTCATTCTCCCTTGAGCGCCATCCAACTAGGGTAGTCAAAATCCCCAGCTGGGACCTCCACATTAACTCCATTGGGAAATAGTGAGAAATAGGTGGGCTTGAAGAGAGCCCCTCCCGAATGCAGGAGTGTAGTTTCAAGCTGTGCGTCACACTGTCTCCTGCCCCCATACACTCAGGAGATACTACACAGTTAAAAAATGTTCAGGGGAACACGCCTGCAGGGTTGCAGCCAGAGACTTTAGCTGGAAATATTTACTAAACCGGGCCATCAAGACGCAGTCTTCCTCTTGACTTCAGGGTCTATTTCTGGGTTTTCCCTACAGAGTAATCCCTCTCCTTCTCCCTCCCCCTCCCCTTTTCCCTCCCCCCCTCTTTCTTCCCTCCCTCCCCCTCCCCCTCTCTCTCCCCCTCTATCTCTCTCCTTTCCTCCCTCTCTCCTTCCTTCCCTCTCACCCTCTCTCTCCCTAACCAGGTAGTTATTACATAAAGCTGTTTAGAACACCTCAACAAATAAAATTAACAAGGGATTTCAGAGATAGAAATCCAGATTCTTAACATTTAAGTTTGACGTGCATAAAAGCAGCTTTTTGAATGTTCTTCCTGTTAGAGACATCATAAAAACATCATAAAACAATGACTTAATCACCGGGGAATATTTATTCACAAATAGTGTCAGATGAGGAACTGTAAAACTTATTCAGCTCAAGCATCCTATATAAAGCAATAAATCTGATGTCTTAGACATATTAGCCCAGGGCCACTGTTTATCACATGGAAGCTTATGTCCCTTTGAAATCTTCGTTTTGGGGGAAAAAAAAATACAGCCATTCGCCATGTTATTTTTAGTTTTTATACTTAACAAAGAATGGGGAAAGATAGCACCATTATGGCAACTCTCTAATGAAGGAAAATCTAAGAAACAATAACCCTGATGCGAAGGAAAAGCTGAGAGAACAGAGCTGAGAATAAACACCGTTAGGAATTCTGAGGACCACTGACATTTGTGTAGTGTAAGCAGAAACCAGAGTATATAGGTGCAGACATAAGCTGATAACAATTTCGAGGTATAATTATAATTAGATTGCTAGCCACCAGCCCATCAGTTGATTCTCCTAAAGCTTGCCACTCCACACGGAAGCCACACAGCTTTCCTTACCTCGGAGAGCCAAGGTAAAGGGCATCGCTACCATGCCAGCCCTCCCAAGGAAGGGGTTGTTTCCTGGGACTTGCAAATGGCTGCTTTTCCTACACTAGCTGTTTGTGACTTTGAAAGATACAAACTCCCCATAGGCTCCACCAGCCTCTGCATAGTGTACAGACTGTGGGAACATCTCCCTGTGATCTCAGTTCAACCCACTCCCGCTGCTTTCTCATACGCCATTCCCAAGAATGACTGCAGAATGTGCTGGGATTGGGACATTTTAAAGTAGGAAAGGGCTGGTCATTACAGCCTGGGCTTTTTTGTCCCTTGGTAATCTGTAGAGATAGGATGGCCTTCAAAGCTTAAGTCCCTTCAGTTACATAGCCTCAGGCAAAACCCCCGTGCAGGGCACTTGTCAGGATCTCTCAGCTACAGGGCAAAGGAGTATGCACAGAAGAAGCTCCGTCCACCCTTGCCTGATCCTTGGACTGTTCTGCCTTCAGTCTCAGATTTTTGTTGTCCCTCACCATCTGTCTGTCAATGAGTCAGTTCACATGAAGTGGGACATGGGGTGGCCCCTGGACTTAGACCTATTGGTAACCAGTAAACCTGTGGCACATAAACAGCTGGGTATTCCTGGACCCAGACGGAGCAGAGATCACAAAGCTACTTAAATGTCCCAAGGCAACAAGGACTTGTCTATCTTCTTCTCTAGCACATCCATCCCCAGAGCCCCGAGGGGACAGGAAATTAGTGTCTCTGAGGGAACAAAGGGAAGATTTCACAAGACTCAAGGCATGAAGCCACAATTAGGCTGTGTCTGTTCAATTATTCAACAAATAATACTGAATGCCTATTAGGGAAGCAGAGACATAACAAAACACAGTCCCCACCCTCATGAGGCTGATAAAGTTGAGAAAGCATACAATAAACAAATAGACCAAGAATAGAAACACTTTGTTTCTATTCAAAATGGATTTGATAGCCATTAATATATCTATGGCATAAGCAGATAATACAAATGAATAATGTACTGGTATTTATGGGAGGTTGGCTTCAGATTCCCTCATACAGATACCAAAACCTGTACATGCTCGTGTATGTAAAATGTCATACTATTAGCATATAATCTAGATATATCCTCCCATGTGCTTTGAATTGGATCTAGACTATATATTTTATTTAATGTAATGATAATGCTAAATACATAGCTTGTCCTCGTCTCATTTCTGTTGCTGTAACCAAATACCTTGACTTAAAAGCAGGTTTGAGGAGAAAAAGGTTTAATTCAGCTTACAATTCCACCACTGATGGAAAACTCAAGTAGGAACTCAAAGCAAACAGTCATATCATACCCACAGTCAAAAGCAAAGAAAACAAATGCAACCCATGTTTGCTTGTTCTCACCTAGACATCTCCTGTCTTAATGGAATTTGGAGCCCTCCGCCTAGGGAATGGGGCCGCCCACAATGGGCTGGGCTTTCCCATATCAATGAACAATCAAAACAATTCCCCACAAACATGCCCAGAAGCAAATCCGATCTAGCTAGTTCAACTGAGGCTCTCTTCTTAGGTGATTCTAGATGTGACAAGACGGCAAAACTAAACAACACATAGTTGTTTTACTGTATTATATAGGAACTGATGACAAGGCAAAAAAAAAAAAAGTCTACACATGCTCAGTACAGACATATTTTTCCCCAAATATTTTCAATCCAGCCATCACAGAACCTGTAGATAACAAGAGCCACCTTTAAGTCAGATGGTAAATAGGGGAAATGAAAAGATAGATAGGTAGATAGATAGATAGATAGATAGATAGATAGATAGATAGATAGATAGATAGACAGATAGATAGGGAGTTCTCCACAGCTGATGGGAGGAGGAAATCTCCAGTAAACAGTTGAACAGAAACCTAAAGTGAGACACAGTCACAGGGACAGGAGGGAGGAGGGCATGCGGGGCGCAGAGGAACAGAGGGTGTAAAGGCTAGATGGGAAAACAATAGTCTAGACAGAGAGTGTGGCTGGAGGCCAGGGGCAGGTCACGTAGAGCAGTGCTCTTCAGACTCTGGAGGCCGGGCTGGAACACAGTGGTATAGGACATGACGAGCATGCAAGAGGCTCCAGATTTCATCTCCAGTACATGAAAATAACCAAGCTAGACCTAAAGCCTGCCTGTTGAGCTGTCCAACGAGTATCTAGTCACAAGAGACTAAGTTTAAGCAAACAATGTAAAATACAGTTCAGCAAGCAAGATGGCTCAGCCGGTAAAGGGCTTGCTGCATAAACCTGACTACCTGAGTTTGATCCCTGGAACCCACACGAAGAGAAGCCACTCAAGAAAGTTGTCCTGTGACCCTCCACACACATGCCCTGTGATGCATGTATACCATAGTCTCATACATGTGTGCGTGTGCATGCACACGAGTACATACACACACACACACACACACACACACACACACATTATACACTACACACATTAAAATGTAATGTAGACAAATTTAAGTGCCACTCAGCTATATTAGCGACGTTTTAAAGTTCTGTCACCTACAGGCTAGTGTTTATCACACTTGGAAGAGCAGGTATGAACAACTTCCAGCAGGATGCAGCAAGTTCTCTGGAAGCGCAGTTACACAGCATTCTTTCTGAGTGTGTGACCTCTGGTGTCCCCTGGCAGAATCACAAGTGTGTCCACAATGAGCAGATGAATGGGTTTCCTGAATAGAACGCTCTGGATTTGTATTGTCTCATAACCCAGCTGGCATCCAGCTGCAGACAGAGCCAACACGACTCTCACATCTACTGGCCACACATGGCTGGTAAGAGTTGCTCTGTTTCAATTTCCTTCTTCATAAAGTAACTATTAACAAATAATCACCCAGTATTTATCTTGGATGGGAATGAGTTATCAAGGCAGGGTGGGGCTACAAAAATGACGGGATCCCAGAAAAGAACGCGTGAGGATTGGGAGCAGCTGCCTAACAGCATGCTATTTACATTTTCATTTCCAGGCCGTCCTCAAGAGCTGACATCAAATACGAAGAAGGTATAATACGTGGGACGCCGCTGACAATCAGCCCACATTCCAGAAAACGTCCTGCAGGAGAAGGCAGTGAACCATGGGGGGGAGGGGCTTCCCAGGCCCCTACTCAGGGGTGGCCACTCAGTGTCTGCCGTCTGAGGCTGGCTGCAGCTTGAAAGGGGTCTTTAAAGACAGACACAGTGTTTGCCAGCTTCTCTTTGGTTCATTCCCATGGCAACAGTATAAAGAAAGAAATTCGTGGACATGAGGGTCCTGTCTCAGGCTTTAACTTGTCATGTAGCTTTGAGGGACAAAAGGACCATGCCAGCATACACAGTGTGAGCCAGGAAGAGGAGACGGATGAGGGTGTGGCTTTCCAGGGCAGTACCCCATATAGAAGTGGCTGGTCAAAATCTGCAGGTGAATGCTCACCTTCAACTCACACCCTCCACTTCAGCAGGACACAGCTCCCTTTCAAGCTTGGGTAACGTGTTGCTTTCTGCATGTTGGTTGAGGGAGGCAAAGAAACACACACACACACACACACACACACACACACACACAGCCCTAATAAATAAACACAAAATAAAATTCATTTTTCTCTGCTTGCAATCAAAGAAATATATGTGAAAACAAAATTACAATATTATTTCAGTTATCAGACCGACAAAGGCCTTTTGTTGTCTGGGTGGAGAGGCCAGTTCTTTTATTAGTATGTATTAATTATACACAATAATGAGCTTTGTTAGGACATTCTCATTCATGTATATAACTTTGATCATGTTTACCTCCTCCTTGCCCTCTTCTGACCTCTTCCCCATTCTGATCCCTGTCTCCTTCCAACCTCCCTCTTTACTTCCTGAACATCTGCTTTAGTTTGGCTTCATTTGGTATTTTGGTAACCTGGTGAATTTTATTGAGGTTGCCTACAGACACATGAGCTCCATCTCTGAAGGAAAGGTCTCTGCCTCTTCCAGCACGCACTGCCTGCCTGTAACCCCTCAGGGAGGGGTGGGCCTTGCGAGCTTCTCCCTGCTTGCATTTTAACCACAGCCCACACTGCCCACGTGCAGAGAAGCGGGCTGTCCTCTGCACTGCTCGTGTAACACAGGATTACTTCATAGGGGCACCCGAAGCCTTTAAAATGTGCCCCACCCCACCCCCCAATCCAATAACTCTCTTCCAGGAATAACCAGAAATAAAACTAGCAATTTATATGAAAGGCTTCCATCACATATATTTACAGTAAGGGTAAAGAGAAGTCCTCAATAAAAATCCATCAATAAGAGGAAGGGTAAATGAGTTACATTGCCTGGGAGATATATTGTGTGTCATTGTTCCAAAGCTTCTTTTACAAGATTATTGATCATCCACGGAATATTCATTTCCTAAATTACCATATTATAGAATAATATAATTCTGAGTTAGATCCATATGGCATGCAGTTTAATTCTTTACTCCGAAGGCACTTAAGAACACCACAGGAATACTCCATAGTGCTGATCCACACGGCTGGGAATTATGATTTTAATAGACTCCTGGACTGGTGGCTAATTCAAAGTGGCAATTAATAAAAATGCTCAGTGGTTGATTTGCTGAATTAAGAAATGATGACATCACAGAGGCTTTGCCAATGGCTCGCTCAGTTTTCTAGGACACTTCCGGGAAATTTAAGAGTTTCTGTTTCCATAAGCATCCAGATCCGGGGATTTGTTTTTATGAATATGAACATCCTACCTAGAAACACTGGACACCAATACTCTGTCCCTCCGCGACAAGGCAGAGGACAAGGTAGAGAGAGAGAGACACAGTATTTGAGCCTCAGTGGCACAGGGTTCATGCCTACAGGGACCCCCACAGACATTAAGGTTTTCATTGTAAGGGTCACTTTCTTTGTATATCTAGGACCTAAAACAAGACCCAGCCTGTAGATGCAAACAAACATTTAAGTGATAAATAAAGATAAATTCATAAATTGTATACCTTTTATTTAAAATCAGAACATTTTGAATTTGCATGTTTTCTACATGAATGCATGACACATCTTCTAGAAGGAATTACTATAAACCTAGCAAAGTCCTGTTTTAGAGATCACTCCTGAAAGAATAAAGGGGTGTGTGTGTGTGTGTGTGTGTGTGTGTGTGTGTTATGTGTATGTGTGTGTGTGTTATATGCATGTTTGGATGTGTAAGCGTGCAAAGGCCAGAGCTTAGATCAGGTGTCTTCCTCGATCTCATTTGAAGCCAGAGGTAGAAAGCCAGTTTGCCCACTAGATTGGGGATCTCTTGCTTCTGTCTCCTGTGCACTGTGATCACATACAGCTGGGATGCCATCCCCACGCAGCACTGATGTGGGTTCTAGGGGATTCAAACTCCAGTCCTCACAATTGTGCAGCAAGTGCTTGACCTGCTGAGCCACCTCACCAGCTCCTAAAGATGGGTGAAAGGCGTATGCGCTGCAACAAGCTTTGGAAGCTCTAGGGTGGGCTAGGAGAATATGGTTTCTTAGCTGCCAGGCTTTGTGGGATACGGGGACAGGGTGTTTCTCTTCAGCAAGTGGATGACTGCTTTGCATTTCTTCTAACATCTCTAAAGAAAATGTTTTCCAATGAGATGCTTACAAGGTTTCTATTTCCCAGAGTTGACTCTGGGAAATCGTAATTATTGGGGGGGGGGGCGCGAGGGGGCGGGGTTTCAAGACAGGGTTTCTCTGTGTAGCCCCGGCTATCCTGGAACTCACTCTGTAGACCAGGCTGGCCTCAAACTCAGAAATCTGCCTGCCTCTGCCTCCCAAGTGCTAGGATTAAAGGTGTGTGCCACCACTGCAGAGCTGAAATCTTAATTTTATTATGTCCCTCTTATGTTTTTGTTTTGAAGACCAGGTCTCACTGACTAGCCCAAGCTGACTGAACTCATCAGAGCAACTCTTCTTCCCTGAGCTCCCAAGGTGCTGGGATTTCTTAAACAAGTGCCCATGGAGGCCAGGCTGGAGAGGGCATCAAATCCCACGGAACTGGAGTTACAGGTGGCTAAGAGCTGCCACATGGGTGCTGGGCACTGAACCCAAGTCCTCTGGAAGAGCAGCTAGCAGGACTCTTAACCACTGAGTCATCTCTGCAGCCCCAAGTACTGGGATTATAAACAAGCATCACTGCATCCTGCCTCTTGGAAGGACCTTCAAACACAGTAGGCTCCTGTATCTCCCTAGGGGTGGAATCAATACACTGCTTAGGATTTCAGAGTCAGATTTCCCAGCATCGCATCCCAGCACTGCCACGGACTAGCTTGGGCAAGTTCATTCAGTTCCTCTGCACCTCAGCTTCCTTGTTTGTAAAAAAAAAGGAGAGACTGAGCACACTGTTGATCTTGTAATGAATCACTACGTGTTCCTGGGTGGACTAACACTTCATTGGTCTTCATTACATTTCAACCAATTAAGAAGTCACAGTTGTACGTTGGAGAAGCAGCTGCTCTCACTTGGTAGATGGGGAAGCTATCACCCTTCTAACCATGGGTGACCCGCACAGCACGCCAGCAGTGCTGGAAACGGCAGCACTCATCAATGCACCAGCTGGATACACACGGTTCACCAGCCTCAGCGGTACTACCATAATGCCTTTCCGTGCTAACTCTAGAGCTGCACAGAAACACCACTTCTTGCCTCCCGGTAGCCGATGGTTAGTCCAGCCCTCGCTGCTTTTATTTATGGCAAGTCTGTAAAACTGATAATTCAGAGAATGCCTGTATTAGCAAAATTTCGCCAGGACACTTAGTTTGCAAAACAAGTCTCAAGAACAGTGAGTGTAATTCTTCTTACAATTTGTATACATAGCACAGAAGTTATTTATTTGATAACCCAATAGCCAATGGACATAGCATTGGCTAAATATATAGTTTTTTCTTCCTATATACTTCATATAAGATATTCATACTAAAAAAAAACATTAACCCATTTAATGGAGCCATTTTATTGGCCTTTATTGGCAGTAACACAGGCTTAGAAACCTTTAACTCTAATGGAAATTAAGTGTTTTGTATTTCAAAAGTTCCCTACTGTGACCTTTAAACATTAAAATAACTAGAAGCACCACAACACTAACAGAAAAGTACTAGATATCCTGTGGTCAGCCGGACTGGAAGACACAGCTGACCACAAAAATACATACATACATACATACATACATACATATATACATACATAAAGCAACCCTCCCCCACAAGAGAGTCTCTGGGAAGCCCAAGTGGAGGAAGGATATCCAGAGTACAAGCCTGTGGCTTGGTGTTCAATGACCCTTGGTCTGAGAACCCAGGGGAGCCTTATCGTGCTAGTTAAGTTGTAAACACACCTGAGTAATGCTGAGATGGCCCCGGAGAACTGCCATTTGCAAAGACACATACTGATAATCAACCTTAATTGTCAACCTAAGAGAATTAAATGCCCAGGAGAAAAGTAAAGCACAGCTCTGGGTGTGTCCACGAGAGCCTGTCCAGAGATGACCGTCAGATTAAAGGCTTTTGGGGGCAACTCCTGGATGGATTCAGACTGTGATGGTATCCTTGGGAGATAGTAAAAGGCGGGCGATGGGGCTAGTTGGAGGAGCTGGGGTCTATGGGCTACGTCTTTGGGAGCTGTATCTTAGGTGGGACCCCCTCCTGTGCTCCTCCTTTCTCGGCTTCCTAACAGTCATGATGTGAGCAGCTCTCTCCCCTCCACGTGCTCCTGCACCCAGTTACAGGAGGCCAAACACTGCGGGATCCATGGGCTACATAAACGTTCCTCCTCTAAGTTGTTTATGTCAGTTACTTTGTCTCAGCAAGAAGAAAAGGAACTAATACAAACGTTACAAGGGGCTCTCCTTAGTCACCCAAGAATCCCTGCCACTTGAATCAGAAGATGAACATTAAACCTGAAAAATGACCAAGAACAAAAACAACTGGGCAAGGTTGAGCGATGAATCATGTTTCCAATTTGAGATTTTTTTGACAAGGACGCTCATTTAAAACAGTAAGTAAAATTCAGCAGTACTCTCTTCTTTAAGCTCTATTTTTATCATTTTTAATTATGTGTTGGGGAGAGGTATGTGCACACACACACACACACACACACACGCACACACACACACACACACACACACACACACACACACATACACATGCAGGTGCCCTCGGAGGCCAGAGGTGTGGGATCCCCTTAAAGCTAAAGTCATGGGTGGGTGTGGGCTGCCTGCTGTGGGTGCTGGAAACCAGACTGCTCTTCTAGTCCTTCATGCTCTTAAACACTACACTATTGCTCCAGTCCAGTTCCACCATCTTAAACACCCGTCCATACGTTAGCTGGTAAGTACACAATCTAGCCAGACAAGAAAGGCATCTGGGAAGCTGCGGACACCCGCCAGTAAGTAGCAAGTCTGCCTTAAGATTCTGATCCAGAAGTATCATGTTCCTCATTTTTCTGAGGAACCACCAGACTGATTTCCAGAGTGGTTGTACCAGCTTGCAGTCCCACCAGCAGTGGAGGAGTGTTCCTCTTTCTCTACATCCTCGCCAACACCTGATGTCTCCTGAGTTTTTGATCTTAGCCATTCTGACTGGTGTGAGGTGAAATCTCAGGGTTGTTTTGATTTGCATTTCTGGAGGACCCAGCCATACCACTCCTGGGCATATACCCAGAAGATTCCCCAGCATGCAATAAGGATACATGCTCCATAGCATGTTCATAGCAGCCTTATTTATAATAGCCAGAAGCTGGAAAGAACCCAGATGTCCCTCAACAGAGAAATGGATACAAAAAATGTGGTATGTATACACAATGGAGTACTATTCAGCCATTATAAACAATGAATTCATGAAATTCTTAGAGAAATGGATAGAGCTGGAGAACATCACACTAAGTGAGGTAACCCAGTCTCAAAAGAATACCCATGGCATCCACTCACTGATAAGTGGATATTAGCCTAGACTCTTGGGACACCAAAGACATAATCCACATATCAAATGATATCCGACAATAAGGAAGGAGTGGACACGGGTGCTGGAAAGGATCAAAACATCAGTGTAAGGGAATACCAGAACAGGGAAGTGGAAAGGGGTTGATGGGGGAACAGGGGGAGGGAAAAGAGCATGTGAGACCTTTGGGGGATGGGGAACCAGAAAAAGGGAAATGAAATGTAAATATAGAATATATCCAATAAAAAAAAAGAAAGAACAACAACAACAACAACAACAACAACAACAAAAAAAGATTCTGATCCAGCTGTCTGGTAAGGACCTCATTATTTCAAAAAGCTCTCAAAGTATCCTAATGAATGGCCAGGGCTGAGAACCACTATCATTTTCTAAAAGAAAACCAATAAAGTACAGTTAAAATCTCAAGACTATAAGGTGCTACTAAAGGTAAATAAAATTAGGCTTATTTAAAAATACTATATCAGGGACTGAAGAGATAGCTCAGCAGTTAAGAGCACTGGCTGCTCTCCCAGAATTCCTGAGTTCAATTCCCAGCAATCACATGGTGGCTCACAACCATCTACAATGGGACCTAATGCCTTCTGGTGTGTATGAAGGTAGTATATTCATATACATAAATACATACATAAATAAATAAATCTTTTTAAAAAAAAACCACTGCATTAACTTTGTGTTTCTTATATCACCTCTGCTAGCCTCAATAAAGAGGCTGTGGGCCAGTATTTAAGGACATCACCAGCCTTCCTGCCACTCTCTTTGGAAGCCCTTACAGCCTGGCTTGCACCCAGTCCACTAGAATGTCCCTTTCAAAGCTCACAAAGCATCTTATGTAGCCAAAATCAATCACTTCTCTTCATTTCTCACCTCCTTTGCCATGTTTCCCAGAAGAGGCTAGGTCTGCCTTCTGGCCTCTAGCTGGCTTCAATCCCACCCAAAGAGTCCCCTGCTCCTAGTGTCCCCTCTGCTTAGTAAGGCCCTTGTGCCCTGTCCACAGCCCCACTTCCTACCACTGCTTCCAGGACAGAATCAAGAAGTAGCCATTAACTATACCTATCTGTGTTCCACACACAGGCCCACAGGGAACCTAAGTTCGATGTAAAGTGCAGTCTTCATTCCAAGGAGGAAGATGTACTCATAGCTGAAAATCCAACTGCAAAGTCAGATGCAGAGACACTAGAAAGCAGAGCATGCGTCGGGTTGAGGCAGGTGAGTCAGAACCAAGTTTCCTGGAACCAACGCCCTTGATAAGAACGTTGTTATAAGAGTTAACCAGGAATGACCTCTAACAAGATACAGAAGTATCTAGGGATTTGAATTAGTCACTTTCTTGGTATTTGCCTTGGAGTGTGTATGACACTGATATCTCGTGTAGCCCTCTTAACAATGCCATGGGAAAATTGTGAGTGTCCCTAGTTACCGATGCAATATTGAGCAGCCATACAGAGTGGCCCAAGAATATCCATCTCCTACATGGTTGAGCAAAGATTCAATTGCACCCCTTTACCACTCCAAAGGCTGTGAGAAACCTCTCGGTGCCAAGCCACCATCTCCTCTAGTAACTTCTCTAACCCACCTAGCTCCGCTCTCTGAAAACATCGAGGGTTTCCTTTCTGGATTCTCATGCCCCATACTCCAAATCTAACATTTTCTCCATTCTACCAAAATAGAAAGAGAGACAGGAGAGGGTCAGAGATAAAGACAAACAAAGCAGGCAAGAAGGCATTAGCCACAGAGACACATCAGAGAAGACAGAATGCTCTTTGTAGAGCTCCTCCCCATCAGCCCAGACTCCCTTGGGTTTTCTTCCTGGCTGTTTGAAGTATTCTTTCCACTGATGAGGGTAAGGTAACTTTATATTGCATTGAGTTTTTCTCCCAAATCTCATCTCAAAGTGCCCCGAGGACTCAGAGAAAACCACCACGGATATAAAGCTATGGGGCGGGGGCAGAGTGTGTGTGAGAACACCACCAGACCACAGAGCTAGGGGGAGTTTGTTTTAATGGGAAAGGAGGGGGTTAGATGACACTGATCACATGAAGTCACCCAAAAGTTGTTTCCCAAAGAAAGCAGATGAAGCAGTAAGGGGACAGGAAAGAAGCAGCAAGCAGAATGACCTTGATTTAGCAAATGATCTTCATTGATTTTGTTTTTCACCTTCCTGCTTGAGTCTGGGAAATAGCCCATCGAGGGCATGTGACTGTAATCCCTCTCTTTTGTTTTTGTTTTATTTTAACTGTGCAATGTATGCATGCATGTCTACTGAGTTTCGCCTGTGGGTATGAAAAGTGTGGAGACTAGACATGAACCTCTGGTGAGGTTACTTTGTTTTTTGAAACATGCTGTCTCACTGACCTGAATTCCACCATATAGGCTAGGCTGGGAGCCCCAAGGGTCCTGTCTCTGCCCCTCCAGCCCTGAGACTGCAAGCACACACCACCAAACCCAGCTTTTACACACCACACAGGTTCTGGGGACCAAACCAGACTATCTTGCTTGTGAGGTAAATGTTCCACTCACAGAGAAATTCTCCCAGGTCCAGAATCATCTACCCCCAGTGAAGTCAGTGAATACATATTGGGACTGGAGACATGGCTCAGAGGTAAAGATCATTGGCTTGTTTCTCCAGAGGTCCTGAGTTCAGTTCCCAGCAACCGCAAGGTGGCTCACAGCCATCTGTAATGGGATATGATGCCCTCTTCTGGTGCGTCTGAAGATAGCTACAGTGTGCTCATATAAATAAAATAAATTTTTAAAAAATTCATATTGTTGTGCCAGGCCTACACCTTACATCCCAGCATTTAGGAGGCAGAGGCTAGTGGATCCCTGAGAGTTTGCAAGTTTACAAGTGAGCTCCGGGCCAGCCAGGGCTAGATAGTGAAACTCCACCTCAAACAAATATTTTTATTAAGTATAATACGATATACATATATTCCATGAAGAAATGCTGCCTTAGGAAAACCAACAAGGAGAGCAAGAACTCCTGAAACCTTTCAGAATGGTAAATGCCAGCCACTCCCCCTTTCTCCAAAAGGTCATTTAAAAAACAATTATGAACCATCAACTCTCTGACATCTGACAACGTCAAAGCCTTCCAACTGATTCCTTCCTTCGCACCCTGGGACCTTAAGAAAATCTAGTGCCACCAAACAATGCTATCTCAAAAATGGTGACAGTGTTTCGAGACTCTTTCTGAAGTTCACAAACTCTTGCAGAAATGGAAAATACAAACTAAATGCTCTCTGCCTCCTCCCTCCATCCCTTGTCATCTGCTTTACCTACCGTCTGCCGAAATGCTTTCTAGACAAGCTGAAAGGTGGGACGTCTAACCTCAAGACGGTGTTAGAGGGGCTGGCCAGGTGGCTCAGTGGATATGGCACCAGGTGCCAATCCTGACAACCCGAGGTCAGTCCTAGGGACTCACAGGGTAGATTCCACTTCTGAAAGCTTGTCCTCTTGCCTCCAAAGGCACCATAGCATGTGTGAGCCCCCTCTCACACACATACACAATAAAGGAAGTAAAACCGTAATTAAAAGAAATTAAAGATGGTGTCAGGAGTGAGGCAGCCAGCTTCAGTGAACGGCCTTGGACAGGAAAGCTGAAGTACCTGTGGACATCTGTGTGCACGCAGCTCTCCTAGACGGTTGGGAAAACTCTAAAGTTTAAATACATATAAAATCATGGAGCCTGAAACATCAGGAATTGTTGAACCGCATTTTGCCAATGGTGTTGAGGGGTGGCCACTGGCAAGTGCTTGGCCTCGTGCCAAGTTCTTAAAACTAGCAGGTGGCAAGGTCCCCTGAACCACACCCCCATCCCCGCACTTGGGCTCATAGGACCCCCAAGGAGTTAGCTTTACTCCCCTTCTCCCTTCTCTTAGGCCAGGGCTCCTGAAGCCCAGACTGGCCTGAACTTTGTTATAACTGAAGCTTACTTTGTGCCGCTGACCCTTCAGCCCCACCTCCCAAGTGCTAGGATTATAGGTGTGTGTCACCGAGTGCAATAAAACTATATCCCTCCCCACAAATAACATCAAATTACTTCTCTTCTAGTTCCAGATTTGGTAGCTCCGCTATTGTGTGCTTTAGAAAAGACATTATTCTAAAATACACTTTCCAATTTTTCAGCTTTATAAATTATTATTTATTTATTTGCAGTGCTATAAATCAAACCCAAGGATTTGTGCATTCTAGGCAAGCCCTCTACCTCTGAGCTACATTCCCCAGCCTTGTTCTTTTAGAAGAGCAGAAGTTGATGATTTTTTTATATAGTTAAAAAAACACAGTAACATAGTTGAAAAGCACATGGCTTTTTCCATCTCTCATGGTACTTATATTGAACCAGAGCCCACATAAAAAGAAGTCAGTGTGTGTGATGGCACACACCTGCAGCCCCAGCACTGGGGAGGCAGAAAGAGGCAGATACCTGAGCCTAGCTGGCCAGTCTAGCCTACTTGGAGAGTTTCAGGACAGTAAGAGATTCTGTTTCCATAAAGCAAAAGTGGACAGTACCTTTGATACAACCAACATGCAAGAGTACCCTCTGGCTTCCACATGCACGAGTGGACACATGTGACCCTCCACACACACCATACACAAAAACGCACTTGAAAAATAATGTCAGAATATCTTAAGTAAGTTTACAGTTCAGTGTTGGACTGCATTCATAGGTATCTTCAGTCATATATGGCCTATGGGCTGTAGCTTGTACACACCTTCGAGGCTTTTCCGTTAGAATTTTCCAGAACGTTTTGGAAGAGCAATTCAGCAGTAACTTTGCATGGCCATTTGTGCATTGCAAATCATTTGGTCTCCCTAAACCTTCTTAGAATTCCTCATGTTTGTAAACGCAGAGTTAAGATGGAAAACCTGGGAAAATGGCATTTTTAAAAGAGGGGGTAAACGCCACATCTTTCTAGATGGATATACCAAGAAAAAGATGGCCAACTTCGCGATGAGCCAATTCAGTGGAAGCAGCAGTTCCGATGCAGAAATGAGCCTAACTACAGGTCTGACCCCCGAAGAGTCTAAGGCTGGCATTATCCCTCCCTCAGCAGCAGGCAGCAGGGGGGCAAGCCATCTCAGTAAGGCTTGTAGGGCAAGAAGTCCTTACCAGACCCCTGGGGGTATGAAAGCAGAGGTTAACAAAAGAGTTATCCAAAAATAAAGATTGCAGAGAACCAGCTACAAAGTAGCTGCTTCCTTGGAGGAGCCTGATTCCTTTTAATTCCATCTAGAAGGAATTCTCAGTAGGAACTAATCCCTTTGGGACAGAATGGAGCAGAAGAATCCAAAGAAAGAGGAGTGTGGAGCAGAAACGAATATAAAACCTGCCCTGAGCTGGAGGGGCTCCAGTCCTGGGGAGCTTTACTCCTCTGCCTAGAGTGCGGGCCAGCATTCAGGAAGGGGCTACCTGTGTGCCCAGCTTCCCACTTGCATTCAGCTGTTAGGAGGATGAGGTCATGGGATTAAGACCAAAGACCCCAGGAGAAGAAGGACCGAATGGAAAGCGCAGGGGTCAAGCCACCTACTCTCCTGTGCATATGCACATTCGTGTGGCCATATGGCCTCTGCAAGTGGGGGAAGCACACGTTGCAGGCTGCAGGAGCCCCTCCCCCTCCCCCCAAGCCATCCCAAAAGCCAGCCAGGCAATGATCCCAGCAGAATGGAAGACGGCAGGTGCAGCAAGACCTTGGGACCCAGGATTACCCGCACCCCTCTCGGAATGACTGTTTTGTATGACTAACATGGATTTATTCTATTCACTGCCCACAAAAATAAATGAATAAATAAATAAATAAATAAATAAATAAATAAATTGAAATGAAATGAAATGAAATGTTCACGGTGTTGCTAAAGTGAGAGGGGAGGGCTCGTCTCAGTGGTCATTTCTCATTCTTTGACTGTTGGAGAAATGAGTTCTCTTTGCTCCGACTGCTGGAATCATTCAAAGGAGGGACACACATGGCTGGTAATAAATGCCCCTGTAGGGGGCATGTCCACCTTTCCTGAAGCAGGCTAAGTCGGGGAGCATGCTGAAACCACGCCCTTTTCTGAAATGGGGGTGAAGTACACACATGTAGAGCGACACACAGAAACATGTCCCAGGGTGTGTTTCATCTTTAAATATTTTGTTACTTGACTACATAACTTTCATTTGCGTTCTCTTTTCCTTGAAACTGCTTAACCGTTTTTGTAGCTCAAAATAATGTTCCTCTTGTGACCTCTTCATGTGGACGCCCTACGCACACACTTCTGCCAACAAAAATTTATATTTATATTTATTCATTTATTTTGAAGGAGCACGCTTCATGGCTTGCATGTGGGGTTAGGGGACATGTGTGAGGAGTCTGTTGTCTCCTTCTACTCTGAGGGGACTGGGGACTAAACCCAGGTCTTCGGGCGCTGTGCTAAGTGCTCTAGCCACTGAACCATCCTTAATGGTTTCTGTTATACACTTTGGCACTGGGACACTGCGATGTTATTCTCTCTGTGTCTGTGCTGTGGGGTCCTCCAGATTATTCTCTTTGTAAGGATGCTGAGGTGTTCCTCTGGTTGTTTGGAGGGTTTTTGTTTGGTTTTCTCTGTCTACTTTTCAGTGTTGAAAGATGTATGGGGGACATGCCTGTTTTGCATAGCACTGTTTCCCTGATTCGTATTGCCAAAGATGGATGGATAGATAGATAGATAGATAGATGATAGATAGATAGATAGATATACACATACATATATCCACTCAAAAAAGGAAGGAAGGAAGGAAGGAAGGAAGGAAGGAAGGAAGGAAGGAAAAGAAAAGAAAAAGAAATGATTTCCAGGGCCATCATTCTATGGCTGTACCTTTTGGAATAACTTCCATTTTTATTTTTATTATAATCATAAGCATGATTGCAGTCTTTGTATTTCCTGTTCGTGACCACAATCTTCTCTTCTTTTTGTTGGTTTTTGTGTTGTTTTTTTCTGTGAATTGTCCAGACTCAACTGACTTTAACAAAGGTTTTAACAAAAGGCCCTTCACCAAGAAACTTTTTTTTATATGTCTATCCCAGCTTTTCACCTCCTCAGGTATACAAGAGATTCAAAGGATCTATTTCACTCTCCCAAAGAATCTGCAAATATTAACTTCACTTGACAACAGATGATACAGGACCCATCAGAGACCTGACACAAAGGCCCATATTCACACTTATTACCACCAGTCCCATGCCTCAAGAGCAGGGACTTGGAGATTAAAATCCCACTAAAACAGCATTCCTAAATCAGTGGCTATGAAATCTGTTCTCATTGTGGGCCCCTTGGAAAGCAGAGAAAGTTCCTCATACATAGAGAAGTGTGGGTATAGCATAACTTAATTTAAACATAGAATGTCAAAGATTTATAGACACACAGGCTTCCTGCTAAGCTTGGATCATGACACATTAGTAGATCATAAAACTGATTTAGTCAGTTGGGCAATAGTGGCACTTTTGCCCAACACTTTAATCCCAGCACTTGGGAGGCAGAGGCAGGCAGATTTCTGAGTTTGAGGCCAGCCTGGTCTACAGAGTGAGTTCCAGGACAGCCAGGGCTATACAGAGAAACCCTGTCTTGAAAGAAAACAAAACAAAACAAAACAAAACAAAAACTGATGTCATGAGTAGTTTGAAAGGAAAGTAAGGAAAAGGTAAAGAGTAAGAAAGAAGTGGGTGCTGGATCCTATCTCCTGGTCCTATTGTTTGAATTATGCACACAGAAGTATGTGTGTTGACCAAAATATAAAACGTTCCACTTCTAGTATACAGCATCAAGATTATTTCAAAAAGACCAAACCCTACAGGCTCACAGCACACAAGGAGAGGATAAATATTCCTGACCCGCATGCTTTTCCCTGGGGAACATGCAGAGTGGCACAGCAGGGGAGGCACTGTGAGGAGGGGCTCTGTGGGGGTCACCTGGAAAGAGGCCACCTATCTATCTAAAGGACCTGTTCCCACTGGAGAACACAAGAGACAAAGACCAGGACTTCTTGTTTCCAAAGATAAACCACTGATTGGATCTTGATGCAAAACATGCTCTTTAATAGAGGCAAGTTAAGCCCAATGAAAATTGCCTCTAAATATGGCAAGAGCTAATGTTTAAGTCAAATAGAACATCTATGGGCTAGACACAGCTTCCTCCCTGAGAAAGATGCGATTTGTTTTGTGATTTACGTGGGGGCGGGGGGACAGGGAGAGCTGAGAAGAGGGCTCAGCACTTAAAGTGCTTGTCGTGTAAGCAGGAGGACCTGAGTTCAGAAACCCAAACAAACACTAAGTGGGCCTGGTGGCCTCCCTGTAATCCAGCCTAGGAAGATGGAGACTGGACTTTCAGGGCAAGCTAGCTAAAAAACACTAGCTCTATGGGTGATCTCTGGCCTGAACTAAGAGTCTCCATCTCAAAGGATCAAGTAGAAAGGTGATCAAGGAAGATTCCCAATATCAACCTTGGCCTCCACTTGCATGCATATGCACATTACCTACTGTAACTTTAATTTTTTTCAAGTCCTATTTTTAATGATGGTTCTTAAACGTTTTCACCTCCCTTGTAGCCCACCAGAGGTAGTGGAAAAGAAAGTAGACCTGTTTAGAAAGGTTCTTTGAAGCAACTCCTGTCTGCGCTGTCTGGAAACCGGCAGCTCAGGTCACAGGTTAGCAGGCAGAGGCAGCCGGATCAACTCACAAACACTTCATGGATACAGCAGGAGTCCAGTTCAGTAGAGTCGGGATAGCAAACAGGAATCAGCAACGGTGACACTACCTAGCAGAGATAGCCAGGCCTCAGCCTCAGCTGAGGGGACCAGTAAGAACACCAGAACTTCTCTGCTGTGCCTCTCTCAGGGAAACGAAGATCAGGGAAGAAGAAAGACCCATAAGCATTGCACAACTAGATCTCTAAGCAAGCCAAGCTCAGCCTCTGTCACTGTCTGTCGAGTCCTATTTATTCCCTCCAAACATCACGTGTCCTCCACGTGCCTGGCCTCAGCACGGCTCTTGCCTCAGTCCGTGCGTCCAATCAGCCCCAGTCCTTGGAGTCCCAACAAATGCAGTTCAACTACGCAATGTAAGGCGGACAAAAACGTGTGTGCTGTTAGCAAAGAATCCTTCATCACGGGTCCTTTCACATGTTTGCTTTAGTAGAACATCCTCTCTCCTCTATCTGCTTCAGTGAAACATTCCTTCATGAGTCTGCCTGAGTCTTTCACCTGTGTCCACTTCAGGAAAACACTCCTTCAAGGGTGTGCCCCAGCAAAACACCATCCAACACAACGGACTCTCCAAAGAACCCGTAAGTTTCCACTTCAACCTACAATTCAGGAATATACATATACGCATAAACACACAACACCCACACACATATGGAAAGAAGAAGAAAAATATCCACAGAGGGTGGACTAGGGTGGAGTAGGAGGGAGACTGGAGGCTGGGTCCATCCAGTCTGGGTCTGAAGGCCACAGACACCAATCATGTGACAGGTCTCACCTCTGATAAAGGGATGGGGGAGGAAGAGGTGCACACAGGAAATATTAAGGAGTCAGAACTGACAGTACAAAAAAATTTAAAAAAACAAACAAGACAAAACAAAAACAAAACTGAAGGCTCTGGAAGGCTCTTTGGTTTCTGGCTTGGGTGGCCAAGCAGAGTTCTCCTCACAGAGACCAGGGCTGAGGAGCAGATGGATGCGGTGTGAGTGCAGATTATTTAGCAGGAAGAGAAAACTCCTGGGGCATTCCCAGATGACACTAAGTCAGTGCAACACAAGAAACAATCCGTGGGGTTACCCATCCATGCTCACTGCTACACTGTCCCACCCAAGATAGGGAATCAGCTTAGATGTCCATCATCAGATGCGTGGATACAGAGAATGTGTTATATCTATACAACGGACTTTTAGACCCCCCATAAAGAGTGAAATTACATCACTTGCAGAACAATGGATGGAACAGAAGATCATGTTTAGTAAAATAATCCAGACTCGGAGAGACAAATATCATGTGTATTATCTCAACTGCAGATTTTTATTATGATATTTGATATATATTATGATGCAAATGTATTTTGATATAAATATATTTATATAACAAAAACACGTTTCATAGTAGAAAGAAAACAACTGGAGGGAAGAGAATGAAAAGGAGGGAGAGGGAAAAGACAAACAGTGTATGTTCTCCCATATGTGAAGCCTAAATTTAATTGCCTATGGATTTAAATAGCTTACAAAATGCATAAAATGTCATTCAAAATACATTTGCAGGGGGCTAGGGAGATAACTAGTCAATAACTGCTTACCTCACAGGTGTGAGAACCTGAGTTTGATCCCCAGGACCCACATCAAATGCTGGGCATGGAGCACGCTTGTCAGCCCAGCACTGGGAAGTGAGACCAGGAGGGTCTGGGGCTTGCCGGCCCGTCTGTCTTCAGTGACGATCTGTGGACCAGTGAGAGACCCTATCCCAAAGGAGATGAACAGCCTTACTCAAGGAGATGACCAAAGCTGTCCACTGGCCTACACGCAGGCACATAAACAAAGGACACACAGCCATTAAAAGAAAACATTTTACATGATTCAGAAGAGAGAGAAAATTAAAGAAAGAAGCCAAGAACTTTCTAAATAAGAGAGAGGGGGAGGGTAGGTTATCATTCATGAAGCCCAGAGCTGGCTGGACAACGGCAGAACATAGAAGACTGAGCAGGGTGAACTCCTCCGCAGATGATCCACCTGGCTAGTGCCGGTGACATTGGTGACATCGGAGGCTAACAGCTTTAAGGAGGAGGAAAGAGGCTCCGTGAAAAAGAAGGCTTCGAATGAAGGTGAAAGATAAAGAGAGGCAGCTGGACATGGTGGTGCGTGCCATTAATCCCAGGGCTCAAGAGGCGGAAGACAGAAGACCGAGCTCTGTGAGTTTAAGGCCAGCTGGTCCACATAGAGCTCTAGGTTAACCTGAGCTACATAAAGAGACCTTGCCTTCAAAGAAAGGAAGGGAGGGACAGGGAGGGATGGGTGTGGGAAGGAGAGAAGGGGGAGGAAGGGAGGGAGCAAGAAGAAGGAACCAGATACTCCACATCCAAAACACCTTCCCAGCTGCACATTCCAATTAGTGCTGGAGAATAAGTCACCTCCTCGGAAAACTCAAAATGCAGGAGTTGCGTTTTAAATGACCACAGTTCCCCTCCCCTCCCGTTATAATCTATTCTCTCCTTTTCCTTCTCCTCCGCCCAGGCCTCCCTGTGGTCCTTACGGCAGGGTCTGTGGGCAAGGAGACAGGCATGAGTGACTGAGCACATCACCCAGTGTCTGGGTCTAAAGCTTTCCTCCAAGAAAATGGGGCTAACGGTGTTCGCTGTCCCTGCCCTAATCTGGGGTACTTAGAAAAGTATGAAAATCAAAACAGGACAGTGACTTATGAGGCAGTTTAAATCTTATCAATCACACTTAAAACTTAAGAGGTTTTGGCTAAAATGGGGGAAAAAATAAAATTCACATGGTTATTTAATTTGACTACTTCCCTGAGTCTCTGTATCTTATCTGGAAAGTGGAGAGCTGTATTAAATCATTGTTACCTGCCTAACCAGCATTTACTGGTTAGTTGGTTGCCTGCCTGCTTGATTGATTGGTTAGTTGATTGGCTGGCTGGCTTGCTACCTACTTGCACATCTGACTGGCTAGCTAATTGGTAAGTTAGTTGACTGCCTGATTAGCGGTTTGATTGGTTGTCTACCTGGTTAGTTGATTAGTTGGTTGATTTGTTGTTTGTCTGGTTGGTTGTTTTGTTGGTTAGTTGTTTGCCTAGCTAGTTAGTTGTTTGGATAGTTGGTTGGTTGCATGCTGGGTTAGTTGGTTAGTTGTTTGGATGCCTGGCTGCATATCAATCTTCCTAGTTAGCTGGCTGGTTAGTTAACTGGCTAGTTGGTAGGTTTGCTTCTAAGGGATTCAGCCTGGGCTTTAGTGCCTGGTAGCTTTTCTTTGACTAAGATTCCCTTGACCCTTCAGGATGCAGCCTAGCACACCAAAGGTATTTATATCCACACCCTAACAATCACACCAGGCAACTGGCATCAATAACTGCTTGCAGAGCGGGTGAGTGCTTTGAGTCTCTTGGATGTGGGTAGTGTCTACCCCAGGAAGTAGGCTGAACAAAGGCAACACTACATCTTCAGACCAAGGGAGCACAGCCCTGGCACAGAGAAGACTTTCAACAATGGCAGTGAGAGAAATGAATGGTATATGAAATTTATCGAAATTTTTAAATTGAGTATATAGGTGCAGGGAATGCTAACATCCATCTCAGATCTTGTTTTCTGGCACAAATTCATGTTAATTCTATAAAAGGTAACTGGAAAACAAAACATTATTTTCAATCTTGCTGGCATGAAAAAAATATAGCAGCCACAAAGGGCAGAGAAAATGATCGGTCCCCTGGACAAATTCATAATTCATCAAAGGGCAAGTTCACGACCGTGCCCAACAGCCTCTAAATTTTATTTAGATGTGTTTGCCATGTGACTTGGGCCTGTGAGACAAAAGCAAAGCCGACTCTATCAAAGTGCAAGTTTTGAAGAAGTAAAAAAAAAAAAAAAAAAAAAAAAAAAAGCCGGGCGGTGGTGGCGCACGCCTGTAATCCCAGCACTCTGGGAGGCAGAGGCAGGCGGATTTCTGAGTTCGAGGCCAGCCTGGTCTACAGAGTGAGTTCCAGGACAGCCAAGGCTATACAGAGAAACCCTGTCTTGAAAAAAAAAAAAATCCAAAAAAAAAAAAAAAAAAAAAAAAACTCTTCAAATTCTTCAGTGCATTTGAGTCTTAACATGATGGAGGGAAGGGGGAAGGAGACAAAAAGAAAATGGAGTTAACTCTCATATCCTCAGTAATTGCAGATTAGATGAAAATATTACCAGGCGGCACGGGCCCATAATCCCAGCACTCCAGAGGCAGAGACAGAATCCCCAAGTTTGAAGCCAACCTGGAATACATGTTAAGACTCTGTCTCAAAAGAAAAGAAGAGAGAAAACAAACAAAATGTGATTTATATATCTGAAGACTCAAATAAGGAGAGGAGACAGAAACAAGGAGATCCCCATGGCCCTGGTATTCTCATACCCTCTGTAATGGTGCAGAATGGCAGGTTCAAAGGGAGACAATGTGTGCCTATCAGACAGAACTCCAACACCTTGTCCTTGGTCTAGGATACACCTTCCTTGTCAGGGCAGGAACAAAGACAGTTACAGATAATCCTGAACAGAGACAATAGTGGCCTTGGTTTCAGAGGGACAGACTCAACTATATGCACATAGGCAAATTACCCCCCCCAGCCTCCTCTTCTATAAAATGAAGAAATGATTGTGTAAGAAATGATTATGAAGAGTAAACCCACAATAAACATGTCAGACACTCTGCATGCATGGCAAATGCTGGCAGAAACTTTCTTTGATTCTGATTTAGACTTCACATAGCTGTTTGGTAAAGATAGTCTGCAGCTCCAAAGCAATTTGAGTGAGAATGGCCTCATAATCAATACTCTCCACAGTGTCCACTGTGTGTTGTGAGAAAATATTTCCAAGGGAAACATGTCACTTCTCTTTCAGAGATCCAGGTGCTGATGCATGGTCCTCTCACAACTCCTCTGATTGACAACTCAGAGGTTCTGGGAGACGCCGGCCACCACTCAAGGCCCCTGAGTCCCAGATCATCCACACTGTGTACCTGTTGCTCCTTCAGTCATGCTCTTAGCATGAAGAACTCAGGCAGTCCACTCCCATCATAACACAGAGCAAAATGGATGCCGATTGACAGTCCTCTCCACAGGGAATAGAGACCAAGTACCCAGGCTTGGTAGCATGCTTCAAGCCCAGCACTCCAGAGGCAAAGAGAGGAGGGTCTCTATGAAAAACCAGCTTGGTCTACATAGTGGGTTACAGGCCGGCCAAGGCTTTATAGTGAGATCCTGTCTCAATACCCCCCCCACACACACACACATACACACACCACATATACACATTCACATACAAGGTCACATGCACATGAATACACACACATATATCCCCTCACATACACACATATGCACATGCATATACACATACATACACACACATACACACATGAACACACATACCCCCTCTGCATACATACAACACACACACATATACACACACGAACACACCCATACACAAATGCACATCACATACACATACACACATATACACACATATGCACACAAAGACACACATAACCCCCACATAAACACATACATATACACAACACACACACACACACACACACACACACACACACACACCAAAAAGAGATGAAGTGCTTTAAAGCTCAGTCTCTGTAGCACTCAGTCTGTGCCTCAGTGCCTTGCCTTCTACACCCAGTCAGCTATTTGATGCAATCATGTCTTTGTGCTCTTAAAGGCATTGTTAGTATATTTTTGGAAACCTCATCTAGCACCAGTCTTACTGAGCACATCAGGAAAATATTTGACCGGCTGATTTCTACACCGTTGACCCTTTAAGATGAGTCATATCCAAAGGTCATAGGTTAATAAGACTGTCCTCAAGACTGTGCTTCTACTAAAAAGACTAAGTTTAAAGAGATGCTTCAACCTCTTACTCAAACATGCCTGACATTCTTAACCGGAGAGGAATGGAAAGTTGGTTTTCCTTTACCACGTGCCTACTGAGCTCCTTTCCTGCAATGCCTGGCTTTCCGTCGTCGCTGCTGGTCACAGGCTGAGCCTGCCGCTGGATGAACCGTAGCATAGAAACTGGATCCTGCAGAAATGTCACCTAGCATGGCCACACCCTTCCTCCCGCAGCTCTGACATTCTGATTCACAACACTGACTACACCCTGGTGCCCTTTCCAAGGTGTGGAGAGAGATTTTTCTTAAAAGACCAAGAGGTGAGATCAGGTGACTCAGAAGAGATCTCATCGGGCAGGGCACAAAGCCAAAACGAGGCCTGGAAGACGCAGGGAACAGATGGCGGGTGGGCGGTGGGCAAAGCCGGGGGGGGGGTGGATTGAGAAGCTAGGTCCTCAGGATGACGCTCCACCGTGGGAGATGGCTGCTGGTATACGATGATGTCCGTTTCACCAGATGGCCCACTCACCTCCCAGGGTCCCCCCACCAGGTACGCTGGATGGTGTGTAAGAATTTTATCTTACCCGAACAGAGAAAACTAACAGAAAATTAAAAACTCATGGAGTGCAACCCTAGAGGTTAATGAGAATAGAACCTGGAAAAGGTAAAGATGTGTGAGTTTTCTAACAGTTCTTCCATGGCTTGACCACAAACTTACAAAACTTTAAAAAAAAGAGAGAGAGAGAGAGTTCCACTCGGGCTTCACAAACATCAATTGGAGATGAATGGGCCTAATACCATTGGGAAACATAACTGACCACTAAACCTTTTATTAGAGGCTTATCATGCACAGAAGTGATCTTTTTTTAAAGTGTGGCATCTCCATACATGCATGACCACAGTTGTTGTGGTTACTAATCTTTAACAGCGACTACACAGAAAAGTCAAAAACTGCCCACAATGTTTTAGCTAGGGGCCTATAACAATTCAGAAACCATGACAGGTTCTGGCTTGCAAACGTCATACACACACAGCGACAACAGCCCTGGGATCTGGGATGAAAGGAAGGACGAGGGTTCTGCAGGTGACGTACTAGGTTGCTGGAATTACTGGATGGTCTTTCTAATTCAGCTATAGATGGAGAATGCATGGTCACAACACAGTAAACAGTGTGGAACTCACACGTGGGGAAAGACGTGGTTCATTTGGTGTTTTGTTCTTGTTTGTGTGTTTGTTGTATTTGCCTTCCAATCCATCACCTACCGATTCGTGACACACTGATAACAACCTGGAACACTCGTGTACAGAGAACACTCATGTCTGGTACACCCTTCTGCTTTTTCTCCTTCAGTTAGGATCAGACCCAGACTCATTCACACTCAGACTGGGCTCTGCCACAGCTACCCACACCTCTGGCCCCTGATGTGGCTAATTACCCAAGCTCCAGACTGGACATTTTCGTACTCAAACCAAAAAAACTCTATATGATTAAGATAGTAATACAGTCTCTGAGTGATGTGTCTCCTTTCGCGCTTCACGTTTTATGGTTTAAAAACAGCGTCTCACTGCACAGCCCATGATAGCTGTGAACTCCCGAGTGCTGGGATTATAGGCGTGAGCCGTCCTACCTTCCCTCACGCCTTTATTATGACTAAAAGGTTGCCCTGGGCTGTCAGATGGTTAGGTGGGTAAAACGTATTGGCTGAGCAAACCTGACTGGAGCTCAATTCTCAGAACCCAGCTAAGGAGAAAACTGGGTCCGCAGTGCTCTCCCTCGGCCTCTGCACAAACACCACGTATATCAATACCGGCACTCTAACATACATGCAATGATGATGATGATGATGATGATGATGATGATGATGATGATGATGATAACACAAACATTTTTAAATTAGTTTAAAAAATTAATTTAATTTAATTAATTTTTTAAATTATATTAGAGTTGTTAGGCAAGGGGGTGCACATATTTAATCCCAGCACTTAGAAGGCAGAGATTGGCAGATCTCTGTGAGTTCAAGAACAGCTATGACTATGTAGAGAGATACCTTGTCTCAAAGTTTTAATCAATTATTGGTAATTAATTAAGCTTATCTTGTCATTTCAAAACTAGAATATTCGTTTCATTTGAAAGATGATAAAATAATGGATGGAGACGCCTAAAGCAAACATTAATTCATTAGTGGAAACTTTTTATTTGTTTAATCTTTATGTGTATAGGTGTTTGCCTGCATGTATATCTGTGTACCACATACATGCCTGATGCTCTCAGAGTCCAGAAGAGGGCACTGGGTCCCCTGGAACTTGAGTTACAGACAACTATGAGCCGCCTTGTGGGTGCTGGGAATTGAACCAGGATTCTCTAGTAAAGCAACAAGTGTTTTTAAGCAGGGAGTTGTCTCTCTAGCACCCATGGGAGGCTTTCAAAAGAACAAAAGCACAGTGCTCTAAACAAGGGTGTGGGAAGAAAGTTAGAGAGAGAAGGGAATGCTTGTGTTTCGCACGGCCCCTCATTCCCTCCGACTGACCCGCTGCAGTCTTTATTGAGTTAATATAACTAGAACATTCCACTCGAGTCAAACTTCTCCCTTACACTCACATTCAAAGCCCTCCAGATCGGCCAGCCTCATCCGAAGGGCCACCTGCACAGTCCACGCTAACCTTTCCTCCCACGATGCTTCTGGAATATCGGAATTATCTATCACTTTGGGTTTTGTGAGCACACCTCTCTCTTCCTGTTCTATCTCCTCAGATACTTTTCTGGAAAGGGCGATTAAAGTGAGTCTAAAAGCAGGAAGAAGGCCAGCACGCAGCTAAACTGAGACACATCAAGGGTCCTCTCGAGGAAGTGACACACTTCCTGCCTGCCAAGGGATTCACGCGTTGGGCCACCAGACACGCGTGTCATTACCATAACCAGCTCCGGTTGAGGGCTTCAAACTGTCTGACCCTACATAAAAACAGGCAGAGACGCAGGGGCATGAAGAACAAGACGGGATCTGGGGGTTACCTGTTCTCAGACTTTGTCTCAGGTCTGCCCCTAAAATAACTGAGAGTCACAGTAACAACAACACAGAGTCCTGCCCGGTGCGTTGCACACTGCTAAGAGACCCCAGCTGACCTGGAGAAGTAACAGTAACTTTTCTGACAATGTAAACACAGCCGATCATGATCCAGTTGAAGTACAATCGGGTTCAAGGTAATCAATGGCTGCTACATACAGGGAGAAAAATTTTACCTTGAAATAGCAACCATTTGTCTGCGAAACTACAAACGACTAAATACACTTTTTCTCCATCCTAACACTCAGCCAAGGAGAATATGTGTTACTTTTTCTCACCAGTTTATCTGTGGAAGGCAGTACTAGAAAAATACTGAATGTGGGAGTGAAGAAGAGATGGAAACGATTTCCACACCCACTTTCTTTCGCCTTCTTTCGAATCATTACAACTGTAGCACTGTCCAAATCTTAGCACCTGTGTTGTGAGACAGGCCCCAACCTCCGATCGAGTTAAGCACCAAGCAAATATAAACTGTTATTATTTTCTGAGAGTAGAAGGCCCTTTATACAATCAACACAGATTTATTGAACACCTACTAAGTGCCAGACATGACCGTAGGTGGTACATGTTGAGCAGTAAACAGAACTGTGTCCCCGCTCCGCTGGAGCTGACATTAAAGTGATTTGAACATCAGTTTCAGTAACTCCAAGACCTGTTGCAGGGGGCCATACCCAGAATGCCTAAAGACACCAAGCACAGGAAATAACTGAGTTGTGTCTAAAGCTAACTGGCAGATCCCCAAGCTGCCCCCATTATTTCTGGATGAACTCCCAAATTATGTTCTCCATCTTTACAGGTGAGTGTGGTTAAGTGGCAAAGGATTGATAAATGTAGAATGGGAGCAGACGACACACCACACACACACACACACACACACACACACACACAGAGAGAGAGAGAGAGAGAGAGAGAGAGACAGAGACAGAGAGACAGAGAGAGAGAGAGAGAGAGAGAGAGAGAGAGAGAGACACACACACACACACACACACACACACACACACGTCTCTTCCCTCTCCCATCTGTTGGATGCAGACAAGTCCAGCATCCCCGGGACCACCCGCTCTGCTAAAACCATAAAGAGAAAGAACGACCCTGGGTTCCTGAATCACTGCTTGGAAGTGAAACCTCCCAGATTGGAACTCTCGCTCAGTGCGTGGAAAAGCTGGATTCTCTGCTGTGGTTCAGACAGTCTCTGTACTCTGGCTTAGCCCTCAGCTAGCCAGGGAGATAAATGCAGCCGTGACAGGTGCCCCGGCAGACACCCTTCCTTAGCCTCAGCCGACAGTCTCCATGCAGCAATGTTGAACTCTTGTGGTCAAATTTGGAGTTATGTCAAGAGAATCTGGAATTGTTGAAATTTTATTGTGGGGAAATTTTTTACTTTTTAAATGCTTTTTCATTTTGGGATCAGTGTTTTTCCTGCATGCATAGGTACTGGATTCAATCCCTAGTACTACACACACACACACACACACAGACACACACACATGCACACGCGCGCGCGCGCGCGTGTGCGCGCACACACACACACACACACACACGCATGCACACACACAAACACACACACACACACACACACACACACAAATTTGTTGGTACAAGTGTTTAGTTTTTGAAAACATAAATAAGAACTCCAGTCAGTCTCCTACACCCCATCCTACCATCAGAACTATACAATACATATGTATATACACACAAACACACAAATGTATATGTGTATGTGTATATATATGTATATACCATATATGTCCTATCTCCTCAAACATATTGAACTCCTCCAATCATATATATGTATGTATATATATGTCATATATCATATATCACCTGCTATATCTTTCCTATGCTTATTCAACCAACACATATATACTCCATCCTACCATCAGAACTATACTGTATGTGTGTGTGTGTGTGTGTGTGTGTGTGTGTGTGTGTTGGCAGCATAAGCATAGGAAAGATATAACTGGTTTTTATATGGTGAGAACAAAGCAGGACATTCAGTTCTTCCTTCGCAACCACTCCCACTATTGTATGTGCATTGTGTATGTGTAAGATCCTGTGCTAAGATGAATCAAGCGTGTCTCAGCCTTGACTGGCTCGCTGGAGCCCTCTCTTCATTCTCACACCCTGGAACTTACGCTGACTCCACATTCTACCCAAAACAGCTACAGCAGCACAGCTTCCTGACCACCTTTCCTGAATGGTCTGAGACGTGCAGAAGGTCAAGTGTCTCGGCTTCCCTTAGTGCTGGTTGGTTTCTCCGTGTGTCCTTCCTGCTTTCAGAGCAAGCTGTCTCCCTCGCTTGGCTTCTCATCACTAATGGGCTCGGCTGCAGCCGTGGGTGCCCTCAGCTCTGATGACAACAGCCTATTCAGATGGCTCGCAGCTGTGGGAGGGCCGCCGGCCGCCCGTGTACTCAGAGGACTGCCTTTTGAGAACTACTGCTCGGAGGAGTTCAGTCTGTTTGAGGAGACAGGACAGTGGCCATCGAGGGTGGCACAGAGGATGGCACAGAGGGTGGCACAGAGGGTGACACAGAGGGTTAGCAAGTCACATGGCACCTAGGACCTCGTGGAGCAGAGTGCGTGGCCAGAAAGGCTACTGTACTGGGGTCTCGGGGAAGTGCAAATGCTAACCCAGCAGACAGGAGAGGATGTTAGGGGCATGCAAGGGCTTCGCAGCAATTGTAAGCATGGCTGTAGAGAGAGACATTTGAGTTAGAGGATCTTCGTTCATGAAGGACCTGGGTGGAATTCATCTATGTAATCAGGCAGAAGAGGTGCGAAAAGATTTGAGCATATTCATGTTTTATAAACCCACCTGCTGGACGATGAGTTTGAACTCATGAACTTTCCCTCTGCTTTAGGAACAAAGGGTGCTTCTTCTGACCACCAAGAGCAGTGCCCCTTCCGACCTTTGGTCAGGTGCCAGGCTGCTTATCTGATTGTCACCCTTCCAATGTTGGTTCAGATGCCACTTCTTCGGGCTAGCCTTCCCTAGCCATCCTCCCTACTCAGAGGGCCATCACCTTCTCCAGCCTCCCTCAGCACCCCGGAATCCCCCTTCAGTGTACCCATGTCCACTGGCATTCACGGCTCTGGGTAGCTGACTGGGATCATGAATAGATTCATCCACATCATGTGCTGGGACAAGGAGGCCAGTGCCTGCTTGTGCCTGGGGCTCCATTAATGGTGCCTCACTTGGCACATAAAAGGAAAGTCACCACGAAAACAACCACCTTCGTTATTAAGATTGCAGGAGGAGCTCAGGATGGGAGCACACATCTGTAGTCTCAGTGCTCAGGAGGATCAGGAACTGGAGCCAGCCTCGTGTACATAGTGAAACTTTCTTTAAAAAAGATAATCACACGCGCGCGCGCGCGCGCACACACACACACACACACACACACAGTGGGGGTGCAGACAGACAAACATAGAGATAGACAAAAAGTGTATGCACAGAAATATAAACCCCCAGTCAATGTCGTGCATAATGAAATGCTTAGGAGTGAAATACATGGTATGTGAAACTTACTGTGAATATGTATAAATAATAGGAGAGGTTGAGCCTGTGGTTGGTTGGTGACGTACTTGCCTAGTGTGCACACACCCTGGATTGGATCCCTAGCGGCACGTAAAGTGAGCACAATTAAGCACACCCACCATCCCAGCACTCAGAAGGTGAAGCAGGAAGATCAGAGGGTCTAGGTGCCTGCCACTGATGACAGATAAACGGAGCGAGACAGAGACAGACAGAGACCCAGAGAGACACAGAGAGACAGAGGGGCGTGACTGTGATAACAGAAGTCTCGGCTAGTGTGCACAGAACCCTATATTCAATCCCTAAAACTCCAGAAAAAGAAAAGAAATTAATGGATGGATGATATATGTCAGGGCAAAATTTTTTAGGTGTCAATCATACTGCCTACATGGTAGCTATATAGGTGTTCACTATATAGTTCTTTCAACTCTTCTTTATGTTTAAAAGTTCAGTGTGATGTGGGACTGTGTGGTGTAGGTGAAACTATACATCCCCTGTCCTAGTATGCCTCTGGAGAGACAGATCTATGTTCAAATTCCAGACCTGTCATGTAACCCTTAGGCCAGCCACAGTCTTTAAAGTCTTCTCAACTCCAGCTTCTTCCAAACACGATGAACCAAACACAAAGAGCCAGCTAGTGGTGCTGTTGTGGGATTAAATAAGACAAACCTCTTGCTCTGGAGTCTAACGCACTAGCTGTTTCACAGGCATTGGTCCTCCTGCTCCAAAGTCAACAAGTCCACAAACTAGGACAAATCTTCAATGAATCATAAAAAGAAGAATCTTGTGATTTTCTTCCTCTTGCTGTATCTCAAGGGAAATTAAAAGAATAAATTAATTATGCTATTTTTATAGATAAAGATAATGACCTTCTGGTAGTAGGACGCTTGGAGTTGCATGTGTGAACAAAATGGTGCATGCGTACCGTGGCTGTCTCCTCACCTCCTCTCCCCGTGGCCGGCACGCTCAGGAACTGGCCAGGATGATGACACAGCCACAGGAGGACGATGGGTGGGGAGTTGGGGAAGAGTTGTACACAGCCCATGGAAGCCAGAGCTGCCTGTCAAAATCCCAGATGTGCAAAAGAGCCCCAAGACCTGCGACAGTGGGTGACACACTTCCAGAGAGCGTAGTCACGAGGCCGTCTGGGCTTTTAACATAATGAACTGAGAGATGGCCTCGGGATCATAAATAAAAGCCTCCAACTGGGTTCAGCTGAAAGATGTCCAATGGGCCACCACGTGCGTTTCACGTCTCAGATCCAAAAGGTAGGAAAAAGAAGCCTGTTGGTGACAACACCCAAGACGACATCCAGACTCAAGAAGTTACACATTCCCATGTCATAAGACAAAGCCAATGCTTCTTTGAGAAAATGGAGGTCCAGCATGTGAAAATCTGTGAAAGGACTAATTGTACTAATTGTGCAAATGAGATACCCAGATGAGATACCCCAACCAGTGGAGATGTAATTTTGTCAAGTGTCTCTGTGTGCCTGCGTGATCACACACTTAAGATGACAGACTCCAAGCTACTTTAGGCACTGTGCACCCTCTCTACCTGGAAATCTCATTCTCTTTGGCACAATTATAAGCCTACCCACATGACTGGCCTATTAGTAAGCCTAGGCTCTTCAATCCTTGGAGACTTCACGCACTACCTGTATAAACTGGGTACACGTCGCCCATTTGTGATAGAAGCGTTGCTGGGCTGGGACCAATTATTACATCATTGTAGAACCAATGGGACACATCACCTCCCAGCTCATCATGGCAGCAGTGGCCTGAAGCAGCCATGATAAGAATACTTACACCCAGCTGCTTAGCACTGGTTTTGGTTTGTTTGTTTTTGTTTTTGTTGATGCATGATGGTGATTTTTTTGTTTTGTTTTGTTTTGTGTTTGCTGCTGCTGCTGCTGCTGCTGCTGCTGCTGCTGCTGCTGCTGCTACTTAAAACAGAGTCTCACTACAAAACCCTGGCTGGCCTGGAATTTGATATATAGACCAGGCTGGACTTATACTTAGAGCTCTGCCTCCCAAGTGCTGAGAGAAAAGGCATGTGCCATCACAATACCTTTCTAAAGTGTATTGTTAATAGGCCTGTTTATTATTATTATTTGGGGAGACGTAAATTTGGGGTCATTTGTCCCACTCCACCCACCTTATTTCCAGATGAGTCCCGGCCGAATGAGGGATCATGCTAATAATCTGCTTTTGTCCTATGTGCCTATCATATGAAGGGTATGCCCCTAATTCCTCAGGTCAGGCTGCAGCCACAAATTCGCCCTCTCAGGAGTGGAGCCAGGACAGAGGCTAGGTAGGTACTCAAAAGAATGTACTGTCACCTCTTGATATGGACAGCACCTCTAGCAGGTGAAGTCCTATGTATGAGTTGCCTACAATATAGAACCAAGAAGTTATGTAAGAATTCAGCCAAAGCCAGTTTGCAGAGGAAGTTGGAGCAAGTTATGGGAAGATGAGTCCATCTTCCATAACATAGAAACCCAATACCCTCAGTCTCTGAACTTTTCAGACTGCCATAACAATAAAGCAGTGAAGAAATGGAATAAACTTCCCTGGTTCGAATCCTACCTCTGACACTTGGCCTTGTGAAATGGAAGAGTCTCTACTAAGTTGTTCTGAGCCTTGATTTCTTCATCTGAAGCCAGGAGGGTAATAACAGACTTACTTTATAGGGTTGTGAGAGCTGTATGAGCCAAACCCTCACAGGTGTCAGCTATTCTCTCTGTCAGTTAATTAGCGCTCCCCTCGTCAGTCTAACACATTCCTGCTCTGAGCATGTCCCAGGAAGTTGTCTTGGGGCCTGGAGATACACACGTGAGATAATTTGTAGAGCTAGATAATCTTCCTAAGTCAGAGAAGGGTGGGAGGTGGATCCCAGGCCATCCTAAACCTTTAGCAAATGATTTCTTAAACATATTATGAGTATTTCCTAAGTACAATATGAGATTCAAATAGAAAAGACACTGAAAACTTGAACAACTGGGTGTCTGCTGCCTGTGTGGACTGTTATCCCTATAGGAAAAAATAGTGTCATGTTATCCAAAGGAAAGCACGTGGGGCTAGAGGCATGGCTCAGTGGTTCAGAGCACTTGCTGCTCTTGTAGAGAACCTAGGTTCACATCCCAGACCTATGTCAGGTGGCTTACAACAGCCTGTAACTCCAGACCCTCTTCTGACCTCCATAGGTATCTTGCATGCACACGTGTGCATGTGCACATGAGTATGCACATGTGCGCATACACATGTGCACACACACACACACACACACACACACTTTAACATTAAAGAGACAGAATAGTAAAACACGGGAGATTGGTATTGCTAGGTCAAAAACAAGAAATATTCCCCATCCCATTGAAGGTTAGGTGTTCATGACATTCATCATAACAGGAGAACTGCCCAAGACAGACTCCATGGTCCTGATTTGTATATGATTTTATCCATTTGATTATATCCAGAAGAGCTCTCTTAGTCCATCCTCCTATTCGCAAAACAAAGACTTTATTTGATAATGAAGTGTGTAGGTTTCAAGATAGTTTTGCTCAGCTCTTTTTGACAAGGGCTTATGATCAGAACTATTCATTTCAACACATTTTTCTTTCAGACTCCCCATTTTTCTTCAGCCTTGCTGAGTCTGCTGTTGACATTTGGTAAATAAAAAGGCAAGTGACAGGAGCAGCATTCACTAGTAGGGAGGAGGAGGGGCAGCCTGGGGGTGTCACATCTCTCCAGGCATCTAGTCCCTGACTCACAGGAGTAACGTTAGAGATGCCCTCTATTCACTGCATGCTTGAACACCAAAACCATCTTGTGTTTCTAACATCAGAAGCTATATGTTTGTTTTCCCAGCTCAGAATAGGTTGAACATATATAAATCAAAATCTAAATCAAATTCCCCTCGAGCTTAGGACGTGAAGGTCAAAAGCCTCGCCTGAGTGGACTGAAGGTTGGTGCTGCAGTAACCTTGGCCTGGCTTCACTTACATCTGCATTCGTTGGTTTGAACACAATGCTTAGCAAGAATTGGTGGCACAGGCCTTTATTCCCAGTACTCAGGAGGCACATTTTACTGAATAAACTTGAGATTGATGTGAATTTAATAAACTAAATGTTACTATTATAATTTCTAAGGATTTATGTTGCCTTTAATTGTGTGTCTCTGTGTAGGTATGTGCATATGAATATAGGTGCCTACAGAATCCAAAAGAGGGCATCAGATCGCCTGGAACTGGAGTTAAAGGAAACTGAGCTGCCCTACACTGGGTACTGGGAACCGAACTCTGGTTGTTTACAAGAGCCACAAGTGCTCTTAACTGATGAACCATCTCTCTAGCCCCAACTCTAATTACTACTACAAAGGAGGAGGAGGTGGAAGAGGAGAAGGAAAAGAAGAGGAAGAGGAAGAAGAAGAAAGATGAGGAGGCTAAGCCAGAGTTTATATGGGCTTCAGGTTGAAACCTAGACAGAGAAATATGGGAAAATTCTTCCCTTTTCAGAATGAGAATCTTTGGCTAAGATTTCCATGACTGAGCTTGGCACTTGTCAGCACATAGCCAGGGGGGCTTTGAGAAAAGATAGGCTTTTATACCCCCCCAAAAAAAATTAAGACCCTGAAGAATGTAGTGATAATTGTGGAATTTTGAGTTAACAAACACAAATAGTATAATAATATGTTTTCATTTTAATCTAAGGTGTGGGGTATATGGGCTGCTTCAAATTATCCACAGCAGCTGACGATGATTTGCCTCATGCTCTAGCAGAGGTGTGATTTTACCAGCTACAGCTAATCACTACAATAGTGTGATGTTTAGAATCCTGGGGACTTTTCAGAGGGTATATAAAATGCTAGTGCCCTGAGAGGTGGGGTGGGGTGGGTGAGGTGTTGGTTGCAGTTTGTTAAGTAGTTGTGCTCGAAGAGGAAGAAAGAAGAAATTAGATATCCTGACGTGAAGATCAAACCTGCCCCCAAAGATCTCTATGCCCCTAACAGCATGAAACAGTCTAACACTGGAAATGCTGCCCCCTTTCAATTGCTGACTTTATTCAGCATCTCTTTCCTTTCTTCTCTATGCTTTTTTTCTCTCTCCTTTCTAGTGTTAGGGGGTTGAAAGGGTGGAAGAAAAAGGAACCCACAAAGTAGCAAAGAAGCAGGTATAGCGCTGAGTTGATGAGTAACAGCTATGCCGTAGCCTCTGCCTCCTGGGCTCAACCAACTTGATTTCCAGCGCTCCAGCCGTTTCTCCTGCAACCTGGATGTCTATAGTACCCGTGGGCATGCCTGAGAACAAGGGTGGACTCGAGAAGCACCCAGAGGATGAGGCAGGCTCGGGGGGGGGGGGGAATATTTCTTAACTCAAGTAAGACATCAATGATCGTTAGTTTCATCTTTAAAAGGCCACTGATGGCCGGGCGGTGGTGGCGCACGTCTGTAATCCCAGCACTTGGGAGGCGGAGGCAGGCGGATTTCTGAGTTCGAGGCCACCCTGGTCTACAGAGTGAGTTCCAGGACAGCCAGGGCTACAACAGAGAAACCCTGTCTCAAAAAAACCAAATCCAAAAAAAAAAAAAAAAAGGCCACTGATGTTTTGTTGTTTGGAGGTGGGGGGATCGTGTTGATTTTTGTTGTAGTTATTATTTGGTTTGGGGTCTTGGGGGGGGTGTTTTATTTGTTTTATTTGTTTAAAGTAAGGTCTTACTATGTAGCTCTGGCTGGCCTGGAACTCACTATGTAGACCAGGCTAGCCTCTAACAGAAATCAGCCTAGGTCTGCCTCCCAAGTGTTAGGATAAAGGTATATGTCATCATGCCTGACTAAGACTAAAGATCTTGAGGGAGAAATAATATCAATACTATTCCAACCTTTCCCTAGTACAGAGGGGGAAATACTTCCCTATTTTAGAGACCAGCATTACCGTTACACTAAAATCATGCCAAAGTTTTTCTTGAATGAAACACAGCTGGGCCTGCCAGTTTATGCCTGCCTTCCCAGTACTCTGAAGCCTAGAAAAGGTTGTTGTAAGTTCAAGGCCAGCCTAGGCTACATGGTGAGTTTGAGGATAGCCTTAATTACAGAATATGATTCTGTATCAAAAAGAAAAAAATAGATCGATAGCCCCTAGAAGCCTAGCATTTCATTTTTTAACTATTGGAAGGGGTGGAGGAATGGTGCCATGGTTAGGTACCCACTTCTCTTGCAGATGTCCCAGATTCAGCCCCTACCAGTAGCTCGAAGCTGTTTCTAACCCCAGTGCCTCTGCTGACTCCCAGGACACTTCACACATGCATACACTTACATTCAAATATATATTTAAAAACTTCTAGAAAACCAGAACTCACATGATGTGGAAGGAACTCACATCATGACCAAGCTAGAGAGCATCCCAACAGCTAAGCTACATCCCAACAGTAACTTCTATACTCAAGTTACACCGCCTTTGTTAAAGGCTGATAAGTCAAGGTTTGTTTTCATGTTAGTATAGACAGAGAAAGTAAAAAAGGCATTGTAAAAATTCACAGTAAGCTAGACCAAAAAGGGAGTTTCTTCACCCAGATAAAGGGACTCTGCAAGGCATGATGAACCTGTACACAGCATCCTAGGTCACAGGGAAAGACTGGGTGTGGTCCTCCAGATGCAGTCAACACCAGGATGTCCATACTCCCCTTCCCTACTGAGCAATGTGCTGGAAGTTCTAGTCTGTGTACTCAGGCAAGAAAAAAATTTCAAAACATACAGATTTAAAAGAAACAAAATTGTTTTCAATCACAGATAAAGTGATTTTCCATTTACAGAACCCCTCAAAGTTTTACAAAATGCTACTAAAACTGGAGTGAATTTGGAAGAATTCTATGACAAAGTGTGTTTATGTATTTATGTGTATGGATGTTGCCTGCACGTCTGCATACCATGTGTGTGCAGTTTTCATGGAGACCAGAAGAGGGTGCCAGATACCCTGGAACTTGAGTTACAGGCAGTTCTGAGCCTCCATGTGGGTGCTGGAAATTAAATTTGGGTTCTCTGCAAGAGCAGCCAATGCTTTTAACAACTGAGCCTGCTCTCTAGACCAATAAAGTTGACATTCTTGAATCACATTTGTATATACCAATAAAACATTTAAGTACTGCTTACCAAAGTCTTGAAAAATATGAAACACACACACACACACACACACACACACACACTAAATAGATGGAGACACATGTGCCAGGCACAGTGGCCCATGCAAGCAATCCAGTTCTCTGAAGACTAAGCAGAGGTATGGCTGTCTCCAGACAGTCTGGTCTGCGTAATGAGTTCTGAGCCAGCCTAGGCTACCCAGAATGGGAGCCCATCTCAAAATTCAAATAAACAAACAGTATTCTCGCTGTCTGATTCCAAGACTTTCTATGAAGCTAAGACGGTGGAACTCAACTGAGGGTGACCTTACTTCCCGGTGGACCCTTGGAAATGTCTGAGTATTATTGCCGTGACAGCTGAGGAAGGACCATCTGTGAGGCAAAGACCAGGGAAAGAAACCACACAGTGCTCAGCACAGAACTCTGCAACAACAAATTATTAATGGCACTACAATTCAGAACCACGAACTAGAGAGATCATGGTTTGTGTTGGCATCCGGAGAGAAGCAGAGAGGAGCAGAACGAGCCACAGCGTCCAGATAGAAACTCCACACGTGTGGTGCCGAGATAGGCCGATGGAGCAATGGTAATCTTTTCAAATCATGGCTCTGGAGCAATAAAACATCTGCATATAAAATGCAGCCTTGACTCTTACCTCGCACAGTACATAAAAATTAACATGGATGGATCACAATTCTAAAGTAAAGATAAAAAACATAAAACTGCCAGAAGTGTGCTGGCAGAATTCTATCCTAAAACACACACACACACACACACACACACACACACACACACACACAGAGTCACAGTCACAGTCACAGTCCTTAAATTTAAAAGTTGATAAAGCTAATCCAATTTAAAACATTTGTTCTCTGAAAAATAGTATTATAAGATAAAAATGGAAGCCCACAAACAAGGAAAAAAGTACATTTGCAAAGCACATATCTGATAAAGGCCTGGCCAGGAAAAATTCAAACAAAAAGAAAACAAGCAACCCAATTGTTTGAATTCACAAAAGATTTAGCAGACAGGAAAAGAAGAACATGAAAAGAGACACAACAATAGCATTACTAGTAATCAGAGACATGTAAACTAAGCCCACAAGGAGATAACAACCAACCAACTATTACAGTGGTTGGAATTTAAATTAAAGGGGGAGAGAATCAGACAAGTGCCGGTGGGGACAAGGAGGGCCGCTAAGACTCACACATTGCTGCTGGAACGCAAAGTTGGGCGGCCTCTTTGGAAAAGACTTTGACAGCTTTTACAAGGTTAAACACATACCCAACACTAAACTCAGGATTCTACCCTAACCCACTCCAGGGGAAAAAGACTGTCCAAGCAAAGCCTCCTTGGTCAAAACCTGGAAACAATCCAAATGTGCATCAACGTGGATAAGCAAACTGTGCTGAGGTGGGATCCTGTTCCACCACTAAAAAATATTAGGCTGTGGGTGATGACGTGCATCATGCTTAGGATGGGAAAGAAGCTACACACTGTAGGTCACACATGTTAGTGATTCTGTCCCTGTGACCATCTAGAAAAACTAAAGTATGAAGGACAGACTGGTGGGGTCTCTACCCTTGGTGGGGCAGGAGGAAACTTTTGGGGGATAATAGAAATGTTTTGTCTCTGGATTGTGGTGTGGATCCAATGTATACTTCTGCCAAAGCATCTCACGAAACGCACCTAAAGGGGGTCACGTTACCAGATGTGAAGTATGTCTTCATAAACCTGATTGGAGGAGGAGAAAGGATTTGGAGAGGGCGTTCAGCTGGCTGAATGCTTGCTCGGCCTGCACAAAGCCCTGGGCTGGCTCCCAGCACCACATAAGCAAGGCATGATGGTGCATACCTGTAACCCCAGCACTCAGGAGGTACAGGCTAGAGGATGTGGAGTTCAAAGTCATCTTGGTCTACACAGTGAGTTTCGGCCAACCTAAGCTACCCAGTCTGAAAATGAAAATCAAAGCCCTGCGGCTCCCCAGTGTGCACCCTTTGTACAGACCAGCATTTCAAAGGTCTGAATTAGTCGGTGACCTTTGCAAACAAGGATACTGAGAAGTCGGAACGATGGCCTTTGCAGTCCCAACCCCTCGAGGGCTGTCTCTGAGGTCTCACGGGAGGGAGATGGTCTGTCTTCCTGCCTGACCTGACTCACGAGGGTATCTCACTGACCCACCACTCCACCCACCAGCTGCTTAAAGGACAAGGGCCAGGCTGGTTTGATCTCTCCTGAACCCCCACAGTGAGAGCCTGGTATGCCCCCCAAGGGCCTGCTAAGTACTGTCCAACCGTGCAACTCAACACCACCTCCCTGCAGCTGCAGTAATGCTAACTCTCAACAACACCCAGGTGCTGACTGCTCCTTTGGTCCTGAAATCCCCAAAGAGTCACCATCCGTGGCAGCCATCCCATAACCTTGAATAATGTGTCCCTCTGTGTGTTTAGAGATCGTCTCTCATATGTTGTCAAGCAACGAAAATGTTTTAGGGTCAATCCAACCATTCATTTTTGTTTAAAGAAGAGTAGAGTTGTTGTTCGTTGAGAGGAGGTTTGTGGAGATGAAGCGGGCGGGTGTGTGTGTGTGTGTGTGTGTGTGTGTGTGTGTCCGCTGCTATGAGCTTCTCCAGTTGTCATCTGCACTTCAGAATCATCGAGTTTCTACAGTCATTTTTACAGAGAGATGTGGGGCAGGAGAGGAGGGCTAACTCCTGTTCCACATCTGTATTCGAGCACAGCTCCCCTGTTTCCAAGATCTCCTTTATTTGGTCAGGGGTCAGGTGGGAGAATGGCCGGGCCTGAGCTATCCTGCAAGCGACTTCTTGGTGCTAATAACAACTGGTACACTCAGCTGAAGGGCAAAGTGGGCTGGTTCGGGCCACTTCCGTTCGATGCGGGCCGGCACCAGTGTTACAATTTCCTTATTTTTAACACTAAAAGGAAAGAGAAAATGTGATTGTATGTAACTATATCTACATTTTTGTTTTCATTTGCAATGGGGGGTGTCTGCTTAGTTAGCTATATAGAGTCTCACTGTGCATCGCAGGCTGGCCTCAAACTGGCGGTCTTCCTGTGTGTCAGCCTTTCCAATACTGGGATTTCAGGTATGTAACTATAGACCTGGTACGTACCCATCCTAACGCGTCACGGACCTGAATCTGCTATTACTAAACTTTATAGGAGGAAAGCTTCCTGAGTCCCATGTGGTGGAGGCACACACCTGTAACTCCAGAGCTCAGGAGTCTGAGGAGAATAGAAAACCCATGTCTCAGATATAGGAAAGAATGGGCGGCTGTGGGACCTCCTTAATTATCTCGGTGTCTCTTCCTCCTCTCTTGAGCCCGCTGGAGATTTGGAACCCACTGAAGGCGTCTGTCCCCGCCACTCTCACAACCACCAAACACCTGCACATCTGCCACCCGAGCGAGCATTCGCCGATCATCGTGTCTAACCCAGATATCTCAGCAGCTGGCAGAGCCATGTTGCTTCTCCTCTTCCTCTCCTGCCCTTACCCTCCATCACGTAATTCTGCCGGGTCACAGCACGTTCACACGCTCCCCGCCCATCCCGACCCTCTCCCGCTCCCACGGTCTACATCGTCTGCATCCTCAGCGTGGATTTCAGGCCCACGGCTCCCTCAGCCTCACTTCTCGCTGCTTTCCTCTGGTCCGTCAGTCCTGCACCGTCCTCTCTGCCATTCTCTAGCTACCTCGAACCTTGCGAACCTTGCGTGTTTGCTTCCTCCCCCTGGAGAACTCCCACCGTAGCCACTGTGCTGTCTATGCCCCGCCCCCGTCACCTCATCCCGGCCCCTCCCTGACTATAGGTATAAATAGCATGGGTGCCTTATTCTCTCTACAGAACCCACCACATTTACTTATTATTATTTGCTGCTCAAAGGGGGTCTATAGACAGTCTCGGGCTTTGTTGTTTTTTGTTTTTTTTAATTTTATGTATGTGAGTACACTGTTGTCACTGTCTTCAGACACAGCAGAAGAAGGCATCGGATCCCCATTACAGATGGTCGTGAGCCACCATGTGGTTGCTGGGAATTGAACTCAGGACCTCTAGAAGAGCAATCAGTGCTCTAGACCGCTGAGCCATCTCTCCAGCCCCAGTCTCGGGCTTTGTGTTCCGTGTAGTTTTAAAGGCGCACTACCACCTTGTCCAGGAGCTGCAGCCGCAATCCCGGGTCCTCCCGGCTCCCTTTCGTTTTAGCTACAGAACCTCCCCCTTACACCTTGTCCCAGACCAGCTGAATCACAGCCTGAATTTCAACAGAATCCTCAAGTGATTCATATCCTCGGTCAGCTTTAAAAAGTACCGGGCCACTTTCAAACAGCGTAAAATACGGGACCTTGCTTGGAGTCATTACTATAAGCCACGGGTATTGAGGCATCAAAACACAGACTGAATGACTGTGTGAAATGAATAGGCAGATGAAGGCATGAATGCACGCGTGAACAGAATGTAGAATCTATGGAATGGGGCTCCGACTGGGTGGCGTGTACAAGGACGTTGGGGAAGGACAAGGAAGACACGCAGGCTAAAGCTTTCTCCCGGTTGTGGGGTACTAAATTGGAGGGCCCCTGTCTCGAGCAGACCCATCTTCAAAGAAAGCAGCTGCTCATAGATTCCTGTGAGTTACTTAAAGGAAATAGTCTAATGGGGTGCACTAGGTTGAAGGGGGAGAATGTGAGAAGCTGAACTGTTACTAGGCTCCTCACCCATCCTGGGCATCACCGGAAGCATTAGGGAAGCACAGCTGGTGGAGAATGAATCCAGTGGCTGCAGAAGCCGCCCTGGAGGAGGGCACGTGCAAGCCCCAAAGCCAGGCAGGGTGCTGGGTCCTCCTCCACCCTGTGCTCTGGATACAAAGAACCCTTTAACTGTCCTTGACCTGGAATGCCACCATCGACCCTCACAACCTACCTGCCCTTCAGAGCCCCACCCCCAGCTCTCCTTAAAATGAACGGCAGTCCGACTTTATTGCTCTGCTCACATAGTAGGTAGAGAGAGTTCAAGTCCCTCTCCGGGAAAGACTTCTGCAAAACGGTGGCTCCATATTCAAGACCATATCCCCTACCCCAGTCCCCCCCCCACCCCGGTCTGGCAAAGCAAGCATGCAGGCAGTCCCTGCCATTTCCGTAGAGCAGTGGCAGTCTGTGAGCAGCTACGCGTCAAGCACTGTTTTATACTTTGCCGCAGTCACCAAATCAGTGCACCCACCCAGGGACGGTAGAGCTTTTATTACCCCTATTTCACATGGGAGAGGGAAACAAGGGTCACAGAGACCAAGGTCACATTGAGCAGAGGCCCACAAGGGGGTGAGGGCTGAGACTGCACACAGCCGACACATTAAACATTTGCAGATGTGAACTAAATGGGGACGCAGTTGGGAAAGGTGGACGACAGATTTGTACTCGACCATTGTTGCCTGGAACCCAGATGGCAGAAGAGAATGAAAGGCGTTGCCCTTCAGAAACTTCTTTCCTAGAAGAGAAGGGACAGAAGCCTGTGAGCAGGGGTTCCATGGGACACAGTCAGGAGAGGATACCTTCAAGGGGGGACTAAGTGTGAGCTCAGACTTCCCTTTATGTGGGATCCAGGCAAAGGGACAAGGAGCGTGGTGGTGGGGCCAGCTTAGAAGATACTACAAAGGTCCTGCAACCAAGGTGCTAGGAATTCGGGCAGTATTTTCTAGAAACAAACCTATTTTTGTCCATTTTCCCAAAGGCAGATGTTTGAGTTAGCCTTGTTGAAAATCAAGAAGCATAATGATGTAAATGACAGGCTCGGAGGCAGTCAGGACTTCCAGCAGAATGTGACAGGTCACTGGTTCGGCCTCTCCGATAACTCTGCAGAGGACACATGCCGCAGAGAATAGCACAGAGCGGCAGCTGCCCGTCAGAGCAAGCTCCAGACAAGGTGGACCGTCAGATGTCCCCAGCAAGAGTCACCTATGCTCCCATTTCCCTCCAGACAGTGCTTTCTCCCACAAACTTCTCGACATGTCCTGTATGAAGCCCAGGCCTCTCCCAGGCTGCAAAGAAGCTGGAATCAGAAAACATATGGAAGAAAAAGCGCTACGGTCAGTCAGACTGGGTGCCCAGGGTTCACTCGGCCATCCAGAAGCCAGTCGTGAGAATGGAATCCGTGGTGAAGCCACAGGATGCTGCAAAGCTCAGAGGCAGACAGTGGAGCCACAGGTGGCCTTGTCCGTGGAAAACTGAGCCCCGAGGGTGACAGCAGGAAAGGCACCCCAGAAGCACAGAGAAACCAACTCTAATGAGAAGGGGGAGAAATAAAGGGCCTCAGAGAACAGCTGTCTGAATGGCAGTCACTTTCATTCCAATTGCCTCTCCTAAGCTTATGTCTCCTGACCAGTATACTGCAAGAAAAAAAAAATTAACATGGGGGGAGGGGGATTGCCCCAAACTAAGAGCAAAAGATGAAGATGGCAAGTCCCCTGGAGAAGGTTCTGGCTGACTGAGAGATGAACCAAGCAAAGACGCGAAGATTGAGAAGGAGCCAGATACAAAGGCTGGAAGAGAGATCAGAAATCCAAAACCCTGTCAGAGAAAACCGCCTGATCTGGAGCCGAGGGGGACAATACGGGGAAACTAAGTCCCACATGTCCCAGACAGCTGAGTCTTCAGTCTCTGCACTCAGATGAGCAGCATGGGGGGGGGTGGGAGCTCTCCAACGGCTTACAGAACTATCAAGAACTGCATGTGTGTTAAGCCAAACCTCGGTGACTCTGAGCCAGTGGTCACGGAAGGACTTCCTCGTGCCTCCTTCATGACTTCTCTCTCAATGGTGTGTCACATATGTAAAGCCAGAGGGTTGGAGTCCCTAGAAGGTCAACTACTCAATTTTGGAACTACTAGAAAGAATCACGACAGAAATTCCTGAACACGCAGACCCCCTCATGTCAGCGACTTTAAAGTGAATCAAAGGGAAATGGCTTTAAATTAAACAGTTATATAGATATAGCCCACCAGAACACTTAATTTAAAACTGGTATAAGCTCCTTCAAAACCAGGACTTCCAATCTGATAGGGGGAAAGGGCATGCATGGGCACGTGGGGGGGGGCGGTTCTCTTTGGTCCTCACTGGAAGCTGCAGCACTACAGAAACCAGTTACCGAAAATGAGAGGTTTGTGTTTGATAAGCTGAATGCATCTGTAGTCCAGAATTCCACCACAAACACAGAAGCTCGCCCTGTAAGGGAGTCATAGCAATCACTCGTATTTCAAAGACCATGGCTGACCGCACAGTGCAAGTTTCAAAGCACTTCGGCAGAATAATTCCTCCCAAGTAGTTACAACAGATCCACAAAATTGTCCACAGAATTACACAAATCTGTTTCCGAAGGATCATTGGTAGTCTGAGCACCAAGCCTCTTGTAAATAATAGGTATACATTTGATCAATGCCTGAACCTTTTGCAAAATGCAAGCAATTATTTTAAGTACCTGATTCCCAAAAGGAAAGGGGGAAAATAAAACCCTGTTATGAGCAAAGGGCGAAACGCTATTTCGACACAGAAATTGCTTCAAACTCTCAGGTCATTCCTTGCAGATAAGACAAGTGAATACTAGCAACGGGAAGCCCAAAACATCCCCAACACGTCCCACTGAACAGGTCCCTTTTATGTTATCCTAACTATGCCATGTCTAGCTAAACGAAGCGTGTTTGTGGGACCACCAGGAAGCATTTACAACTTGTCCAGGAAAAAAAAAAAAAAAAAAAAAGATAAGAACGTGCCTCTTTCTTCACCGCCCACGATGCCTTCTCTGAGACAGATTTCTGACAGTTGACCGGCTGGTGCAACTGCTAAGAGCAGAGAAAAAGCCCAGCGGTGCTGCAAAGAGCCCACTACCCACCACCACGCGGTTACGCTGCTCCAGACACCGCCGCGGGCGCAGAGCCGCTGCCAAGCACTTACCCGAGTCGGCCCGGCAGTACCCCGAGAGGGCAGCCAGCAGCAAGAGTCCCAGCAGCAGCGGCCGCAGCAGCAGCACATCCTCGGACCCGCTGGCCCCGGAGCTTCTCACGCCCTGGCAACGCGCGGCGATCCTACCCGCCCCGCAGAGCCCTGGCTCCCGGGGCCGGTCCCGGGGCTCCCGCGCAGCCGGCCCAGCTTCGCTCGGGCCCTGGGGCTTCGCCTCCTGCAGAGCCATAGGGACAGTTCATACATCCAGGCCGCTGCCTCGTTCCACTCCGCGCCGGGGAGCCCAGCCCTCCGCGCACCGCTCCTCACCGGGCATCTCGGGCCATGGCCCGGGAATCGGAGGGAGGCGGGAGGTGCGAGCCGCTCGCTCGTCCAGCCTCGGTCGGAGGCGGGCTCAAAGGAGCCGCGGCTTCAGGCGCGCGGGTACCGGGGTTGCATGGGGGTTCCCACGGTGCGGCGAGGGTGGGACGGGCGGCGCCCCGGTCCCCTCCCCGGGGCCGGATGCTGCACCTCGTGCGCGAGGCTCGAGACGCGGCGAGACGCGGAGACCCGCGGACCTGGCTCGTGCAGCGTGCCGCTCGCCGCCGCCCCTGCGCTCGGGTCTCTAGCCCTGTCGGTTCACTGGATCGCTGGGCTCCGGCTCCAGCCGCGAATGCTACTGCAGCTCGGAGCGGCGCCTCATTGACAAAGAAAGCACGTAGCACCGAAGCGGGCGAGGGAGGCGAGGCAGGCGCGCGCGCGCATCCCCGCGCGAAACCACCGCGCGCCCCCCGCTCCCGCGCGCGGGGCCTGAACCCTGCCCAGCATCGGCGAGGATCTCGCTGAGGGGGGACTTCCCTCCACCCAGGGTTCCCAGATCGCGAGAAGGAAAGGTCGGCGTGGATAGTCCTCGGACCAGAGAAGATACTAGACACCATCGCGGTCAACGTGCTGAGGAAGCTAAGGTCTTCAGCCTGCATCTTGGAAAAGCTTTCAGAGGATGAGCAGGAGAGCTTTGTGCAGGTCACTACTACTATTCCGAGGGGCTGGCAGACACCTGCCTGCCAGATTTACCCCCCCCCCCAAAAGAACTAAAGCCGTTGTGGCCTATTTGCAATGAAACGCTGGAGTAAATAAAACACATTATAAACATTTGTTGCAGCCATACTATGAGAGAGGCAGTGCACTGAGCTTTGGGGTAACTACAGGCATTTCCAAAAAGTCTTGCTAAATGGGAGAGCTAACCCAAGTGGGATGAAGGGGCAGAGTCAGCCGAGTTGCACTTGTGCTCTTACCCTTGCTCTGCACCTGTACTACCCGTGAGCGTGTACCTAGTTCACAGGGGCTTCAAACTCCCTTCAGTCAGTAACTTGTTTGCCCAGCATCCATGGCTTGCCAGCTACTTGGTCCGGCATATAAGCAGTGAGGGAGAGGCATTCACACTGACCTGGCCCTATTATATGCCAGGTCCTATTCCAGACAGTTGGACAGCCGCAATCATAATCCCTGTAGGTAATAAATTCACTATCAGACAACGCTCAAAAAAAAAAAAAAATCACAGAAAACGGCAAGGTAAAATGCTGGAAAGTGGGGGTGGAGGTATTGCAGCAGTAAACAGGATGAAAAGAGGCTTCACTGCGGAAGGTGACATTTGGGAGAAGGTCAAGGGACAAGGCAAACTGAAGGAAGACTCTAAAGAGATCCATAAGGGCAAAACTCTGAGGCTGGCCTGGCCTGGTGTGCTCCAGGCACAGAAAACTGGAGGATGCTGGGAGATGGAAGCTAGCCCTCTCCTCCCGCCCCCCCTCTCACACACACACACACACACACACACACACACACACCAAGCTGGCCTGTGGTTCTGGAGAAAGGTTTTCTCTCTCCCTCACCCATGTCCACAGGATAGCAATCAGTAAGACCATGTTTTGCAGATGTATTTTCACATGCTAACTTCAGAGAGCAGGAATGTCCTATCATGTGTCTCAGATTTGTTGACATGCAGGTTCTTAAAATCAGAAATGCTAAAGTTATGAAACGCTGTGCTATATGAGCACTCAAAACAATCCCAGGGCTGCTGAGATGGCTTGCGGAGCAAAGCCACCTGCCTCGGAGCCTGGCTGACACCCTGAGTCTGACCCCGGGACCTACCTACACGGTAAGAGAAAAACAACTCCCGAGAGTTCTCTCTTGATCTTTATTTCCATATCCCAAACAAATAAAGTGATAATTAAGATTTGGGGACATGGCCGGGAGATGGTGGCGCACGCCTGTAATCCCAGCACTCTGAGGCAGAGGCAGGTGGATTTCTGAGTTCGAGGCCAGCCTGGTCTACAGAGTGAGTTCCAGGACAGCCAGAGCTACACAGAGAAACCCTGTCTCGAAAAACAAAAACAAAACAAAACAAAACAAAACAAAAAACAAGATTTGGGGACATGAACTTTGAATGTCTTCAAATTTTCAGATCAGACACACTCGACCAATAAAGTTTATACAAATGTCTCCAGATCCAGAGGACTCTGAAATGTGCAGCATTTCTGGTCCCCAAGCATTTAGGACGAGGGGTGTTCACCCTTCACTGCTGGGGTTGTGATTTACCCTTGCTCTTTGGTTAAATTTACTGTACTGTTTGGGGTTGTTTTAAGAAACTTACAAGTCGGAGCAGTGGTTGTACATACCTTTAATCCCAGCACTCAGGAAGAGACAAGCAGCTCCCTGAATTTGAGGCCAGCCTGGTCCACAGAATGAATTTCAGGACAACAAGGCTACACAGAGAAACCCTGTCTGGAGGAGGTTGGGGGGGGAGGGGAGGAATGACAAGTGAATGAAAAGGAACTGGGGGCAAGGATGGTTACCCAAAGTCTGCGCAAGGTCTGACCGACACATCACGTGTGCCCGCAGGGGTCCGGAGGGAGGCAGGGACACGGGGCCTGGCACGGTCACTGTGCTCCATTCAACATCTACAACACGGGGAGAAATGGGACAGAAGGAGGAAGAGACACTCAGGCCTGTCTGTGGAAGGTTCTGAATTCATCTGGGAAGAAGGGGGAGGGGAGGGGACTCACCCTCAGGAGCACCAACCTGCATGGCTCTCTCGGGGGAGCTCAGGACACAAAGGAGGGTGTGACAGGGGAGAGCTCCAGCCTCTCTAGCCTCAGCTGCAGCATCTGTGAGATGGGTCGGATTAAGATGAGAGAGACAGACTTGCTGGCCCAAGACACAAAAATCTCCGAATGAACAAGAGACGCAAGACTCGGCCACAGCCACATTCTCCAGGACAGTTAAGACGGGCCCTGCCAGAGGGCTGGGACTCATACTCTGCCTTGTAAAGAGGATTCTCCCTTGGCCATTTCTTGCCGGACTTAGACATGACACGGACTGCTTTGCAGTCTCTCGTCCTCGTCAGGTCGAGAGGCTCTGTCCTCCGACAGGCTGGACTATCATATCCCTCAGGAAGCCCACAGTCCAGTTAGCAAAGCAGTGCCCGTGACCACTTTAGTAAGCATGTGACAAAGATCTGTGAGCAACCCCCTTCCCCCACGGGAACAAAGATATGTGAAGATCACTCACCCCATGGAAACACTGGTTATTTCTGCCTGCAATGGAGAAAAGATGTAAGAACACCTAAAGTGGGAGTTTTCAGGTGCAGCAAATGGCCAAGTAGGAAGTCGTGAAAGGTTGAAGCATCATGGTGGGAAAGGGAAGGTCTCTAGCTCGGGCACCAAAGTGGGGCCTTAGGGAAGGGAATCCCTGCTTCAGGGCAGGGGAGCCACAGTGGAGCAGATGCCGAGAGCCTGAGGTACTGGGCTCCAGACCTTAGCCAGTAAAGCGGAAGCAGAAATCTCATGAAGCTTACAGGGGAGTGGGCTCAACGAGACGGGGTCTTACTGCACAGACAGGCTGACTTGGAATACACTGTGTCATGCAACCAAGGGAGACCTCAACTCATAGCAATTCTCCTGCCTCCATTTCCAGGGCAGAAGAACTACAGATATGAGTTACCATGGCATTTCTGGCCGATGAGTCATTGTTTGGTTAATAGACAAACCAACTCTTGTGTAGACTTACATTTAACATCTGCCCTCTATTAGCTAGGACTAAGAAAAGTCATGTGTCTATAAACCCCATTTATTAAACCGAAGCGATCCAAGTAATCCACTTGGGATTGTTTTAAGGACTGAGTTGATACCTGTCAATCACTGAGACGTGCACTTGACACACAGTAAGTGCTCAATCAATCTTTATTATATGATAATCACAGCCCTCTTAAGCCATAAACTCTTGTATTTATTTTAATATTCTAACCAGAGGCTTTGGGACTTCCTTCAGAGCTGTTTATTGTTTAAAGGGACAGGTGTCATTTCAAGGATCTTTTCATTAAGTGGGCAGAAGACCCCCATCTCTCAGTAGTGATTTCAGGCCCTGGGCTGAATTTTCTGCCATTATTCTGGGGCGCACACCTCCCAGGCCTCTTTTTGCAACACACAGCTGTGGCTCCCAAAGTTATTTCACACCAATGTGCCTTCCCATTCTAGATGCAACTCCTTCCTTCCTTCCTTCCTTCCTTCCTTCCTTCCTTCCTTCCTTCCTCCCTCCCTCCCTCCCTCCCTCCCCCTCCCTCCCTCCCTTTCTTCCTTCCTTCTTTCCTGAAGCCAACTGAATTCTAAATTCTAGTGTCTACAGTGAGCTAGGCCTTGTCTCCACCCTCACTAGGCTAACGATGGGGCAGCTGAGTATCCTCAGCTCCCAGCAATGCTCAGAGCAAGTGGAGGACTGGGGGATGATGAAGGGCAGAGCCAGAGAGGAGGCCGGGGAGGGGAGCACGGGATTGAGGCTGTGAGGGAGAACTAGAACCTCTCCTTATAGACTGTGGTACCCTTTAGGGCCAGAGGGTATGTTTGGAGTAACTCAGAGAGTCCTCATTTTTAAGAAATGAAAGGAAGCCTGGAGAGACGCCCCAGCAGTTAAGAGCACTGGCTGCTCTTGCAGAGGAGCTGGGGTTGGGTCCCAGCACCCACACTAGCTTACAGGCATCTGTAACTCCCGTTCCAGGGGATCTGATGCTTTTCCTCTGGCCCCCTGAGGTACACACTGTACCCACGCATACATGCAGGTAAACAGCCATATGCATAAAGTAGAAGCAAAATATAAAGTATGTGTTTAAAATGGAAAGGACTTCCTTTTTAATATGACACTGTTTCTACAGAGACCATGAGACCCAAGGCCCAGCCACCACAAGGCTATGAGGCCTAGGTTGTCCGATTCCTCCAGGAATGGGAGAATTTTAAATAAAATTTAAATGTGGCTTCTCTGGCTTCTAATGCCCCTGAGAAAATACTAGATATAACTGGGAAAGTGCATTCCAGAGCCCTTCCTACACCTCACTGTCCTAGCCCTGAGAGAAGGGTTTGATGTAGCTTTGTGGGTTCCTTGTAGAAAGAACTGCCTGGGAGGGTGAAAGATGCAGTTGGATCAGTAATGCGGGGGGGGGGGGGCAGTGGTCAGCTAGCTACGGGAGAGAGCGAAGCAAAGGATTACGGATGATCCCTCCCTGCGCCGCCCACTGTGTAGAGTGGACCGATGGAGGGCGAGGCCAGAAGAGGCTGCTGCAGAAATGGAGGCCATCTTAGTTTCCCTTTCCTCTGATATCTCTACCGTTGCTCTAAAAAGAGCTTCCCAGGTTTCAGCCTCAAGGCCTGGGAGAGCAGGCAGGGCCAGCAAGACCTGGTAACGCCCACCAGGAGCGGCTGCCTGCCTTCCCGTGGTTAAGGCTGATATCAATTCTCACAGAGCTGCCCCCTCCCACTCCCACTCCCCCTCCCCACTCCAAAGTTTAGCAACTTGGTGTGTGCTGATTTGAGTTTATCTTCCGGTTGACAACTTTTCAGCAAACCCAGGTTCTAGCTAATTATCCTCCGAGTCCTATAGCGGGAGGAGGCAGCATATTCTTTCCTTTATTTTTAAGTCGTCCAGTCCCATCTTGTCTTGATATTTCCAGTTCCTCTGGGATTCTCAGAGCAGGGCCATAGTCAGCTCCCTCTCCCCAATGACACTACGAAGCTAGCTAATCTCTAGCTCCCTGATTCTTTTTAATTTTATTATAATTTTTTTGTCAAGTCCTGTGGGGTAGGGACTATCTATGGGAAATGTTAGTTATTCACAACTAGCTTCAAGCCTTGACTCCATCATCTCATAATTCTTATCCCATTATCCCACCCCATAACTCCATGTCAGAACTCCTTCAAGACATCGAAAAGCGCTCAAGATGGCCAAGAGTCTACCAAAGATGTGGAAGGTATCTATCTATCCAGGACAAACAGAAGCACATGCCTTAACAAATGTTTTCATCTAAATACTTATAGCTCCATTATTCTTAATAGCCAGAAGTGGAACCAGCCTTCAATATATCATTTGGTGAAAAAATAAAAAAGTTTGATACAGCAGACTATTCTTCCCCAGTAAGGAAGACCAGGAGAATACTGTTATGGACTCCCACACTGAGGAGCCCGAGGACACGGTGCCAAACGAAGACGCCAACTACAGAGGCTACATTCAGTGATTCCATTTCTATAACGTGTCCAGAAAAGACAAGTCCAAAGACATCAAAAGTAGATTCCCGGCACCCAGGGATTAAAACCGCTAAGTGAATACAGCACAAAGTTTCTTTCTAGGGTGATAGAAATGCTCTAAAAGCAGATCGTGGTATAGCTTTCATCATTCTGTAAATATATTAAACTTTACATCATATTAATCCCATTGGAGATACACTGGGGATCGAACCCAGGGCCTCAACAGACACCACATGAGGGCACCATTGAGCTGCACCCTCGGCCTCATAAATCATGTCTTAATAAAGCTGTTCTAGGACAAAAGCTGGACCTGACACAAGAGGCTTAATAAATCTTAGATGTTGTCATATTATTCTTTCTTGAGCACATAAAAGGGGAAGATTTTGTACTTAAATTTTCATTTTAAAGTACTGTCTTTTCTGAAAGGTCATTAAGAAGTATATAAAAATGTATATCCTAACAAAGAGATGGGCACAGTGGCAATAACTGTCATCCCCTGAAACACCCAGAGCCCTTTCATTTGCCAAAACATCTGCTTTGTAAGGAGTTCTGATTCGAGCATCTGAAACTAGAGGAATCCAACATCCATTTAGAAAACATAGGCAAAGCCTTAATTACCACATTTCACTCTGGAGTGCCAGCTAAGTGTCTGACAGTAGGTGCTTTTTGGATACCAACCCAATCGTGTTTGCCATTGCTTCACAATGGCCACTTGTGTCAGCGTTTGGTCTTTAACCTATGCATGAAACAAATTTGGATTGTCCCTACTATGTCCAGGGTGACGTTCTCCGGGATTATGAAGATAGGTCAGGCAGAATCCTTGGGGGTCTCAGAATACAGCAAGGGAAGAATAAAATCATAAAGCATTACTTATGCTACAGGTAAACAGACAGATGAAGTTTGGTTCCTTCCAGTGTCAGGCAAGGTTCACAAAGGACACCAGAGCTGGGCCTTGGCAAGCAGACAAGATGAGGACATGAAGGGGGCATTGCCACCAGGCAGAGGTGCAGAGGTGCAAACCCAGAACTGCTAATGCAGCTCCTCTGTACAGGGAACCACATGACACTTTTAGGGAGGACACATCGTAGGGAAGCTGATGGCCTCCTCGGGGTCGGATGGCAACTCACAAGCTGAAACTCAAGCGTTTTGAACTTTGGAGAGACTGGTCAGGGCTTTCCTCGAGGCTGCTTTTGCCAGGCAGAGCTCCCTTCTGGTCTACACTGTCTGTGGGCATCACCTCTGCCTGCTGCTCCAAAAGCTCTTGCCATCTCCGCTGCCACGAAACGGATGAAAAGTGAAAGAAAAGATCACTTGGGCAGAAAATGAGGTAGGAACACGTGGGCAGATTAGGGGACAGGACGGCAGTCACATAACACGAAAGTCTCGGGTCTGAGTCAAGGCAAGGCGGGGAGAGTAGGGGAGGGGAGAGGAAGTGTGTAGGCTTGACAGTGGCATCCCAGTGATGCCAAGTAGAGGGGGAAGAAAGAGAGGAGAGGGTCAGTCATATATCTGAGAAAGCAGAGAGAAGAGAGAATTCCTGCTCTTTCCCTGAAGAGGGCACCTAAGTAGAGATATCTGCTGGGTGGGTCTAAGCCTTAAAGCATGGGAAGGTCACAAGGAATTGTCACCCAGAATCTCTGTTTCTCCATGTGACACCTGTGACTCTGGTGCTGACTGATGACCTGTGACCCATTTGGGTTGCACAAGACAAAGAATTTCTTTATAATAATGATCCTGGACTTTAGCAGCTTTTTGTTTGTTTGTTTGTTTGGGTTTTTTGGTTTTTTGAGACAGGGTTTCTCTGTATAGTCTTGGCTGTTCTAGAACTCACTCTGTAGACCAGGATGGCCTCGAACTCAGAAATCTGCCTGCCTCTGCCTCCCAAGTGCTGGGATTACAGGTATGCGCCACCATGCCCGGCTTTAGCAGCTTTTGAAAAGCTATCCCGGCCTCCTCCCTACGTAGATCAGTGGAGTTCCCCACAATGACTGGAGCCATAAACGCTGATTTTTGCTTATGTCTCTTGTTTGTCACTAATGGCACATCACAGAGACCACAGTGTACACTTCCACTCCCAAGAACACTGATAAAGCCAGGATATGCCTTTAATCCCAGCACTCTGGAGGCAGAGGCAGGCAGAGCTCTGAGACCAGCTTCGTCTCCACAGGGAGTTCTAGGCTAGCCAGAGCTACACAGTAGGACCCAGTCTGAGGGAGGGACGGGCGTAGGGAAGGAGGAAGGAAGGACCAGACACATCAAGCCACTTTGCACCTTTTCCCTTTTCCATGAGGGAACATGTCCAATATTCCGACTCCTTCAGTCAGGGCCGTAAAAATGAACAAGACTGCAGCTGTGCCCGGCACTCCTGGATAAGACTAACAGTTTCAGCTCCTGAAACTCTGGGGGGTATTTGCCAGAGTACAATTTTTAAAGCCAACTAATCATGAAGAACAGACACAGTATAGTCAAAAATGATTTTTTTTAAAAAATGAAACGTTTCTGAATTGTCAAATATTCTTTGTATGAAAACCAAGAAGCTATACAATAAGGTTGTGGGGTTATTATAATTATTTTGGTTATTTGAATGCAGGTTTAGGAAAGCTTAAAAAGTATCAACCTTGGCTCCAAAGCTCTGGCTCCGGCGTCCTTCCTGGGAACTGGAGCGGCAGGCCCCAGCTTCCTAACTTGAATTACGGACATCAGTGGGAAAGTCTGAATGCAGAGATGGGCCGGATGTGGCTTGAACCAGCTTGTGAGAGCTGGTTACGAAATTTCCAGGAATTTTGTGAGCTACTTGTTAAAGTCATTCTTCTTAAGTTGAATTACAAAAGTTACAATTAAATGCCATTAAAAGTCAATTGTTGAAACAGGCAGTGTTAATAGTCCGTGATTCCAATGTGCATGAATTTCATTTACCGCCATTTAGTTAAGTAACACTAATTTGGCTATAATACGGACTCATTTTTTGTTGTCACAGCATAGTGTCAATGACTACATAAGCAACCCTTGTTAATTAACCCTTCAGTCTACAAATCACTCATACACACGCCTCCCGGACAGTGGCCAGTCACGCTGCTCTCCAAAGACTCTCAGTGACTAGTAGTTGCTCATCTGTCAGTCAGTCCCAGCAGACAGAGAAGGGTGTGGCTGAGTTTCCTCTCAGTCTTCCGGAGTAATAAGCCTATATAACATTTTACAAAACTGGATACTCAGGAGCTGGGAAGGGGTCTCAGTGGTAAGAACACTTACTGTGAAGGCCAGAGGACGTGTGTCCAAATCCCCCAGCAGCCATGTAGTAGCTGGGCAAAATTGTGTCTACCTACAATTTCAGCACTGGGGGTGGGCTGGGAGATGGAGAGAGGAGGCAACATGGTGAGTTTCAGGATCAGTGAGAAGGAACCTGACCTAAAAAATGAGGTGGAGACAGACAGACAGACAGACACCTGGCATCCTCTTCTGGCCCGTGCCTTTACAAGGGCCTGTGCATATCTACACACATGTATACACACACACACACACACACACACACACACACACACACACAAGAAAGAGACAGAGACAGAGAGACAGAGACAGAGAGAGACAGAGACACACACAGAGAAAGACTTGTCTAGCAAAGGACAGTGACAACAGAGGCAGACACTGGACTAGGTAACTGGACTCAGAGAACCACTAGCTGATGGTGGGAAGGCTGACACGTGGGCTGTGTGGATTATTCAGATAAATCCGTGGGACTCGGGAAGGACAAATTCATCAACACATACAAGCAAAGTGGTTCCAACAGAGGAAGCAGTCCTGGAGAGATTCATGTTAGAGGAGCGGCCAGACAGTGGAGATGAGCAACGCACCAAGTATGAAATCCAAGAGCCCCATCCCAGCTTAGTCAAGAATGTAATGATTGGCCAAGGAATAGGTGTTGCATAATGGAGGCAAGTTAAGGTAAACCACTCTTCAAAATGGCAATGTTTTACATTATTACACCACAGACGCTTCGCCTTCCTCAGCTCATCTCTGTAAATACTCCAAGCGTGATAGGGCCCTTGTAATGCCTTCATAAAGGTCAGGGAGCAATTTTAATTTTCTTCTGTTGATAACAACTTTGCAGGGATGGCTTGTGCTCACCACTTTGCACTAACTGGGCACATATTCTATTATCTCCGTGCTTGAGGTCATTTCTGTCTGTTAGATCTCTACAAAATGAGGTGTCTCTCTTCAGGTTCAATGATATCAGGCAAGTGGCTTGAAATGGTGCCTGGTGGAAGTATTGGCCCAATGGATTGCCAAATACTTGACGGGCTGCCTTCTTGACTGTCCAGAATTAAAAAACGAGTTGGAAAACCTGGCATCTGTCTATAATTCCAGCCCTTAGAAGGCTGAAGCCAGAGGAGTATGACTTCAAGACCAGCCTAGGTTACATAGCAAGAACTTATCTCAGGTAGATAGGTAGGTAAGTAGGTAGGTAGGTAGGTAGGTAGGTAGGTAGGTAGACAGAGAGATAGAAAGATGTTGGAGAAATCATTAATGCAAATTTCACCTAAGTCTCACTATTAGCTGCCCACTGTGAACAGAAGGTGAGAAAGTTATGTCACAGTGCTTTGCAACCATCAGACAGAACAACATGTTATTAGAGGATGTCCCGACATGACTGTGTTGTACCTCAGCCTTATGCAGGGCACAAACACACATGCACCAACCATACCTGTTCATCAAAACCATCTTAATAAATCAGTTGTGTTAAAGCAGCTAGTAATGAAATAGTCATAGCCTGGTTTATTTTTCAAACCTTGGCTGGATTACAGTCTTATACTAATTACATATGTAGCCAACAACCTTTGATTCCATCATGTAGAATTATAAAATATAAGTACTGGCTGTGTGCTATCACATTCTCTATATTCATTTCTAGCAAACTGCCTCCCCTTTCCCTGCGGGTCAGTAAACATTTACTGGACATAAAGACATAGGAAATTCTAAAGGGGAAAAACTATAAAACTGCTTTTTACTGTGTCAACAACCACAGAGTGTCTCTGAGCCTTTCATTTTTCTTGGAAATAAAGGAAAGAAAAAAGAATAGGAAAGTAAAAAGATAATCTCGGTTTTGGTAAATGATTCATTTCTCCTTCCAAAGCTGCCAAATCCTAGGTTTTATTTCCTTTGGTGGAAACAAAAGAATCTATATATTTCTTACTCTGACAAGTCTATATGGTGGTAGAAGGGTGAATAAACACATAGATGTCTTCCTTCAATAGATTTGGAGTACTGTCACTTTTAAAAACTATTTGTAAAAGTAAAAAACAAACAAACAAACAAACCCAAAAACCTTCACATTGCACCATATTGTCCACAGGACACAAATACACTGTCCTTAGTTCTTTGTTGTTATATTGCAGAACAAATGTTTAGCGAACTTTCTCCACCTGCTGGCCAGTATAGAACATTGCATTAGATTGAAAAGAGTGACCAACTATTAAACTGGATGCTCAGACCATCTCAAGCCTGATGTAACTTGCTTGGTGTTTGCTATGCATTTCTACTGAATTTGTTGCAAACATTTGCTTTACTGAAAAACTGTCATTGTCCACTGGGTCTGCCATGGTCAGTCATTTGCTGATTCTCAGGCCTGAAGTAAACCATCCGTGCTAACTGTTGGCTTCATCTTTCTCTGGCAGAGTTTGCGTTCCCCTCAGCTCTTTCACTTAACAAAGTAAACTGAAGTCCAAACCTTCTCAAAATCATAATTAAAAACATGACAAGATAGATTAAATGTAAGCCTCCAAATTTCATTCAACAGATGACTGTTAGATTTACTCCCTTAAGAAAAAAACCCTTTTTCTCTGTGTGTTTTGCGTGCGTGTATGGCTGCCCAGCACCTGCAATGCAGTGCCTTGATTCCCCTGTTGCTGCAGTTGCAGACAGCTGTGAACTGCTGCCATGTGGGCGCTGGGAACTGACCAGGCTCTCTGAAAGAGCAGCCAGTGTTCTTAACTACATCGCTGCAGCCCCAGATCTATTAACTTAGCAAATATTTTAGTACCTACTGCAGTCAGACACAAAGAAAATGTCAAAGATATAGCATCTACAAGATAGAAATGGGTCAAATCAGAGTTCCCAGTCGGGGAGACAGGCTGGATCAAAGAAGGGCCGGGGGCCATGGTAATGCCTTGTATATACAGGCTAAGTAGTGCAGACACTCAACATAAGAAAAAGCACAAGTCAACATAAAAGTATGCATGATATGATATGAAAAAGTTCAGATTTATTCATCTATGCATCTGAGGTCTCTATACACATGCCTGAATGATAGGCGAGGGCATCAGATCCCATTACAGATGGTTGTGAGCCACCATGTGCGTGCTGGGAATAGAACTCAGGACCTCTGGAGGGGCAGCCAGTGCTCTTAGCAGCTGAACCATCTCCAAAACCCTCGAGATGCTCAAAATTTAATAAAATATTGTATTTATAAAAGAAAGAGGTGCGGCTGGAGAGATGGCTCATCAGTTGAGTCTCGTGAGGACCTGGGTTCACTTCCCAGTATCAACAGCAGCTCACAACCATCAGTGACTGTGGTTTCAAGGGACAAGGCACCTCCTTCTACCCTTTATGGATACCAGACATGCACACAGTGCACATACATACATGCATGCAAAACGATCAGACAAATGCAAAAAAAAAAAATAAGTAAAACCTTTTTAAGGAAAAAAGAAAGCAAGTTCTTTGTATTCTCCATCTCTAATGCTTAGAACAAAACCAATCACTTTGCATTGAGAATATGGGCACTGAAATATTGGAGGATTGTAAATTATGCAAAAAAACAAACAAACAAAAACAAACAAAGAAACCAAAATAACTCACAGTAGAAACTGGGCTAACAAAATAGATCACTGGGTAAAGGCACTTAACATATAAGCCTGGTGACCCAAGTCTAGTCCCTGGAGTCAGTGTAAACATAGGAAAAAACCAACTATATAACGCTGTTCTGATTTCTATATGTGCACTGTGGCATATGCTCTTGTGTGCACATGCATACAAACAACATGTACACACACACAGTTTTTATTTTTAATTGTCTGCATGTAAAGTAACTATTTGAAAACTAACTTTTAAAAATTTGTCTTCCTGAATTTTCCAGGCATGTGGCAACATGTACTATTTCTATGATAGAAAATAAATTACTCTTTCACTTCCTATGACTATACTTATCATATATAAACCATAGGTTTAATAAGATAGGACAATGTTATCACAAGCAGCACAAAAACTCTTGTGACATGGACCAGAGATTTAATACAAAAGCTAAAACTATAGGAGAAAAAGCAAGAGAAAGTTCTAAAACTTCACAATCAACAAATGTCTTAGGAGCTGGGCTGTAGTGGCGCACACCTGTAATCCCAGCATTTGGGAGGCAGAGGCAGGCGGATTTCTGAGTTCAAGGCCAGCCTGGTCTACAGAGTGAGTTCCAGGACAGCCAGGGCTACACAGGAAACCCTGTCTCGAAAAACCAAAAAACCAACCAAACAAACAAACAAACAAAAAAAAAAAAAAAAAGAAAGAAAAAAGAAAGAAAGAAAGAAAGAAAGAAAGAAAGAAAGAAAGAAATGTCTTAGGAAACACAAGGCAAAACCGCAAGCAGGAAAACAATAGTGATAAACTGGCTTCATCCAAATTCATACTGAGTTAAACTAAAAGGAAGCTGGGTATGGCAGTGCATGGTGGGGGAACCTGGAGTTCCAGGCCAGCCTGGGCTACAGAGAGCTCAAGTTCAGACTGGCTACATAATGAGACAATGTCTCTTCTCCAGAAAGGGAAAATGATACATTATAATTCATAATACAAACCTCTCAATCAAAGACAGGCAGGCACTCGCCATCCCCCTCTTGTATGGACTCCAATACCACTGCAGTCTTCACGCCTGTAGCCCCCTCTCCATGGGTCAACCAGAGTGAATTTTAAAAAACAGATTGGGTTGCATTTGAGCACCTAAAACCTTGTATAGCTTCCTGGTGTCTGGAATGAAGTCCACACCCCTGTCTTTGGCAGAAGGCTGCATGCCCACCCCCACAGTGGCATCCATCTCTCCCACCCGCGCACACCTCTGCCACAGGGGCCACCTCCCCTCCTTTGTTCACACTGAGCTCATGGTGGAGCTAAGCTTTTATGCTGGTTCCTCCTGTGTGGCTAGCATTCTATGCACCTCCAATGCCACACTGCTGGCATGGACTTGCTAGGTCTCCCCCACCACCGTGTGTTAAGGCAATGAACCTTCTGCTTTGGTCAGTGATAAATGCCCAGTACTAGAAACAGATATTCTCTATTGTGTATGACTTGTGGCGGACTTACAGTGTGCAGGTACTGGCGGCTTAAGTGTTCACTCAAAGACATTTCCATGCTGTTACCCTCTATCTCCCACACAAACAATTCCTATAGTCCTAGATCCACTTAAATAGCTCAGTACTCCTTGGTATTCCTTGAAGTTGAGGATCCTTGCAGGCAAACTACGAACTCTAGATTTCATGTAAATCTCAGGCCAGTGTGTGAACCTTAGTGACAGTTTTTTTTGTTGCTGCTGCTGTTCTTTAAGAACACAACCTCACAATGACTAAAGCGGAAGTGTAAAGTTAGAAGACAACTAGGATGCTCACATACTTCAAGCGTAAATTAAGTCCAGTATTTTGGAATTCTATGTGGTAGTGTCTAAAGACGTGAGATATGCATGCTCCCTACAATATCCTAATTCTATACCTATATATATATACTGCATATACTGCATGTGTTCTCCAAAAGGTGGACAATAACATTCACAACAATATTCCAAATACCTAAAAAGGGCAAACTTATTCAAACGACCATCAACAAAACCAGTATATGCAAACAAAAGAATACTATCGAGCCATGAGTATAAATGTGATCACACATAATTTGGAACTCTCACCAACAAAATGTTGAAAGAAGCAGACACTAAAACAACTATTTATCTATTTTATACTTCAGTTAAAAGCTTATGGAGAAAGAAATCTGTATTCACTGGTGTGTTTTGGCTTAGCTCTAGATTTGATCTGAAGCACCAAAAGTCCCTAATCGCTGTTCCGCTCTAAGGAATGCTTTCCCACACATCCGCCTGCAGATCTGTGTCTGAAGTTAAGGACTGGAGAATAAGATGCCATTTGAGAAGTTAACTAGAACTGACTTGGGGCAACCACATTCTTTCCAAGTCCCATGCTGCACTTTTCAAAAACCATGACTTCCCTGTTCTTCACCCAGGGATAGCAAACAGAACGCTTCCCTAACCAAATTTTCAAGAGAAATGGGCCACGGCTACGCTGCGGTTTCAGGTGCTTCTGGCACACTGTGCCAGGTGACAGTTTGAAAACAAAGGTGGGAAGCGGACTCATTGCAGTTGGCCTGGCTCTGTCTCAGACGAACACTGTCTAGCAGTCAGACTTTGGGCATCAACAACGTGTACTGTGTCCTCCTCACCTAACAAAATTCCTAACCCAAGGTGGCTCTGCACCAAGTGAAATGTCAGCGCTGAGGTGCCTGAGTAATGCCAATCTTCCCCACCTCTACCCTTAAGAAGTACTGGAGTGGAAAAAAAGTCAGCAAGCTGTTTGCTGCAATATATATATTTTAATTCAAAGTGAATCAACAGTAATACACCATAAATTCTTATTTTGACACTCACCAAAATAGTCACCTGGAAAACCCGCTTTTTGTGACAAAGTACAGAAGGCTTGGTCACATTTAAATCACTGAGAACTAGAGAGAAATACTATCGCAAACTGTAATAGACATTACATCCATAGAAGTTTTCCCAGTCCTTATTGTAATATTGCACAGTGCAACTGCTACAGGGCAAACTAGTGTAGCATCGAAGTCAAAGCAAACACAAGCCAGAGAAAGGAGCTGCGAGGGTAAAACTGCCCAACAGGTAACAGCTCAAACTAAGTCATTGGATCTATCATTGGGATCATTGAAATGACTCTTCCTACACCTTGCAGTGTATGATTTAACTTTTACAGAACACAAGCCAAGTTTAAAATCAGCAGTAGAGATATTAAAATGAAAAGGTTTGCTAATAGAATAACATATTAAATACCCTGAAGGAAAAAAAAAACTAAATATCAAAATAATTGATTAAAAATTCACTTGCAAATTAGCACACGGATATGCAACTTGGAAATCATGCAGTGTTTTATTTAAGAAAACATTAAAACAAAACTATTAAAATAGTTTTAGAGGGGGTAAAATCCAGATCTTTCTGCCAGTATGCTAAAAATCAGACCTCAGGGGAACTTTGAAGTCTTAAATTTTGAAACGCATTAAAAAGCCCATGATTACAGTTAATTAAGAGCAGTGCACTTCACAGTGACATGCCTTTAAAGAGCATTACTGTGGAATGAAAATGTTGACTATTACCGGCTACAGCCAATTTAACAAGGCTGCTCCAGTCATGAACTAAAATACAGAAAGACCATCCCTGGGCAGTAAGCACAGCTTACTGGGCCACTTTCCTCTCTGTTGTGACACAATCAATCTGTGTACTTGGTGTTTCTGAAACATTGTTGCCAGCACTGAATTTTTTCCAAGAAGTGAGCAGACACCTGCTAGACCACATAGCTCAAACTAGAAGGCCATGGCAGAAAGCAGTAACTTAGTGACTCCACAGATGTGTCGTCTGTAAGTTACTCTCAGTCTACTCCTTTTTGTAATGTGTGTTATATATATTTCTATTCATATAAAATGCATAGAATCAATTACTAAAAACACTGAGACCTGTGGGGAAATCAAGTCCTTCATTTTCAGTGACTAAAAATGTGCTGCTGGTTTTTACTTTATGATCTAATACTGTAATTTTTAAAATCAACTTCAGGCACATTTATGTCATGGATGATTGTTAAATAAAACACTGCTTGTGTCAATGGAGGAAAAAAAATATATCACTCTTAGCTTATCATCAGCGCGTACTAGAGTCATACTTGTGGTATGCAACTTGCTAGTAAGGAAATGCTGTCAATCCAAAACATTTGGAGTTTTACACTCCAATGCCTTGTACTGTTTATTCCAGTAAATGCTGTGAGATTATATTCCAGACTTTTAAGGAAAAAAAAAAGTTAAGTCAAGCCTGCAAGATACAGCTTTCTCACGTGTCTACAATGCCAGTATGAAAATAAAAAAATTAAGTTACATTGATACATCCAAGTTTTTATATGCAGTGATGAGCACAAACATTAATAGAGATAAAATACTGATGCAAATAACACACCCCAAAATAACATAGGCAATTGTCTCCATCATTTACAATACAGTAGTCACAATGACACTCCAAACAGAAAAGCAAAGTAAAAAAAAATCAAACCCCAGCTTCTATCTTGTGTAATTAGACTTATACAGAAATTAGAAAGCTAAATAACAACTAGTTAATCACCTAATTTCACAGCTATCTGAAGTGGCAATCGTTATATAGCAGCTTATCTATGATACATTCAAGATAAATGATACAATTTATTACTTGCCTGTAAGCTAAAACACAGCCTTGGTTTAATACCTTTCCTTAAATTCCACCTCTACACTACAATATACTTGAGGTCTATGCAAAAAGTAGCTACCTTTTATATAAGAAATGGATGATTAAGTCTTTGGTGCTGTAAAAGCAACTTCATTTAAACATCACCACCATCACCACCAAGGGGAGAGGGGGAGGGGAAAACCCAATACACACTTCCTAAGAGAAAAAGCATGTAATTTCTGTCCCTGACGGAATGTATTAAATAAGCAAACACCACCAACAAGCAAAACGAGTACTACAATGTAAAAATACTTAAAAATAAAAAAACCAAAAACCTTCTCACATGCATAAATGAAAAATTGCACACAAAGAACTCACATCTTTTCAAGCTTCAATAGTAAATATTCTGCTACTATGTGTTAAATACTGCATGGTCTGCCCAAGCGAGAAGGGAGCACATCATGAGTCGATGAGCATTTGCATTTTCTTTCATTATCTACTCAAGTCATGCCTACTGCACCTCTAAACATTTTATCAAGTCCAATTATACAGCAAACACTCCCAAAATAAACTTAGGTTGTATTGCAGTTTCACTTAAGAGTATATAAAATGCTGTGCTGTGACAGATATCAACTATCCATTAGTTACTGAATCAAGTTTTCTTAAGCACTACTAACTGCTTGCTTTTCTTGAAGCTAGATCATTCTGAAAAAAATCAGACAGAATTCAGCTATAGCAAACATGCTGCCCTCTTAATAAGGAAAAAGCAGCTACTATCTGAAATCATACCACACAAAACCAAAAGGAACGTTACTCTACTGAAAGGAAACTGAAGAGCAGTTCTGAATTTTAAGTGCTGCAGTCCAACATTTACAGATAGGTAAGAACTTCAACAACCTCAAATATTTAAGGCACTATGTGTGGGAACGGTTTACAATGCAGCTGAGATTATTACAACAACATTAAGAGCCAAGTCTAGGCAATGTTCTGCCCATGCAAAAGACACATGCAAATGTAAAGAACAATAGCTCAATTGCTTAGGTTAAGTGCCCCAACATGTACACACTAAGACACAGACGATACAATTCACTCATATGCTGTAATTCTGACACATGTGCATCTGTTGCTCTAAGTCTAGACACAGAATGGCTTCCCAAATGTGGACGTGTCTTGCACTAGTTAGAAGGCAATTTTATAAAAAATAGCAGGAGCAAAACTGGACTTTTGCTCCCATAAGTCACCTGTCTATAGAGTTACTACATAAGAAGATACATGACCAAAGACAAGTTATACCAAATGTGCAAAACACATTAAAAGTGAGTTTTTTTAAAGCTCAAAGTTGTTTAAATTGCACCCAAGTCTACATGATTCAAAAATAATTTTCTTGTGCCATGGCTAATATTTATTAAATACCATGTTTTTATTTTTAATCAAACGTTTGTATCATTGAGCTCAATAGACTGTTTTCGAGTTTTCACATATATGGATACTGGCTGAGTTTTGTTGGACTCAATGGAAATCCAGTATATGCAGGTGATGCTGCAATGTAAGAATGTGGAGGGAAGATTGGTTTGTACTGAGTCTGATGAATGGTTGGGGACGGTAACAGGCGTGGGTTTATGCCCACTGGGACTTGGTGAACTATGCCACTGGGATGGGAGATATTGTAAGTTGGATGCTGTAACATAGGTCTTGAGGTACACGGAGAGGCTAGGAGGTGGGCCACGGGTGCAGCACTACTGAGGGTGGCTGAGGATGGGTATGGAAGCAGAGTGGGCTGTCCTCCGAGGTGCGCACTTCCAGCCAGATGGGCATGTACTGCTGTGTGGTTGGGACTTCCGTGAGAGAGAGTGAATGGATTACTGGTGACACTGGTAGGAATATATGCTTGCTGTCTTCGATGCCCAAAGTTTCCATTCCATTCTTGATGCCCCGTTCCGAAATGCTGAACCTAATCACAAAGAAAACCATGACTCAACAGCACGTTCTGTAAGATCAAAGTAAAGACGGAAGGCACTGCGACTGGCAGCTCACACTGGTCTCAGTCTCATTTACTACGGAAAAGAAAGCACACTAACATCTTCATCTTCTTATTTCTTCATTGTTACCATAGCCACCACCAGCTAGCACTATTATCCCAGTTATTAATCCCTACAATTTATATAGCATTTATGCAAAGCTAATATTAACATACAATTTGTTAAATTACAAAACAATCCCATAATTTTCCCCATTATCTCTGTTCAAACTTCACACATACCACACACATACACAAAAATTAAAAACTAGAATATTAAAGTAAAAGAAACTAAATGGCTGGGTGTGAATCCAAACGCTCGGAAGCACACACAGAAACACACCTGGCTCAGGTTCAAATGCTGCTGCGGGAATGCTGATGTGGGCTTTGGCTGACGAGCGCCCGAGGCAGAAGGCTGGTGCAGCTTTCCAGGGGCGGGTGGGCCTTTTCTCAGTGGCTGGCATGTAGAATCTGGCAACAATAACCACCACACAGAATTATAGAGTTGTGTTTTCTGCTTCTCTAATGAAAATTAGACATGTGCTTATAGATGTTACACAACAATGACTGAAGAACCTTCATTTTTAATTTAAAAAGAAAGTCATGGCCTCTAAACATTAGATAATATTTGAAGAAATTTCCCCCCCTGTGTAATAGATATAACAAGGTCAAGATGGAAGTTCAAAGATGACTTTTGATAATCCTGGTCTCTCATGTTCCCAAATTCAGACCTTTACAGGCCACACAGAGTGGTAAGCGTACCTGTGTTTGCCATGTGCTCATCGGCATTCAGTCCACCCTCTCTTCCCACTGCCGGCTCCACGGCAGTGCCAACGACTGGCTTGGCCTCTGTGTCAGCACGAGGCCCCAGCTCTGTGTTGTGAGGCGTGTCCTCCACAAAACTGCTCTCTGCGAACGGACTGCCATGCCCCGAGGAGTCTGATGTTGGAGAGCCGTCCACAGTCTCACACCCGCTCTCCTGTTCATCATCTGACAGACTGTAAGAAGACATAGTAGTTTTCAGCACACTAATGAGATGCTTATTTTACTCTATTCAGACTGATAAACCAAATTCCACTTCAGAAATACCCTTTTAAACTATTTCTTCTTTCTTTTACATGCGCTCCATCATAATAGTTCATAAAGTTCTTCTTTATTAATTCTTCAAAACAATTAGTACTTTTCTAGGAGCTAGGAAAATATCTCAACTGGCAAAATGCAATATGAAAACCTGAGTTTGGATCCTAGCACCCACATTAAAAACCTGTGCCCAAGCCAGGCAGTGATGGTGCACACCTTTAATCCCAGCACTCAGGAGGCAGAAGCAGGCGGATTTCTGAGTTCCAGGCCAGCCTGGTCTACAGAGTGAGTTCCAGGACAGCCAGGGCTATACAGAGAAACCCTGTCTGGAATAAAAACAAACAAAAAAACAAAAAACAAAACAAAACAAAACAAAAACCTGTGCCCAGCAATGCCCAGATGCAATGCCAACGATGGGAGGCAGTGGCGGGAGCAGCCCCGGGCCTTGCTGGCCATTGTCTAGCAAATGAGTGAATCCTGGGCTCAGTGAAGCAACCAGAGAAGACACCCACACTGGCCTTAAGTCTCCAGAGACACGTGCACAAATGTCTGTACACATATAAATACATATACATAAACAAAACAAACAAAGTACTGTTCTAGCTATTTAGACGATATGTACAAACACGTGAACCAGGTAGGGACTTTTGTATTTCAGATCCAGCTGTAGGACAGGATCTGTATCCTCCTGAAAGGGCTTTCTGACCAACCTGCAGCCATCCCAGAGTCCTGAACCCCACTCTTTCCACCATCTCATCCCTCGGGAGACCTTGCTCCCTGGATTTCCATATTATTGTCTGTTTTAATCATTCATTCCAGTCTTAATAATTTGAGGCATCTATCTTTATATCTATACTTTCTTATTACTCTTAAACACAAATGCATATATTCCTGGTTAGAGCTGACTTTTAGTAGATTTCACATTTATGACAAGGGTTTATTAAATTCCTTTACCTGTTCGGTCTCTTGCAAGGGGATGGGCTGGACTGCCCTGAAGAGCTGGTGCTCAGAGTGCTCTCAGGACTGCTGAGTGAACACATCCGATCAATATTCAAAGTGCTTTGGCAAGCTTCACAATCAAGACTACCTTTACACCTAGTGATGGGGGAGGGAAAGAAACATGGGTCAAACTGAGAGGCCATTCTCAAACCAGCCCAACACTACAGTGCTTACAGACAGCTAACAGTTCAAATCAGCTACTCACAGCCCAAACACACAGCTTATCAATTCAGATAAAAGGCTACAATTCTCTCTCCTCCAGGGGACACTGGCTTTCTGCCCTTGGGGAGATGCTGCCACCATCTGTAGGGGCTGTGCATATGGCACTTACTCTCGGAGGGAAGGCCTGGGTGAGGTCTCCTCATCATCGCTGTCACTGCTAATGGTGATCACACTCACGGCAGGACTTGGGGAGTCGGCGATGATGATGGTTTGCCGCTGTTTGTCTGAAACTGAAGAATCCTGTCTGACAGATGCTTCGTGGCAAGTTCTTGCCTCTCCTTCTGAGGTATGATTGTCCTGTGTTTCCACACAACTTACTTCCTCCACCTCTTTCCCACTGATTATCTTTGGAGAAATAAATGCTGAATGTGGGATATTGGTGTTCTGCAGTGAATTACTCCTGCGACCAAAGAAATAATCTGTAATCTTTACAGTCACAATGCAGAAATCATATTTTTTGAAAATATTTTGTCAAACCAAACAATGCAAGCTTTCACTTGGTTCATGAATTTAACACACTGATATATCAAGAGTTCTGTGAATTATAAAATGTTTCCTCTGAAACATTGCCTTAGTTTGCATTTACATAGTTTGCTGTATATCGATATCTGAATGTCTATGATTGCTATATTACAGGCAGATAATGAATCCTAAGTCAAAAGGTCAATAAAGACAGTCTTACCAACAGAAAGCATTTATTTCCTCTCTTCCTGGCTCCCATTCCATTAGTTTTATCAAAATACCTCTGAGAAATTGAGAAGGGAGCCAGCTTAGTGTTTGTGTCAGAGCTACAAAAAGAGGCCCTTTTTGAACACAACAGAGTGACCCTTTGGTGTACATGCAAAATTTTATTTTAAAATCCAATTTCAAAATGCAGAAGGAAGTGAATACCAACCTGTTCTGGCCCAGCTTATTTTTCTTGGTAGCGGCAGGCTGTGGCCAGACAACATGTGCAATGCCCACGCTGATAGGCTGGGGGGCCGATAACGTTATCTGGTTGGTTAGAAGAGGCGGTGGCATCACCGAGTTGTAATGATTGCTGTGTGGAATCATTTTCCTATGGAACAAAGTTAGAAAATTGAATCTCCTTTTGACTGGGATCTGTTTTCCATATTATTCATAGAGTTCTTCTGTCTTGGACTTACCCCCAGTCCCCGAGCCTCTGTGAACCAGCCATGCCTTCAGAAGTTAGTGTTGCAGCAGCAGGAGCCATGGGTGTTACCTGTTGCCAGGCAGGTATTAGCATCTGCTGTGTTCGACCAGACCATGTCTGCTGCATCAAAAAATGGCCCAAACAAAGTTACAAATAATACATCACGAATTCAAAACAGTTACTAGTAATTACATAACTAATAATTACAGAAGCTAAAAGGATGTGTCCTGCAAGAAAGGACTGAATTCTCCACCAGATCCTTCCATACTTCCCAGAAGCACTGGCTGACATATGACTTGTGTTTATGTTAAAGGAGGAGAGCACAAATGTAAGAGTAAATTGTGACCAACCTGTGAAAGGACTCCAGGTCGGATCTGCAGAGGCTGCACAGCTGGGGCCTGAGTCACAAGCGGAACTGTATTGTCGACCCTTATGGAGTAACTGGTGGGCTTACCATGTGCTGCAGGAATACCTAGGGAATACAACAGCCATCCAATAGGAAAAAACAATTATCTTCTATAACCTCAAAAATTATTTTAAATGTATAAGTGGTTTAAATTTTGACTCAGATTACATCTATTTCTACATAAGAATAATAAACAAAGTAATCTATTAGTAAAGGTAGGTATTTCCTATCTTGTGATATTTTGTCTCAAACACTGAGGCCAAAATACTCCATCCTTTCTAAAAAATGTATCAAGCATTTCTCTGTATCTTCTCTATTCCCTTCACCTTTTCGATAAAACTCAATAGTTGGTTAAGATCAAAATTTTTGTAGTGCAGTTAAGAAAAATGATTGATTAGAATTGTTTTAATATTTGAAGAGCTAGGTATAAAGGTTGTGGAAGAGTTGGGTGTGGTGCAACCCCTCTGAAATCCCAGCACTGTGTGGTGGAGGCAGTCGGACTTCAAATTTAAGGCTGTCCTGGACTATGCAAAGCCAGTGTCTCCAAATTCAAAAGCAAATCAAACAGACACACAAAAGAACCAGTACTTAAGAGTTTCTGGAGATGCTAAGACCATTCCTATGGCATACACTACATTTAAGCCATTGATAAATTTACTAACAAATGCACAAAGCTATTCTTTAACAATTATAAGCAGAATTAAAAAAAAAAAGTCCTGTTATACTGAAATGTATTTCCTGTCTCTTACTTCATGCTGTGTATAGAAAATAGGCTCTGAAAAGCACTGCTACTCCACACCTGCATGAAACACACTGCAGTGCAGGTAGGAGCCCTGTCACTGCCTGGACACAAGAGCAAGAGTCTGTGAGAACCAAAGAATCTACTCGCCAACATAGACTGCAATACCTAAGCAAGAAGTCAAAGTCTGTCTCACTTCCTTAATACGTGCACATGTAAGCAAGCAAATGTGCAGAGCGGTGGTGGCTCACACTTACAGCCCAGCACTCAGGAGGAAGGGCAAGTGGTCTACAGAGCCCTAGGACAGAGCTCCAGGACAGCCAGGTACATAGAGAAACCTCATCTCGAAAACAACAAACAAAAAGGAGAAATAACACAACAGTATTTCTAAGCATGCTACTTATGATGTAAGCATTTTTATTACCAGAAAGTTATTTTAAAATGTGTTGTGTATAAATATGTATATGTAAATATGTATAATTATGTGATATCATATAGTGATATGTCATGTGACAACACTTAGGTCAAGAGCCACTCACAGTGACAGTGTTACGGGAGCTGCTGAGGGAGCTCTATGAGAGAGAGCTTGCCGGGCACTGACGCACAATGCCGAGTTCAATTCAAGGGGTGCAGGACTGAAGGTTAATATACTCCTTAGTGAGTACACTCTGACTTCACAATAAACCTATCATTTCTCAGCATTTATCTACCCTTAAGTATCATTACTCTACACCTGTTCTGAAAGGAAATCTACACGAAAGAATAACCAGCTAACACTGTCTCACAGCCACTGCTATTAATATAATTCTTGGTGCTTTGTGTGGGAGATGTTAAAATAAACTTCAAAAATTATTCAATATTAAGGCAAAATAAAATTTTCAAATAACCATCTGAATCAACAAATCAGAGCTCGGAATGACCATATCACCTATCCAGTCTACCTTCCTTTATAAATGCTAAAGAAGGATAAGCCTCAAGTGGGTTCGGAACAGCAAGGTCAGAAGTGCATTTCCAGGTCACCCGACTCAACTGCATCAAGTACTTTCACTCCAGCTGCACGGGGCTGTGGTGAAGCTCAACACAGGCACTTGGAGCCTTATTCACAGCCCCAAGTTTGAGGTGGGAACGCTAAGGGTGTGGTGGAGCATAACTTTAATCCCAGCACTCTGGGCGGAGGCAGGTAGGTGGCGAGTGAGTGTCAGATGAAGAGAGCCGACATTCTATCCCAGATGAAAGCGTACCTTGAATCGCTGGGGGACAGAGGATCAGGGTCTGATGGAAAGCATCCCCACAGCCGAACTGTGCAGTCCCCGCCTGCAGAGGTATGCCATGGTGCACGACCGAGTGAGCAGATGTGGTCAACGCCTGAAACAAGCAGTGCACGTCACGTCACGTCACGTCACGCGGGGCGGCCTCCCGGGAGCCACAAACACACTGTAGATCCACACATACTTTTTTTTTTCATGTGCATTATGTTTCCCCTACTTGTATATCTGTGTGAGGGAGTCAGATCCTCTGGAACTGGAGTTACAGACAGGTGTGAGCTGCTGTGTGGGTGCTGGGAATTGAACCTGGGTCCTCTGGATGAGTAGCCAGTGCTCTTAACCACTGAGCCATCTCTCCAGGCCCATACATACTCTTTTAAAAAAAAAAAAAAAATCACAATTCTGTAGTAAAAATTAACCGAGAAAATAAAATAAAAAGCAGATTAATTAACTTAAATTTGGTTTACTGAACTTATGTGTAATAAGCATTGTGGCTTTAACAGCAGAGCAGGGGATTTGAGAGTGAATGAGGAGGTTCATTCTACTTGGTTTAGATAGGACCCCACAGCCACAGCAACCTTGCAACAGTTGCTGCCCACATGATGCTCACACCTCAAAGCAAAGTGACCAATGGTAACACCTTTCATAAAGCACTAACTGCAGTGCTCACCTGACTTCGCAGTGCCCCGACTTTAGGGAAGCCGGCCGCTAGTGCAGCCGTGCCGTTGGATGCGACCGGTCGCAAGAGGGACATTTTACTGTGGTTATTTGTTTCACATGAACTTGGAGACTTACAAATATCCATGATATGAAAACAGGACTTTACACTGAAAAAAATTAGAAAATATTGCAATATTATTTAAAATGTTTATGATTAATGTATACTAACAGATTAAAATTATATTGAAAAGAACAGATTCTACAATTTGTACTTTATTTTGTATACTTTTCTACAGTAATTTCTACAAGAAAAATATCAAAGCAACTATATATTACGGTGGTAAAAATTTAAGAGGCCAAATTATTATACCCTTTTTGATTAGCACACAATAATTTATATTCTCTACCATCTAATTTTTTCCTAAATTTTAATACACAAATCATTAAATTAATGGTACCAAGAATGTCATTATGATGTTATTTTCAAACTGATTATTTATGGAAATCCACAGTATATCTGCAGTGTTTAACAGAGATATACCTGAGTTTTATAAAAAATACTAATATAAGGACATTTCACAATAATGAATATTGATTCATTCACATAATTTTCTTTGCTACTTTTAAAATAGGAAATAAGTTGCTTTAAGTTGTGAGAGAGTGTTTATCGGTGGTGGGCCTTGCTGTGGATTATCACACACACAACACACAACACACACACACACACACACACACACACACCTCACTCTACCACACTCTTATCCCTTTCCCTCTCCTCCCTCCTCTGCCCCTCCCTGTCTGCCCTCTCACTGGCCCACTCATCCCCCTAGACAGGCCTTCATTCTGCTCTTGTGTCACATGATTCTATTACACTCGCTAACCCAGAAAGACCAGGTCTGGGAGACAAAACATCACAAGTTTGCATAAGCAGCTGACAAGGCCTGCAGAATGTGAGCACACCTGCTTCCCTGCTAACTCATCAAAGCCTTTCCTTCTAGAATTCCAAAAAAGGAGGAGAAAAGAAATCAAAAGATGCACTAGGAAATCAGACAACAGAGCTACAGGTCTTAAAGGAGACAGAACCTGGGGAGGGCTGGTGAAAACAGACTTAAGGGTGAGCCTCCCCATTCTTTTCATCACTCACTGCTCTAGCAGGAACACTCCCTTACAGAGAAACTCCTCGCTCTCACTTGCAGTGTGACACTTGGGATCAGGAGGTGAACTGGCTGGCCTTCCTTTCTGTGTTCTAGTTTACTCTGCTACTTACGAGTCTACACAACCTCAGCCAAGGTAACTCGGTCTCTAGATTTCGTTAATTAATATACAGTGAAGACACTGATTTCATTACACCTACCATTATTTAAAAAAAAAAAAAAAAAAAGAAAAAAGCCGGGCGGTGGTGGCGCATGCCTGTAATCCCAGCACTTGGGAGGCAGAGGCAGGCAGATTTCTGAGTTCGAGGCCAGCCTGGTCTACAGAGTGAGTTCCAGGACATCTGGAACATAGAGAAACCCTGTCTCGAAAAACCAAACCAAAAAAAAAAAACACTATAAAAGATTATGAAGTGACATACTGGTTGCTGTGAGGAAAATCTAGCAGATGCTTCATGTTAACGAATGGGTGGTTCAGAGTCTCAACTGGAGTGATTCTTAAATCTGCATCAATCAGCAACATTTTCTTCAACAGACTAACAAATTCTCTTCTATCCGCTTTCTCAGCCAAGAGATCACTTCCTTCCAAGTCCATCACCGTGTTCACCTGTAACAGCAAAGGTTGAAGCCATCAAATAAAATAAGCCACAGAAATAAAGGGCCTGCTAAATTTTCACATCTTATAATAACACAAGAGTGAACTACAGTCATTTGAAACAAAAAACTGAAATTCACAAATCTACAAATCTTTTGAAGTAACTAACATGATTCAAAGTGGGAAATTTAAAAAAAAATTATTATTGCTTAAGTGAACGAGTGTGTATGTCTGTACATGTATCTCTGTGTGTGTGTATGTGTGTGTAACTGTGTTAAGTATCTATGTATATGTATGTCTGTCTAACTGTCTCTATCTCTGTATTACTCTGTATGGATCTGTCTCTGTGTGTCTTGTATTGAGTGTGTATGCCTGTGAGTGTGAGTGTGTATGTGTGCATGTGTGTATGCATGCAAGTGGACGTCTTTATGGATGGGTTATTTCTTTCCGCCTTTGAATGTGTTCCAGGAACAGAACTAAGGTCACCAGGCTCACATGGCCAATGCTTCTTTCCCATGAAGCCATCTTACCAGCCCAAATGTTTACTAAACACAGACCTATTCCTACCAAGACAAGAAAAGAAGTCATCCTGTTAGTTTTCCTCTTGAAAACCAAAAAGAAGAAGGAGGGGGGAGGAGGAGGAGAAGGAGGAGGAGGAGGAGGAGGAGGGGGGAGGAGGAGGAGGAGGAGGAGGGGGAGGAGGAGGAGGAGGAGAAGGAGAAGAAGGAGGAGGAGGAGGAGGAGGAGGACGAGGAGGAGGAGGAGGAGGAGGAGGAGGAGGAGGAGGAGGAGAAGAAGAAGAAGAAGAAGAAGAAGAAGAAGAAGAAGAAGAAGAAGAAGAAGAAGAAGAAGAAGAAGAAAACGCTTTAGAAAATGACAGCACAGGGGACTGGAGAGATGGCTCAGCGGTTAAGAGCACTGACTGCTCTTCCGAAGGTCCTGAGTTCAAATCCCAGCAACCACATGGTGGCTCACAACCATCCGTAATGAGATCTGACGCCCTCTTCTGGTGTGTCTGAAGACAGCTACAGTGTACTTACATATAATAATAAATAAATCTTTAAAACCAACACCAACGCAATAGCTCGAAGGTAATTTTTAAAAAAAAAAAAAAAAAAAAAAAAAAGAAAATGACAGCACAGGCAAATTAAAAACTTGACAAAAACAAATATAATTCAGTCAGTGAAAGTTTGAAATTTTTTGAATTAATTCTGTTTGAAACACTTAAAAATTAAGACTTAGAAATGATCAGGGTATGTTCAATCCTTAGCACTCAAGGATTACCTTCGGTACACAAGGTTCACATGTAACTTCAATACTCACATGCACTATATCGTCCAGACTGTTGAATATGTACTTTCTGGCCTCTTTAGACTTCATCCCCGTCTCTGCCTCATGCTCTTCCAGTGTCTTATTACATACATCAAAGAGAAAATAACATTGTCACTCACCATATCCCTATTTCTAGTCCTTTACGCCTGACACATTTAGCCTAATACCAGGTATAGTAGTTTCAAAAGAGTAACAAGCAAAATTTTATTTTATAATACAAATAAATCAATAAATATAAAGCCAGAAATAGTGTGCACTCGTGTAAGCCCAGTACTCAGGAGGCTGAGATAGGTGGATCAAATTAGAGGCCAGCCTGGGCTAGATAGTGAAACCCATATTGTGCTGATTAGTTTGTCAACGTCTTACATGCTAGAATCATATTAGAAAAGGGAACTTCAGCTGAGAAAACTATCTCTATCAGATGGTCTATAGGCAAGACTGTAAGTCTAATGATTAATGTGGGAGGGCCCAGCTCACTGGTGCAGCGCCCTACCTGGGCATGCAGCCCTAGGTGATACAAGATACAGCTGATACAGCTCAGTGGCCAGAACACCTGCTGTTACGGAGGATGAAGTTCTGCTTCCCAGAATCTGCATGGTAGCTAGCAAGCACCTATGACCCCAGTTCCAGAATATCTGACACCCTCTTTGGCCTCTGAGGTTACCAAGCACACATGTGGTGCGAATACACACATGCAAGCAAAACACACATAAAAAGCACAATAATCTAAGACATTGTTTTTTAAAAGATTTTTTAAATCTTTTAAAAGTGCCCTATCATAATGCACACTAGAAGAGGGCATCGGATCCCATTCCAGACGGCTGTGAGCCACCACGCGGGTGCGGGACCTGAACTCAGGACCTCTGGAGGAGCAGCCGGTGCTCTAGACCCTGAGCCGTCTATTCCTCCAGCCCATGAACATTTTTTAAGGTATGGAAGGTATTAAACATAAGAGGCATCTTAGAAAACTGTTTAATAAATATACTCTTAGTGAATTACCTTTAACCTCCAACCAGAATGAGACATATCTGTTTCTCTGCAAAAAAATCTTGTGGATTTTGTACCCACATTCAACAACTGTTCTCCTGGTAAACCTTGAGTCTGAGAAATGTATCGGATCTGAAAAATAATTTTAAAACAGATTTATTCTTTCATATGACAGGATTAATTGAATATTTTATCAGCAACTACATGATACCATCTATGCCCTCAATAAATTCACATAAGGAAGGAATCTGCAGTGTTTTAAGTCTAAAATAAATTTAGTCAAGAGCTGCCTGAGAAATGCTTGATGCATACTATATGCAAATTATTAATATAAGGTTCTATATAAGTCAAGAGAGGAAACCAACATGATTAAAGCCTGGAAATACAGAGAACTAACAAGAGATCAGATGACTTTTGGGGTGGGGTTTGAACCTGTGGCCTCATACATGCCAGGCAAGTGCTCCACCACTGAGTTAGTCCCAGATAGTAACTTAGGAAGGAAAGAGAGGGATTCGAATTGATTCTGGGGAAGTACTGACAGTACCTTGGTGTCCTATGTGACAAAGTTACAAGGTTACAGATGCATCCTCCCACGGGACAGCCTGAAAACCCTAGGTGCAGGGCCTCTCAACCCATGCCCTCATCTGGAATACCCGTTCCAGGTGTCACATGGCACTCTCCCTTCAGTTCAGGCTCTAATATCACCTTATTGATTGCCTTCCCAGCCAGTAAGCAAGAGTTAACTCTGCCTTTCCTGCAACCCCCGTTCTCCCAGGTAGATTTTTCCCCACCATGCTTTTCACCATCTGGTATACTAGATTTTTCTTTTCCATCCTCTTACTTGACTCTGCAATTCCCAACATCCATGACAGCGCCTGGTATACATCTTTAGATAGTGGTTCTCACACTCGGTGACTCATCATATAAGGCATGGGCTTTAAAGGGGGGAATGTAAGTTAGGACCCAGAGGTCCTCCATCTTCCTTCTTTCCAGTTTGATCTTAGATTCTGCTTTCCTAAGCAGTCCATCTGTTCCTTCACCTTGTAGCTCTTTTCTCTATTAACTCCTTCCTCTCAGATTAAGAAAATAAATAAAATGTGCTCTTTGCTCCTTTTAAGCAGGCCTTTCCCTACTTTCTTTTTGTGTACAGTTGGAGGTGAGTGTTGCCAGGTAGTCAGACTGGCCTCAATGCAAAGGCCACCCTGCCTCGGCCCCCGGAGGCTGGAAGGACATGCCACTATACCTGGCTTCATTTGACTTTCACACCAATGGCTCCCGGCCTGTTACCTGTTCATTCCAGGCATGGTGGATCCCTGCATTTGGGAGGCAGTGGCAGGCAGATCTTTGTGAATTCAAGTCTAGCCTGATCTACAAAGAGAGTTAAAGGATAGCCAGAACTATGCAGAGGCAGACCCTTTCTCAAAAAAAAAAAAAAAGACAACTTCTGTTATTAAAGGCTTTATAAATAACAAAACAGAAAATTACTATTTTGCTAGTTATAGTAGTTTATACTCAGCACTTGGAAGGCTGAAATAGCCTCAGATGCCTCTGGGGCGGGGTGGGAATAACACAATAAAAATCCTGAAAGATAAAATGCTACCATTTGAGGACAAAATGATGCGGTAGCATGGGTTGCTCCTTCCCTGGAACCCAAATCTTAGGACAGGACAGCAGGGCTGGCTGGGGTACTGGAGAAGCTACTGCAGATGAGAAAAGCCCTCCTCTCCCAGAGCTAGACTGACATCGTCACCGTGAGGCTGGAGCCCAGAAGGGCGGTGGTGCAGAGCAGGTCTGCTTGTGCCCGTTGACTTTCAACCCCTCTCAAGGTCACTGTAGGAGTATTAGTACCCATTAAGCATGTGGAAGTGATATACTGTTAATGGCTTCTGAAAACAGACTGCTTATGTTTGTTTAGTTTTTTTGTTTTACGTTTTAAGATGTGTCTCTGTGTGTGGTATGTTGCATGCATGCTTGTTTAAATGTGTATGGGAGCCTGTATGGTATGGGGACAGTCATGTATGTTTCCAGATGTGAGATGAACCAAGGATAAGATTGCTCTCCACTTATTCACTGAGGCAAAGTCTCTCAATTGAACCCAGGGCAGTCACGGCTATAGTGACAGACCCTGTCTCAAAAGGGGAGGGGAGGGGAGGAGAGGAGGGGGGAGGAGGGGGGAAGGGGAGGAGGGGGGAGGAGAGGAGAGGTGAGGAGGCGGGAAGGGGAGGAGGGGGGAGAAGGGGGGAGGAGGGGGGAGGAGAGGGGAGGAGAGGGGAGGAGAGGGGAGGAGACGGGAGGAGAGGGGAAGAGGGGGAGGAGAGGGGAGGGGAGGGGAGGGGAGGGGAGGGGAGGGGAGGGGAGGGGAGGAAAGGAGAGAAGAGAAATGATAAACAGGAATTAGCAAAGTGAGACATGCCCTAAGAGGGGGAAGGGTATCACAAGGCTGAAGTGAGACTGAGCTACACACTAACTACCTGCCTCAAACAAACAAAAGCTAAATATTATATTATCCAAATATTATATAACATATAGGATGATAACTACTACACAGAATTGAAGTCTGTAGACTGCAACTTAGCTTATAAAAATTTATCTGTGGTAGTTTGAGGAAGTTGTCCCTCTAGAGCATCATTTGATATGTGAATTGTGTCTTGGGTGTTCCAAACTTCTGGGCTAATATCCACTTATCAGTGAGTGCATATCATGTGTGTCTTTTGTGAATGTGTTACCTCATTCAGGATGATATTTTCCAATTCCACCCATTTAACCAAGAATTTCATGAATTCATTGTTTTTAATAGCTGAGTAGTATTCCATTGTGTAAATATACCACATTTTCTATATCCATTCCTCCATTGAGGGACATCTGGGTTCTTTCCAGCTTCTGGCTATTACAAATAAGGCTGCTTTGAACATAGTGGAGCATGTATCCTTATTACATTCTGGGGAATCCTCTGGGTATTGCCCAGGAGTGGTATAACAGGGTCCTCCGGTGGTATTATGCCCAGTTTTCTGAGGAACTACCAAACTGATTTACAGAGTGGTTGTACCAGCTTGTAATCCCACCAACAGTGGAGGAGTGTTCCTCCTTCACATCCTCGCCAACACCTGCTGTCTCCTGAGTTTTTGATCTTAGCCACTCTGACTGGTGTGAGGTGAAATCTCAGGGTTGTTTTGATTTGCATTTCCCTGATGACTAAGGATGTTGAACATTTCTTTAGGTACTTCTCAGCCATTCAAAGTTCTTCAGGTGAAAATTCTTTGTTTAACTCTGTACACCATTTTTTAATAGGGTTATTTGGTTCTCTGGAGTCTAACTTCTTAAGTTCTTTGTATATATTGAATATTAGCCCTCTGTTGGATATAGGGTTGGTAAAGATCTTTTCCCAATGGGTTGCCATTTTGTCCTATTGACAGCGTCTTTTGCCTTACAGAAACTTTCAAATGATGTTCAAGAAGAAGGAAAAACAAAGTATGGATACTCTGATCCTTCTTAGAAGGGGAAACAAAGTACCCACAGAAGGAGATACGGAGACAGAGTGTGAAGCAGAGTCTGAGGGAAGGACCATCCAGAGACTACCCTACCTAGTGATCCATCCCATATTCAGTTACAAAACCCAGACTATTATTGATGCCCACAAGTACTCGCTGACTAGAGCCGGATACAGCTGTCACCTGGGAGGCTCTGCTAGTGCATGAGAAATACAGAGGGGACACTCTTAGCCACTGAACTGAGCACAGGGTCCCCAATGGGGGAGCTAGAGAAAGGATCCAAGGAGCTGAAGGGGTTTGCAGTGCCATAGGAGGAACAACTGAGCCACCCAGTACTCCCAGAGCTCCCAGGGACAAAACCATCAACCAGAGAGTGCACATGGAGTTACCCAAGGCTCCAGACACATAGGCAGTAGAGGATGGTCTTGTTGGACATCAAAGGGAGGAGAGGCCCTTGGTCCTGGGGGGAGGGGGGACCCAGGAAAGGGGACAACATTTGAAATGTAAATGAAGAATATAGCTAATAAAAAAATATTAAGACAAAAAAAAAAAAAAAAAAAAAAAAAGATGTCCCTCTAAGCATTCCTGGCATTGGACTACTTGGTCTTCAGTGGGTGAATGCTCAGGAACAATAAGGAGGTGTGTACCCTTGCTGGACAAAGTATGTCAGCAGGGGTGGACTCGGAGCTTCAGAAGACTCTTGCTGGTTTGCACTAGCTCTCTCTGCTTCCTGTTTGTGGGTTGGGATGTGAGAACCCAGCTGCAGCTCCAGCCACTGGCTGCCTGCTGCCTCCGCTCTGCCCTCATGAGCTCTCTCTGGAACTATAAGCCCAAAATAAACTCCTCCTTCTACAAGTTGCCTTGGCCATGTTTGATCACAGCATTGGGAAAGTGAGTAATACATTACTAAAAGTGTTAGAAAAGAACTTTTAAGTCAAGATCTAATGTTATGTGAATTTAAATTTAAGATACTAAGTTCTGACACTCCATGGAGGTTTTCACATTTTGTGTGCAGAGAATCATGTAATGTTCTAAGACTAGAAATTACTCTTACTTTCTAGCAATTCTAATCACTGTGGCAGTTCTGTTACCTGATCATACTCCAAGGCTCCCGGGTAGAGTGGCCATCCGAGGAATAACTCTGCGATCACACATCCCAGTGACCACATGTCTATGGCTTCACAAAACGGCAACCCCAATATAATCTCTGGAGCTCTGGGGGGGAAAGAACAAAGTCAGGTTCCTTTTCACTTTAGCATAATTTTATTTAACATTCTTAGAAAAGTTCTAAATGACAGAAAAACCGTGTTTACAGTTATGTCCCTGAGAATCTGTCCCCAATCCTAACCTAGGTGATGTGAAGGGCCGGGAGCACAACAAGTCCATAATGAAGTCTCTTCCCCATGAGTCTTTCCTTAACGACATCTGTTAACGCTTGGAAAAAAGAAAACAGCACACACCTTGCTTTTCAAGCTACAGCAGACTAGAAATACATGAAAGCTGACAAAAATCAAAAGAACTGAAAAACAGGCAGTGAAAGTGAAAACCAAGTGAAAACAAAATTTCTGAAGCTAATAGTTCATCTAGAGCCCATGTGACCTCAGAACCTAACAGTAATGCAGTCACACAACAGTGTCCTTAGTCACCCTTAGACACTGGTGCAGTGTATTCCGTTTTGAAGGTAAACATATGGGCTAGATAAATGGCTCAGTAGTTAAGAATACTGCCTGCTCTTCCACAGTTCAATTCCCAACATCCACATGGCAGTCACAACTGTCCGTAATTCTAGTTCCAGGGTATCCTGTGCCTCCTTCTGGCTTCAGCAAGCACCAGGCACACGTACAGTGTGCAGACTTACATGTAGGCACAACACCAATACATATTGATACAAAGTTTTTTAAGTCAATTTTTTAGAAGTATGGCTTAAGATAGAACAATTAAAATGCATCTTAACACAACACTTCAGTTATTTGGAAAACTATGTCATTCTCAGATCAATTATGCTACTATGTCATGTGGCTTACTTATGAGGAGTCTAACGTGGCAGGAGCCTCCATCACTTTCTGAAGAAAACTAGCACGCTGTCAGAGAGCCTCCATGCACAGAATTCCTCCATGCAAAGGAATCGCACACAGTTATTCTAGGTCTATGGGCATATGCGTGTTTAACTTTCAAGGACAAAACAATGAATATTTTACCCTAAAAGACTTGAGAATAACTGGTCAAGTTGTCATAGTCTCTTTTTCCACTACACAGATATTTTCCTCTGTAGACACAAAGTATTCACAAACATCAGGAATTGAGCACTGAACATTTCTACCATCTAAGCCTCAGACCCTATTGTATATTAGTTAATTGTATTAACAATGTTGAGTGATAGCCGGGCGTTGGTGGTGCACGCCTGTAATCCCAGCACCTGGGAGGCAGAGGCAGGCAGATTTCTGAGTTCGAGGCCAGCCTGGTCTACAGAGTGAGTTCCAGGACAGCCAGTACTACACAGAGAAACCCTGTCTCCCCTGTCTCGAAAAACCAAAAAAAAAAAAAAAAAAAACAAAAAACAAAACAAAAAAAACCCACAATGTTGAGTGAGGAGCTGGAGAAATGGCTCAGCAGTTAAGAGCACTGACTGATCTTCCAAAGGTCCTGAGTTCAAATCCCAGCAATACATGAATCGCTTTAAAGGTTATTCTTTTGTATCCCAGCCACTGCACAGTGGCTCACAACCAGCCGTAATGAGATCAGACTCTCTCTTCTGGTGTGTCTGAAAACAGCTACAGTGTACTTACATATAATAAATAACTAATTCTTTAAAAAAAATGTTGGGTGAATCAAACAGCTCAATGATCAGCAGGTAAACAGGTCACCAACCAGGCAAACTGATTTCAGTCCCTGGACTCCACATGGGAAGAAAAGAGAAGGACTCCGGGGAGTGCCCTCTGACCTCCACACATGCTCTGTGGCACAAGTGCACATGTAAGTGCATACATACACACAGCACACACAATCTCTCTCTCTCTCTCTCAATATAAATAATATGTACTGATAATGAATGTCCTTTCTGGTAAAAAGGGACCCAATTCCGATACTTGCAGAAATGTCCTTGAGTGCAATTTGTCCAGTGGTTCCACAACGCCAGTTCTCATGATAAATCTGCGAATGTTGTTTTCTCATCACACTTATGGATGGCATATAGTTTCACTACATTTCATTACGAATTTTTCATTCTCACCAACTGACTAATGTGATGTTACCTTCTTCCTCTTCCACTGTAATTAAGTTATTCTGCAAAGTTTCTATTCCTTATTATATACATTAGAGTCGGGTATGGTGTGTACTCTTAAGACTGTGGCAGGACCACAAACTGAGGCTAGACTGAGCTATATAGGCAAGACCCTGCTTAAAAGAATAAATAACCTTTAAAGCTATTCATGTATTTCCCTCTGTTTATTCAGTGACTCTAACTCCCTGTTGTAATTGGCCACTAGACCTGCCTTGGAGTGCGTCCACTCACCATGGCCCCTGCCTTCAGAGCTCTGGAATAACAAAGCATTGCAGACTCTTCTTCCTACAGCCCTAGAAGCAGCCATTTCTTTTAAGAATACCTGGTGTTTCTTTTAGTAGAAAGCAGTACAATGAAATATATAATAATATAAAAGTAAGAATGTGGCAAATTTAATCACTGAGTCCAGCACTAATGTGACCAAATTACTCCTATTTAGCTATTAATATGTTTTTCAAATTTACCATACAATATATTTAGATCTATTCTTTTTTCCACCTCCAACTCCGCCCAGAACACATCCATACAATCTATACATTAGAGTACAACCAACGTCTTAAAAGGAAAGAAGGAAGGAAGGAAAAAAGAAAAGAAAACCCCATGCAGTCTCCTTTGTGTGTGTGTGTGTGGGGGGGTGCTGCCTGGAATGTGGTCAGCGTTCAGTGTCACTCCAGGGAAGAAACAGACTGTCCCTCTTCCAGCCACTACTACGTACAAACAGCTTCTTGTCTGAGGACAGGACTTTCTGCCCACCATTTTCCTTTCTCCAAGCAAGGAATCTGTCGGCCTGCAGGTCATGTGCTTGCGGCCACAGCCTGTGAGTTCATTTGAGTACCGGCCCTGTTGTGTCTGGAAAACGCTGTTTCCTTGACGTCATTCACCATGGCATGCATTCTCTGTGTGCATCATCACATGCAGAGATAGGGCAGCAACACGGTACAGCACCTACAGTGACAAGCCTGACAGAGAAACAAGGCTCTCTGTTGCTCTTGCCATCGAAAATAAACTCTAAGCCAGGTAAGCTGGCTCACACCTGTTATTCATTTCTGGGAGGCTTAAGCAAGAGGATTGTAATGAGTTGAAGACCAGTGTGGACTACATAGGGAATCCCAGGGCACTCTGAGCTACAGAGACCTAGTCTCAAAAACCTACACTCTAAAGCTTAGCATTGTAAGAACACCACGAAGTCACTGTAGTGATTAACATTGTTTCCGATTCCTTCACCAGCTTGGGAAATACACTTTTGCATTAAACAGACTTCTCTATACATAAATATCATTTGTGCATTATACATACATAGACAAGTCACAATTTAAATAGGTGTATTCAATGAACAGTCCAGTCATGTCTGAAGGCTCACTTTATGAGTAATTACATACTGTTAGGAGTCCAATCTAAACCCTACAGCTCCAAAGTTAAGGTCACATGGTAACAAAGTATATCTCTATGTAAAATGATGTTTCTTTATCTGCCATGTGTTTTAGTCAGGTCTATTGATGTTCATTACAAATACCTTCTGTCTTTCTAAAAATTTGAAACACTGATATAAAACACAGCTTAACACTGAAAACTGGCAAGTTGAAGGAAACTGTCCTCAGTAAAACAGACCTCTGAATGGACTGGGGGACTGCTGTAGAGAGTACTGGAGGGATGCTTGGGATTCTTCACATAAGAATGCAGTGAAGTAAGTCACTCAGAAAAGACAGCTATTAACGGAACATCTCAGGGTTGTTTGGTTCCATTTTTACCTACTTAAATGTTGAATTACTAGCAAAAGAATCCCATCCCTGTTAGGAAAAGGGCTGTCTTGGTTTAGGAATTCAGTATGTCCAGTTCTAGAAATAATTATACCTATAATAGGCAGGTACCATGGGCTACCACTGGAAATGCCATTAAACTATGAATTTGTGTTTGCGGTATATTCATCAAGAAGTATTGAGCTGTGGATGTAATCCAACCCTAGAAGGCTTTCCTTGCAAGCATGCGGTCCTGTGGTGCATGGGTAGCAGTACAGTAGGGAGGAAAACGATGTCTCCCACAAGAGTGATTTTACAAGCAGAGATCCTCATTTGCTTCATTAATGAAGCAAGAATAATGCTGATGTGTTAGGTCTCAGACTAAACCCTGGGTCTCATCAAGCTCATGGCAATGATGATTTCTTTAACATAAATGTGATGACTGTTAGTGACATCACTAAGTAAACTAAAGGCAGGTGTGCTCTATGTTTCTTCATGCTAAGTGTGTGTGCACCTGCATGCTTTCCTGACTTTGACAGGATAAAGACAACTGAGATATACAACACCAACTTATACAAAATAAAAAAAAAATTATAACTTTTGTGAACATTAAAATCACTCAATCCAGAGATTTTCTAAGATAAAGGTAGGTGTGGGAAAGGTTTTAAAAACAAACAACAATGACAAAAACCAGACAAGACAGGCATAGTCCTAAGGAGTTCCGAAACAGTCACAGAACTGTGCGACCATTAAAGCACTCAGTTTTTAGGACAGAGGCATAATGTTCCCAGTAACCAATCACATTGCGCCATGCCTTAGCTCCACTTCATTAACTCTTGTGCCTAGCTTAACTTTGAACATCAACCTTCTCTTTCTACATTTACTTCCCCCGAGAAATGACAACAAACTGATCACCTGCATTCTGTAACCTGTAAGAGTCTGACTATGTAGTCCTGGCTAGCTTCCATTTTGCTATGCAGTCCAGAGTGGCCTGGAACTCTCTGCCTCTAACTCCTAAGTTCTGGAACTAAAGGTACCAGGTCATCCCAACCAGCTTTTGTTTATATACTATACGATTTCTTTTTCATTGCTAAACAGTACCTAACCCATTGCAGACATTTTAGGTGACCATTTATCAGATCACGGGCAATAGAGTGTGTATACTTCTTGGCAACTTTTTTTTTTTTATGATAGATTGAGTACTAACTTAGCTCAGTGAGAGAGCACTTACCTAACATGTGCAAAGTCCAGGTCTGATGTCCAGCAGAGAAAGAGAAAGGGGGCAAACAAAGGGGAAGACATAAAGGGAAGGGAGAGAAGTAGGGAACAGAGGAGTGGATCTAAGGCGCCTCAAAGCGACCAAATTGAAAAAAGGTTCTTATGTGATTGCTCCCACCCTCCAGCTCTCCCCATCTTTGGTTTCTCAGTCCTCAAGCCAGGAAGGTCAGATATACCCCTTCTCTTTCACTTTCCACATCTATCAGCAAATCTCACTAGCTAGCATCAAAATAGATGCAGAACTGACACATTACTCCACCTTTACGGCTACACTCCCTAATCCAGACGGACATCTTGTTTGGATTGCATCAACAGTTTCTGTTTCAGCTTCTGTCCTTGTTTTCTCCCACATATCAAGATAGCAACAAGAGGGGTAACACACACCAGACCACAACCTTCCTCACCCCAGAATCCCCAGGAGAATTCTATCTTCGTGAGCATTCATCATAGAGCCCAGACCTCAACTACAGCAGTGTTCCCTACCATCATCTCAACGTGCTGTGAGCCAGGAGACTGTTCCAAGAAACAAGACTTTATTCTCTTGTCTTACTTGTCTTTCTGCTTAATGATCATTTTATTGCAAAGACCCTCTCACAGTCAAGAGGATGTATCATGACCCTGTGGCAATTGGCTTTCCGTCTAGATCTTGCTCAGATGTTCTTTTATAACACTTTCTAACAACTGATTTATATGATGGCACATTGTCTCTTCCGCTTGCTCCAGTAGACTAGCATTCTATGAAGGCACAAGACTTGGACTTTTTGTTCCAATGTTGTGATGCTAGCACCTAGAGAACACTGCCTGGCACACAGCAGGTGCTCTCTATCCAAGCTCAGGAAACTGAGGAACTTCTTTTGGTAGAATCAAATATATAAGTTCAACAGGTAGCAGGCAAGAAACTCAGACATGCTAGCCAGCTTGCATTTAAGATAGCTGAACATTTTAGGACTTAGAACAAAAACAAATAACCGTTTACTGATTGCTAACAATGGGTCAGTGCCATGGAAATAACTGTTAATTCATTGATCACTTTAAAGAAACTGTTCTACAAACTGCAGCAACTCAGGTAAGCAAAATGTCTCACATAAAGGAACTGCTGGGCTGAGTGCAGTCAGCCCACTGAAGCAGAGTGACGGATCTTTGTTTATGAGGCAGGTTTTTAAAGTGGTTTGCTATGAAAAGAAGAGAACAAAAGGCAGGGCCCAGAATTATCAAAGATGAGAGAGGAGCTGAGAGTTTTAAAAGATGTATGTCTGTGTGTGGGTATGTGTACGTGTGTGCAGGCGTCTGAGGAGGCCAGAGATGCTGGACTCCCCTGGAGCTGGAGGCACGGGCCACTGAGCTGCCCAACAAGGAGAGATCCCTCCAGCCTAGTGCTCAGACTTTAAAAACTGAGTCTTAATCTTCTTTCTCTCATACCAATCTCAAATTATGAAACTGACTCAGAAAAGTAGAAAAGCAAACTAACCAAACCCTAGGCATCAGTCCATTTAATGGTTCTTCTTATAAACTTTCATCGCATTTTAGAAAATGAAAATATTAACTGACCTAAAAAATATTTTTCTGAAAATAGGTCCATAATTTAAGGAACTACCTACTACAGCTTTCTATGATTAACTAGTCCGTAACTTTCTACAACAAACAAAAGAAAAAGGATCTAGAAAGAGAAAGGGGGATGAAGAGAATCTTGATAAAGTTTCCTCTGGGTTTGACATGTCTGCTTACATCGTAGCTATAGTAACGGACAGGAGCCCATGGCTTGCCCTGTATTCATTGGCTGAGTGATCCAGCTGACATCCAGTTTTCAGTTGTAGCCTTTTAACATTCCCTGTAGGCCAGGGGTGGAAGCATGTTCAACAGAGATGTCCACCAGTCTCTCATGACGTAGTAATAGTAATCTTAGAAATATTAATGTGTAAAAGAAGTTACTTTGTCTTTTGTTGTAGTTTTGGGGTTTTTTGTTTTGTTTTATTTTGATTTGGTTTGGTTGTTTGGTTGGTATGGTTTGGTTTGGTTTTTTGAGACAAGATTCTTTGTGTATCCCTGGCTGTCTGTAACTCTCAGTCAATCTGTAGAGAAGGCTGGCCTGGAACTCACAGAGAGAACTACTTCTGCCTCCTGAGTACTACTACCACCACACCCAGCCCTATACGTTTACTAAGAATGAACTGGGGCGCAGGTGCTCAGGAGTCAGCCCGTTGCACGTGCGCCTACACACACGCACATATAAAATATGCTTGGATCGTGCTCACCCTGACCTCTTTAACTCCACCCACCTCCAGGCAAATCCTTTCTTAACATGTCACCTTCCTACTTTTCACTCCATGTAAATTATTTAAAGAACATATAATTACAAGAGTTACTAGAGCTGGTAATCTATTTAATACATTCATAACAAAGCCCTGGGTTAATCCTCAAAACTGCAGAAGCAGGCACAGTATTCTCTTGTAATCCCAGCATTCAGGAGTGGAGACAGTGGATCAGAGGGTCAAGGTTATTCTCCACACCTGGGGACTAAGGCCAGACAGGGCTATGAAACTCTTGTCTCCAAAAATAAATAAATAGATAAATAAACAAACACACACAATAAAAGAAATAATAGTAATACTGTGAGTCAGGCTATAAGTGTCCCATAGTCCTGCCAATATTAGCTACTTGCTAGTCACACAAATGAAGAAGCAGGCTCTAGGCAGGCACTAGGGGCTCCTTGGCAGGACCGTCCAGCAGTAAAAAGTACAAGGGGAGCTCAGATGTGCCCATTCTTTTAACCACTTCATATTAAGATAAATAATCTCTACCATTACGAACACTATGAGACTTTTACAGGAAGTTACGCCTCCCAGATCCTATATTCACTGCAGCAGAGTAGAAAAACAGGAAAGAGACATGTGGAGAAGCCTCTCAACTCAGTCTAGATGACATCTCTCATAGGCTGAGATTTCAACACAAAACATGCCATACAGAGACAATATTCCTTTTTGGTTTCTATTCTTTTTCTTACAGATATATTTCAAATAATAATACTAAAATGGGGCAGGTGTACTGGCAAATCCCTTTAATCCCAGCGCTTGGAGAGCAAAACCATGTGATCTGAGTTCGAGACCAGTCTGGTCTATATAGTCAGTTCAAGGACAGCAGGGGCTACATATGAGACTCTAAATGTCTCAACAAACCAACAAATCAGGTATTAAAATTTGTAAAGCTATATGTATACAACCTTTGAAGTCTTGATCTTTTCCTGATGTCTTGACTTTGTTGTAGCATACACACAGAAAGTATTCCTTTGATCCTTCTGACTGGTTTTGAACTTTCCTGTTTCTAAGTGGGCCCCCTCTCTTCCCACTTACCGCTTGTATCTAAATCTATTTTAAACCTTCTTCCTTCCTCCCCACTCTGCTGCTCTCTCCAGCTTTAGAACACACTGCACTCCTCCTGTTCGTTCCGACTCCTAAGTGCTCCATCAACAGGCATGAGCCCAGTGCCCGGCTAAGCACCTTCCAATGGGGTCTAGAGAGATGGCTCAGGAGCTGAGAGCATATGCAGGTCCTGAAGAGGAAGGGTAGAATCCATTCCTAGCACCCACATCAGACGCGCAAAAGAACCTCGAAACCTAACTCTAGGGGATTCAACATTTCTCTGGCCTTCTTACATACACACATAATTACAAAATATTTTAAAGCATTTAAATTTACAAAAATAAATAAATAAATAAATAAATAAATAAATAAAGACTACACAGTATTCAGATAATACCCTGAATCAAATTCCTCAAATATTAACACATTATCCTATTTGTATTATATACATCTCTGTCCTTTTACACACATATAAATACTGTTTTTGAGAAACTTGATAAGATTCAAGTTGTAGGTAATATGCCCTTTAACTCCAAATGCATCATTAGTGTATAATTCCTAAGGTTTCTTACACAGCTATAATACATCAAAAATCAGGAAATTAACATTAGCACAATAATGTTATTCAAAGTCAGACTTACACAGTGAGACTGTCTCAAGACCAAAAAGAAGGGGCCTGGTGTGATGGCACATGACTGTAATCCTAGCACTTAGGAGGCAGAGGCAAGTGGATCTCTGTGAGTCCAAGGCCAGACTGACCCATATAGTGAGTTCCAGGAGCCAGAGCTCTGTAGTGAGACCATGGGGGGAGGGGAGGAGAGAAAGACAGACAGGAAGGGGGATAAGGAAAGAAGGGGGGAGGGGAAGGGAGGGGAGGGGAGGGGAGGGAAGGGCAATGGCAGAAATGGCAGAGAGGGGAAGGAGGAAAGGATAGAAAGAAAGAAAATGTTTGCCCATCACAACAAATAACGTTTACCTTTCTAGCAAACAAATCTTTAAAATGGGCTGGAGACCTGGCTCAGCAGTTACGTGTGTGGGCTGCTCCTCCAGGGGAATGGGGTACGTGTTCACAACAATCTGTAATTCCAGTTCCAGGAAACCCTGTGCCCTCCTCTGGCCTATGCAAATACCACGCATGCAAATGGTGAGCACGCAAAACACTCGTACACATAAAAATAAATAAAAGTTTTTTAAACAGAAGCAATAAGCCAGGCCTAGCCAGCACGAAGGCTCAACTGGTAAAAGCACTTGTACTCAAGCTTGGCAATCTGAGTTCAATCCCCTGAAGCCTTGCTGCAGACGCAAGGGTTATACTCTAATCTGCACATACACGCATTCCTTTTATCCCAGCAGAGACAGAGGCATTGAGACCAGCCTGATCTACAGTGAGTTCCAGAACAGTCAAGACTATACAGAGACCCTGTCTCAAAAAGATAAATAGAAAATAGATAAACAGACACAGGCAGACAGGCAGACAGACAGATGGATAAATAGGGATAGATTCATAGACTCATGATTGATAGATATAGATATATAAATAGATGCTTAAATTTAAAAATCAGCCCCAATGTCCCAGAACTAATAATACCAGCTACTCAGGTGGCTAAAGCAGGAGGAACCCTGCTTACAGAATTCCACAGAGTCCTAAAGCAGTGCAGACAATGTAGAAAGATCCTGTTTCAAAACTAAAAGATACAGAAAGGGCTAGGACTGTTATCTCAGTGGTATATGGGCTTCCTTGGTATGTGTGAGGCCCTGGACTTAAACAGAGATAAAAATGAATAAACAAATAAGCACATAAGTTCTATAGTTACTATCTATAGTTACTATCCCTAGGCTTAAGCAAATTAGCCTCAATTTCATTAGCCTCAATTCATTTACAAACTAGGGATGCTGTGTTGCACATACCTTGCACCCTAGGGTTCATGCACTGAAAATACAGCTCCCAATGTAAAAAGGCCAGCTGGAAGGTGGCAGCCGCCACCTCTGAGGAGACGAATGTGCTCTGAGGGAATGCACCAGTGTCGTGGGACAGACTCTTGCAAGAGGCTGCTTGTTAGAAGGGTCAGGGCTGAGCTGCTTCACATCTCGCTGGCACGTGTGCCCCGTTCTGCATGAGGCGGGTTCCTTTTCCCCTTTACCACGCTGTACCAGCCGCACAAGCCCTCACCACAACTCTGCATCAGTGTTTAGATCAGCTACCAGTATTGAATAATAACTGTTCATAAGTCTACTTTACAATATAAGAATGACAGGGATTCACTTGCCTTTACAGAACACAACAAAACCAAGTGCCAGTGGCATATTATTAATTTCCTCAGCCAAAAACAGATCTAAAATTAAGAGTACTACAGTGGCTGCCTCTATGTTTATGAAAAATAGTAGCACAACAAAACTTAAGCTAAAGAATAAACCTGGCAAGCAATAACTGTGTGTTTTGTCTCTAAAGAAGACTAGAAGGTTCTTAAGGCTCCCTTAAAGAAATATTCACTGGGCCAGCACATGGCTCAGGTGAAAAAAGCATTTGCAAGCCTGGTAAGTGGTGGAGGAAATAACCTGCTCTGAAGGCTGCCTTCTGACCACCACACCTGAGCCACGGTACATATATTCTGAGTAAAGGAAGATAGAGGACCAGTTATAAGCTAGACCTGGAGTGGTAATACGTACATAGGGTCATCATTTGTACCGGTGGCACATAAAGCCCCAGGGGAAGAAGGTGTGGGGGGCGGGGGCAGTGCGTGAAGGCAGGGTAGTGACGTCGACTGTGTGTGAAGACAGGAGTACACAAGAACTGTCTCTCACAGAGCTTCCTAGGACATAAACTACTCTTCAAAAAAAAATCTATGTCAAAAGTCTATGGAAAGTAACTTAAAACAAACAAGAAACAAACTCTAAGGAACAAATCCCAGTATAAAAAGAAAATATTATTGTATTGAAACTACATTTTCTTGAGATAATTAAGTTTTGAGTTCAAAAGAAACATTATGGTAAACTCTCCTTTTGGGTAAGAAGAAGTTTAATTAGAAAAGTTATTGGTGCGCATGGGGGTGTTACACAGTTAATCCCAGCAACATTCAAGAGACAGGAAAGCCAGGACTGACTGTCAGAAACAAATACAAACATGTTAGGCATGTCAGAAGTTAACAAACATGCAGGCATACAGCAGGCCACTAGGTGGAGCTCTGAGAAGCACTCGGGCCAAGGCGGCAGAGTTGGGGATCCCTTCTTTAAAGATCTGGGAGCAAGGGGTAAAATTTCACAGCAAGAACCTGCAGCCAGGCAGTGCCTGATTCCTAGGTGGCAAGAAAAGGAGGAAGGCACGTACACTTAAGGCTGGCGTGGGACAAGGGAGCAAGAAGCACACCTAATTAAGGGGTCCTCATTATAAGAGAGGGGGATGTGTTGCCACTGGGATCTTCCTAATGTCTGTGAGTCTGGCAACCTGGCCTAGAAGCTGCTCTGGTAAAGTGAGAATGGCACCTGTCATTCTCCTGGAATCCAAGCACCTGTGGAGTCTGTTTACAGGCCTGTCTCTCACTGTAGCAGCTGGGATCTATAAAGATGGAGATCTAACTTGAGCAGTAACCCATCTCATGTTCAGACAGTTGCTAACTAATAGCAAGGCATAAAGGATAAACAGGAGGCCGTGGCCTAGAGTCTGCACCTGTCTCTCATTGACCAGGAAACACAAAGACTGCCACTCAGACTCTGAGGGAAGAGGAGCCCTGGCCTAAGCTTTTCAAAAACAAGGGGAGAAAAAAATCACAAGGAGTAAACCAAAAGACCAGCAGACCTAGAAATAACACCACTACCCACCTTTTATAGTAAAACTAAAATCACTCACGGAAACACTATCACACAAAGCCTCTAGATAGCACTGTCCAACAGATGTCCAAATTGCTGGAGACATTGTCTCTACTGTGCACCTGGATGTGTTGGCCACTTCAGATGTGACTAATGTAGCTGAGGCCATGACTCAGCTTCTGCCATTTTAAAGAATATAAATCAGTTCATACCTACTACACGGCATCAGACACCACTGGCCACCATACTAAATAAACAGCACAACTCAGGAACTTTTCATGCCCACAGTCCAGCATTAACACACAACACTCTCAGTGAGGTAGAGAACACAATTCAATGCCAAAATCCAGAGGGAAGAAAACAACAGAAGCCTCCTACACTCACAGAGCTACTGAGATTATAAAACATGCACTTTAAAACTTTTAAGAAAACAGATAAAACAAGAGACTGTCACCAGCAAAAATTCCAACCTATTTTTTTAAAAAACACGCAAATTCATGGGGCTGGAGAGATGGATCAATGGTCAAGAACATCTGTTGCTCCTGCATAGGACTTGGATTCAGTTCTCAGTGCTCATTTGTTGTCTCATAAACATCCATCTTAACTCTAGTTCGAGGAGATCTAGTGTCCTCCTCCGACCTCCACATGACACATGTCATACATGCAGGTACAGCACAATACACATACAATAAGCTATCAAAAGAAACTTAAACACATTGTTTTAAAAAAAAATTCAAGAGTATCAGGAATGTCGGGCAGTGGTGGCACACGCCTTTAATCCCAGCACTTGGGAGGCAGAGGCAGGTGGATTTCTAAACTCAAGGCCAGCCTGGTGTACAGTGTGAATTCCAGGACAGCCAGGGCTACACAGATAAACCCTGTCTCAGAGAGAGAGAGAGAGAGAGAGAGAGAGAGAGAGAGAGAGAGAGAGAGAGAGAGATGGTGGCACATGCTTTTAATTCCAGCATTTGGGAGGCAGAGGCCGGTGGATCTCTGTGGCTTTAAGGCCAATCCAGGATAGCCAGAGTGAGTTCAAGGCCAGCCTAGACTGCCGAGCTACACAGGAAAATGCTGTCTCAAAAAAAAAAAAAAAAAAGAGCCGGGCGGTGGTGGCGCACGCCTGTAATCCCAGCACTTGGGAGGCAGAGGCAGGCGGATTTCTGAGTTGAGGCCAGCCTGGTCTACAGAGTGAGTTCTAGGACAGCCAGGGCTACATAGAGAAACCCTGTCTCAAAAAACCAAAAAGAAAAAAGAAAAAAAAAAAGAAAGAGAAAGAGAAAGAGAAAGGGAAAGGGAAAGGGAAAGGGAAAGGAAGGAAGGAAGGAAGGAAGGAAGGAAGGAAGGAAGGAAGGAAGGAAAGAAAAAGAACGGAAAAGAAAAGAAAAGAAAAGAAAAGAAAAGAAAAGAAAAGAAAAGAAAAGAAAAGCAACCCCCCCCAAAAAAAAACCCCACAGATCAAAGTTACTTCATAAAGTAGAAAGACCATGGGGCTTGTCAATAAACTGCCGTAAGTAGTCCTATGGGTGCATGCGGAGTGCCGAGCTGAGAGCTGAGTTAAGAGCAGTTGCTATTCTTAATGACCGAGGTTTCATTCCCAGCACCCACACTGGGAATCTTCTCATCCTTTTCTGGCCTCCAAGGATACTGCATGCACATGCTGCCCTAACACACATTCAGGCAAAATAAATATAGAACACAAAAATAAGTATAGAAAAGGAAAAAAAAAAAAAACCCGGATGCATTAATCCAGGATAGACACTGCACACCTACTTAGGAGGTCAAGGCACTATAGAAAGTGAACTAGGGTCAAGCCCTGCCTGGGCTACACAATGATTCCCGGGCCAGCTAAGGCTAATAAATACAGGTAAGTAAATGGCCATGAATTCACACAAATTCAACGACTTAAACCAACTGATTTGTCCCTAAAGAACTGCAGCAGTACACATGTCAGAAGTAAGCCACCAAGAAATAAGTTCAGGAGACTCCATCACCACATCACTGTTCTAGCAAAGCTCCGCCCCTCTGTGCAGCTCCTATGTATATGCGTGCAGTGTCCCAACACATTAGTGCTTGACCTGCATTATGTATTCATCTTCACAGCAGCCTTTGAAGTAGCTATTAACATTTTCAAGATGAGTAAACTGAGGCTCAGAAAAGGAAGTGACTTGCTACAGCGTGTGAGTTAATATAGTGACACAACTTCCTGTGCCTACTTAGCCCATCAATCCTACACTCTGGTTCTGTTTCAGGACTTAAATTCCACCCTTGTCTAAAAACAGGATATTTAATTCCTCATGAACTAAGACAATAAATTATTAAAACATAGTATTAATACATTATTAGAAAATAGTTACATTCCTTTATAACCCTAAAGTTGACAACAGTTTCTTAAATTTTAAGTCCTAAGCATGGACAACAGAAGAAAAAATATAAAAGTACACTTTGTTAAAACATAATTTTGTACACTATCAGAGGTGGCTAGAGAGGGACGCGAGACACGGCCCAGTGGTTAAGAGCCTTCTTGCTCTTCCAGAGGACTGGAGTTCACACAGGGTGGCTCACAGCCATCTGGAACTCCAGCTCCAGGAGTTACATGCCCTCTTTTAGCCTCCATGAGGTAGTCATGAAGAACAAGCAGCAGTGCTCCTCCAGAGAGGCACCATCAACGCCAGCCTCCAGTTCCCTGCCTTGAGCTCCTCACCTGCCTTGCCTTCCTTCAGTGATGGACTATGATGTGGAAGTGTAATGACGCGCTTCTTTCAGCCATGGTGTTTTATCATAGCAATAGAAATCCTAACTAAGACGCGCATAAAATAAATCTGTGTGTGTGTGTGTGTGTGTGTGTGTGTGTGTGTGTAAGAAAAAATTACAGTGCAGAGGTCCAGACCAGAACAAAAATAAGAAAAAGGTGTGGCAAAATTATATGCAGGAATATATCAGAGTTAAATCAGTAGGATCTGGTCACACAGTGACTACATAAACAGTAGGGAAAAGAGACAAATAATTGCTTTTAAAGTATAGAGTATATAGAGTGTAGTGGCACACACCTTTATTTCCAGCACTCCATCATTGTTGTTCAACAAATCTGAATCTCAACTTCCTGTTCATAAAATGCAGATGATGTTGCTATTGTTTTAGCTACTCGAAGGGCTGAGAGTAATGATAAACTCTTTAGCACAGTGATGAGGACAAAGCGTCAAGAAATGTCATTATTTTATATTCTTATTCCCCACATTTAAAAAAGTACCTACGCAAAACACAAAAAACCATATCTATACTTTTAATGTTGTAAAAAGCAGCTAAACCATTTCAAATTGTGTGAGTTTGTCTACTGAATCTACTCATATGAAAACAACTTGGGAAGAAAGGTATTTTCTTCCTTTTTTAAAAAAAATGATTTGTAAGCCGGGCGTGGTGGCGCATGCCTATAATCCCAGCACTTGGGAGGCAGAGGCAGGCGGATTTCTAAATTCGAGGCCAGCCTGGTCTACAGAGTGAGTTCCAGGACAGCCAGGACTACACAGAGAAACCCTGTCTCGAGAAAAAAAAAAAAAAATACTTGTGGGCAAGGAAGGGAAGAGAAGGGGATGAAAGGGTCTGGTGCACCCCAGAGCTTAGTATGCAGTTGGTTGACTCTCCTACATCCCCTTCCTGGATGCTGAGATTACAGCGCCCATCACATAAAACTTGGGGACCAAACTCAAGGCTTCCTGCATGCCAGGCCAGCACTCTACAAAAGGCCACCTTCATGTTATGACTGTAAACACTGAACAGTGTAATAGACTGGAGGGGGTAGAATATATTTCAGCAAAATGCATATATCTTAAAAATCTTTCTCATAAAAATATGAAAGTATACCTGTGAGATGCAGGTTTACACAAGCAGGCTCTCTGACAATATCTGAAAATTATATCCATAATAGGATTGTTTGAAATGAAGAGTAAACACGTTCTATGAAATTATAAGATAAAACCACAATATAAAGGGAAAAAAATGTTCCTAATTTGCTACATTCTTGCTAGCTTTTAAATTTTTTCCTATGGCTAAAGAGATGGCTTAGCAGTTCAGAGTGCTTTTCCTGCTCCTGCAGACCTGACTGAGTTCAGTCCCCACCTCCCTAGCTCACAACTGCCACCTAGCAACGCTAGCTCCACGGGTGACAGCCAGCTCTGCTCTGGGCAAGCGCCCGCATCCAAATGCACATGCCCAGACACAGAGACAGATTTTCTTTAAATACAATCTTTTAAAAAATATTTTGAAATTTAAAAATAAAGTGAAATAATTTTTAATTTTAGAGAAATATGTACAATTTTGTAAATCAGGGCTTTGACAAAAGATGTATTTTTTTCCTATTTAATATCAAAGTTTAGCACATATTGGAGTCTGAGTAATACAACCTCACCTCACCAGCTGACACCTAAATTATTCACCAGCACAGAACTGGCACTCTTCCATGGGAACACACTAGTTAATAACATTCAGGGAACTAAATTCCAGCCACTGGAAGATGCTGAAGACAGAGAATAAATAGTCATATAGGCTTTCAGGTGTGAGAGACAGGCATCTAACCCATGTCCTCATGACAGTCCACTGTACCTTCCCAATAGTGTCACAGACAGCCTATGGGAGATACTGACAGCCTTTGAAATCATAAGCTTTTAGTGACTTGAATTAAAGGCCATCATGAGTCTTCTTTAACCTATGAGTGACTAACCATAAGAGGTACATGTAATTTTAGCACTCAGCCTTTCAAGCCTGAGAGGACTTGACTCGTCAATCTAGCTTACAGGGCATTATGTTTATTCTGCATTTTATAGCTACCATGTGCAGAATTAAACAACTGTGACGAAGCTTTAAAACATGCCTTGACATATGCCTAAACAGTGCCATTAAAGCTTTGTTCACTCGTCCACACTATAGGACAAGAAGGCAGTATAGTCCCTTTACCTATTTATGTAGAAGTGTATGGTTAAGTAGCCTCCTCATTTATAAAGTCAATGACAGAAATTTAAACTCAGAGTTTCCAGTATCCTGTTTTTTGCACCAACTCTATTATTTAGTCATTGTCCTCCTCTTCCTTTTCTTCCTCCTCCTCCTCTTTCTGGTTACTAATATTTTTTTGAATCATATACAAAAAACTGTCATTATATAAAAATAATCCAAGAATCAGACAGGAATTACATGCGATCATGAGGCATGAACAGTCAACAAGGGGAAGATTACATGGGAAGGATAGTATTTTTTGTTTCATCTAAGGAAAAAATCTAATACTCAATATGTGCATTAATTCAAATGTTCCTTTCAAAGGATCATTATTTTAGGACATGGCCAATTCATTCTCCTTCTTTCTATGGCTTTTAGTCCCTTAGGTACAATACTAAAAGAGATACTGTCTGAAATATTTTCCATGGTACAGTCCCCAAGGGCAGTGCTCTATGTAAGCAAGGTACAAATAATGTACTAACACTTCAATACTTCTAGAATAAAATATATATATATATATATATATATATATATATATATATATATACTGAATCTGCTCATCCACCAGTATTCTTATGGTAAGCAAGCACACTTGTGTTACATGAATGAAGACAGAATGTGTTCAATTTCTGCTTACTAGAAGAGGACATTTTAACAATGAGAGATACCTAGAAACAAAGAACCCACAAGTGAGCTCAGCATTACTTTCCTCAGAAAAATATGAGTCCAATCCCAGTCAAACAGTAAGAGAACGCTTCACAGCTATCAGAATAGAAGAAAGGGGTCTGGAGCGATGGCTCAGCAGACAGGAGCACTCCTGCTCTTCCAGATGACCCAGCTTCCATTCCCTGCGCTTACATGCTGGCTCACAACCACATCTAACTCCAGCTCCAGGCAGTCTAATCTTCTTTCAGCCTCCTTGGCACCAGGTAGACACCAAGTACACAGATATGCATATAAGCTAAACACCTGTCTTAGTTGGGGTTTTACCACTGTGAACAAATACCATGACCAAGGCAAGTCTCATAAAGGATATTTAATTGGGGCTGCTTTACAGTTCAGAGGTTAAGTCCAGTATCATCAAGGCAGGAACATGGCAGCATCCCAGCAGGCATGGAGCAGGAGGAGCTGAGAGTTCTCCATCTTCATCTGAAGGCAAGCCAGGGTGAGGGTCTTAAGCTCACACCCATAGTGACACACCTACTCCAACAAGGTAGCACCTCCTAATAGTGCCACTTCCTGGGCCAGGCATATATAAACCATCACAACACCAAAACATAAAATAAATTTTAAAATGTTTTTAAAGATTGAAAAAGAAAAAAAAAAAAAAAAGAACCATCAGGGATGTTGAAAAGTTGGGTTCCAGATATATACTGATTAAAACTTTGAAATGTTGTGGGAACATAGAAGATCCTCAAACATTTCAAAATGGAATCATAATCTGAGCCCAGCAACTAAGGAGGAGTGTTGAGACGACAGCTGCCCACCATGTTCACAGCAGCTAACCAGGATGAGGGGGAGAAGTGGTCTCTAGGAGCTGAGATAATGGGGTGCTGTCGAAGAACACGTGAGACATGCAAAATGAAAATGCCCGAAAGACCTGTCTGTCACGGAGATGTGACTGTATTTAATACTATGAAGCCTGGACGAGACCTATCTACTTTTACAATAGGTGAAAAGAAGAACTATTTCCCAGAATAGGCTGACAACCCCCAAGACTCCATGGTGGGAGAAGATCCAGCACCTACTGAGTTGTCCTCTGACCTCCACACTCATACTATGGCACAGCATGGACCCAATAAACAAATACATGTAGTGAATAATAGTAGAAATTAATCATAATTTCTGAACTGGACATGGTAGCTCATGTTTGTAATCATAGCACTATGGTGCTAAAGCAGGAGGATCACTGAGAGTTCAAGGCCAGCCTCGGCTACATAGCAAAAACAAGTCTCAAAAGCCTAAACTAAAATTTTAAATTTATTAAAATATTAGCACAAAAGCATTGAAGAGATGGCTCCGTGGCTAAGAGCATTGGCTCTTGCAAAAAACGTGGGTTCAATTCCCATCACCCACACACAAACATCTGTAACCCCAGTGCATACACATGCATGCAATCAAACCATCCATACACATTAAATTAAATAAATAAGAAATCCCCATTAGCTCTGTTTAAAAAATAAAAGATATATGCCCCGTATCACCTTTTATCCCAGCTCTTGGGATCCCAGCAGAGGCAGGCAGATCTCTGTGTGTTTGAGGCCAGCCTGGTCTACAGAGGTAGTTCCAGGATAGCCAGGGCTACACAGAAAAATCATGTCTCAAAAAAAAATTAACTAATTAAAAATAAATATTAAAAATGTGAGCTCAAGAAGGCAATGTGTTTACAAAGGTAGTCTTCAGGTTTTCCTAACACACAGGGACAATACTGACCAAGGGTGTCCAGGGTAGAACATAAATAGAAAAGAATTTTTGCAAAAATAATTCCAAACTGTAGCTTTTAGAAATATCACATTTGAGGCCAGCAAGATGATAAAGGTACAGAAAAATGCCTAGACATTACACAATATAACCCTCACCTCCCAAGTTCAAAGCAAGTATTATCAATCAGAAGGTCTAAAATTAGCTTGGCAAGGCAGAGAAGCACGTCTCCGATCTCAGTACTCAGAGATGGAGGCAGTTCGTTTAGGAGTTCATGCTTCAGTCACACGGCAAGGGAAAAACCAGCCTGGGCTACGCAAGGCTGGTTAAAGCCATCACAATAGCTGCCCATTAGATGGGTAGAAAACCCCTAATATAAACTTTATAAATATGTCTATAATTCTAAAGCTTTAAATAGTAACAAAGATGGGTGTAGTAACTTATGCCTTTAATCCCAGCATTCCAGAGGCAGGGGTAGGTGGATCTCTGCATTCATAGTGACATCCAGGAGAGCCAGAATTACAGACTCTATCTCAAAGCAAGCAAACAAAACAGAATGAAACTCACAGTGTCAGAACCAGATATACCAGTATGTATTGGTAGCTTTACTATATAAAGCTTCAGAAATGTAGAGCAGGGATACATGCTATATATCTTCTAGTTTGACCATGAGAAGCTCTGAGAAAGCACCGCTCTCTTACCAATACATACACTTGCATTAGCATACAGATCTTATTTGCTAAATAACCATTCTCAAAAGAAAAAAGGGGGGGGGATGAAATCTTTAATTCCAGAAATTAGGAGACAGAGAGAGGCAGATTTCTGTGAGTTTGAGACCACCCTGGTCTACAGAGCTTGTTCCAGGTCAGCACAGAGAAACCAAAGGAAGGAAGGGGAAGGGAAAAAGAAACGGGGAGAGAGGGAGGGAGGGACAGAGGGAGAGAGGGAGAGGAGGGAGGGAGGGAGGGAGGGAGGGAGGGAGGGAGGAACAGAGGGAGGGAGGGAGGGAGAGAGGGAGGGAGGGAGGGAGGGAAGGAACAGAGGGAGGGAGGGAGGGAGGGAGGAAGAGAGGGAGGGAGGGAGGGAGGGAGGGAGGGAGGGAGAGAGGGAGAGAGGGAGAGAGGGAGGGAGGGAGGGAGATCTACAGAGAAAGACAAGCCCGGGGCTGAGGCTACAGAGTACAAGACAAGTCAGAACATCTTGTGCCAGAAAGCAAGCACCTGAGGAAGGCTGACATCACAGCACAGAGGTGGGGACAAGGTGAAAGGGGCTTTCTTCCGCTGAGCACAAAATGGGAGGTTGAGAGGAAAGAATTGGCTGGGAAGCTCTGGGGCCGGCGGGCCTGGAGCAGGCAGTGCAGCAGGAGACCCCGCCTCAACTCGGTAGCCTGACCAACTGTGTGTGTTCTCTATCACACATATGCATGCACAGACACAAGAACAAAATTAATTTTTTTTTGTGTGTATATATATTGGTTTTTTGAGACAAGGTTTCTCTGTGTAGTCCTGGCTGTCCTGGAACTCACTCTGTAGACCAGGCTGGCCTCGAACTCAGAAATCCACCTGCCTCTGCCTCCCAAGTGCTGGGATTAAAGGCGTGTGCCACCACCGCCCGGCCAAAATTAAATTTTTAAATCTATATTTAAGGAATGTCTACAAATTGTTGTTGTTGCTGTTGCTGCTGCTGCTGCTGGCAAGTACCTACCTACTGAGCCATCTTTCTGGCCCAAAAATATCCTTGTAATCTAGGAGTGCACTGAAGTACTTAGGGGTAAAGGGGCTCTGTATCTGAAACTGTGTGAGTGAGTGTGTGTGTGTGTGTGTGTGTGTGTGTGTGTGTGTCTGTGTGCCTGTGTGTGTACACAAAAACTATGTGTAGGAAAACTAAAAGATAAAATGTTAGTATTTTATATATCTAAAATTATTTCAAACTAAAAAATTAAAATTGAAATAAAATAAAAATGTGCTCTCTCTTAAGTCCCCCCTTCTCCTGTCCAGCTGCTCATGTTACATGTCTCTGTGCTGGCCAGGGCACCCAGCACATTGCACCCCACTTTCGAGGCACTGAGTGACTTGGGAAAAGGCTCTAATCACGGACAATTCTATTCTTTTCACTGGTAACTTGACTCACCTAACACTAGGGATCCGTGCTCCTACTGAAGCCCGCTATGACATGGACGGACCTTGGTTGGTGGTTGAATGGGACAGGAAGATGAGACGGCTGGAGAACAACGGTGGGGGTGTGGGGGGTATGGGGGGTGCATAAGCATTCTAGAATTGAACTTACAACTTACAACTACGACTATAATCAAAGCCATGGAATTGTATTCTTTAAATGAATTAAACTCAAGACCAGCCAGGACTACAGAGTAATCCTTAGGCCATTCTAGGCTTATAGAGTAAGTCTTTCTCCTCCTGCTCCCTAGCCCCCAAATTGAGAGCAAGAGGTGAGAAGCAAAGTAAAATAGATAAAAATGCTTTGAAAACAAAAATGAAATGGTGCAGAAGCATTCTAAAGTAACCTACCTGGGTTTGGTGGCACACGCCTAGCACAAGTCAGAGGCAGGACAGTCACATGTTTATATGGCCAGACTAATCTATATAGACTGTACCCAGGCCTACATAGTAAGACCCTGCCTCAAAAATATAAATAAATAAAATAAAAATCAATAAAGTAACCTATATAAAGTTTCAATCACAACGGGTCTTTCTATATGCCTTAATTTTGTTACCTTTGATACTTCTGGGTCCAAAAAGAAATGAGATGTGAGTGTGCCCTAAAGAAGAGCTGCTGCCTCGCTCTTCCTCACTCCACCTCTCTGTACCACCACAGGAATAACAAGGAGCCTCCTGTCCCACCATCGCTGGGGCTAGACCCACAGCTGGGTGAGTGCGCTCACCGCGCTATACCCTCATTCCTACAGAGCATGCACTACCTCAATGGCAATTATCAAGTCCAATTACCACAGCAACGTGTATTTCCTTCTAAGCAGGTTACTTTATAGCCCACTTTCCTGTCTCTGCTCTGAAATAGCTGAGACCCACAGGCTAAAATTCTATATTTAAAAAAAAAAAAAGAACGTCATGACCTGAATATTGCCACCACACCTCATAAATACAGCACCTTCTGCTGCTAAAGCTTTCCACATTCAAAAGCCCTACGTGTTCCCGACAGAAACCACACTCAGGCAGCTGAATTTAGAACATGCTGACCTTGAGCAAATCAATGCCCTTAGCATGTACTCTGGCTTCCATCACTGCAGGAGCTAGACAGCCTCACCATCTATAGTAGTCAACAATCTCTGGCCACTACCCCTGTCTATTTTAAGATATCCCTACTACATTTGTGTTGCAGAGTTTAAACGGGAAACACATGAATCTGTGCCTAAATCAATCCTTTACCTTAAAAACTAGCATATACATATATTATCCGCTCTTAAAATATTTATTATACTACCATTTAATCGCACAAAATCTTTTAAACAAAAAAAAATTAAGTATAATCCAATTTCTATGTAACCCTGTCATAAGCTAAGACAGAAGGGTTCCAAAAATGATGTGCAAATTCTGAAATAAACTAATATCTAGCTACCATTTTCATATAAAAATAGACCAGACTCGTACAACCTAATTAAGAACTACACTGCATTTTTGCTAATATATCTTAATATTTACTAACTATTCTACCTCTTAAATCTGCCATCAAGTCCATTTTCAGTACTTTATGAAGGTATAATCATCCAAAACATAAACATGAGCTTTTATTTATTGAATACAAACTTCTGGGTTGTTTGTTTAAAAAAAAACAAAACAAAAACAAACAAAAAAAAAAAACTCTCAACACACAGAACCTGTGACTAATCTTAGCTCTGTACAGCTTTTGAAAGCCAGGTAAATATTAACCCGAACTCAGAATAGAAGTTATACTTAGCAATTATTCAGAATTTTCTTCCTTTCTTAACATAAAGGCTAATATTTATGCCAAGGCCTAATGCTAGAAAACAGGATATTTATGTTGCTCTTCTGAAGCATTTAATATCCAATAGAAATTCATTCTCAAGTATGAAATGTTTCTGTTTACTCTCCTCCCAACCATTTCAGTCATAAAAAGGAGACTAGATATCACATAGCACAGAATCTGACATGGAAATAGTGCAGAACCCAAATATAATGAAGTCACTTACTAACGAGTGAACTAAATATAGGGCACAAGCAGCTGGAACTGGAGTTTACATAATTGCTAGCTGGCTACTGAAAGCTCTGAGTCCAGTCTGTGACAGAATGGACAGGAGTCGGGAAAGCACTAGTCTTTCTATGCAACTGAATAAGATTTCAAAATCTTTCTTCCACAGAGGAAAAAAAAATCAGCTAAAGTTGAATCTTACATTTCAATAAACTAAAAAATGAAAGGAGTAGTTAAGAGGACAGAGGATCAAGTAAATCTTAAGTATATGAAAATAGGTAAGATCTGCTACCTGCTGCAACAGCAAATCATCCATCTAGTGAAAAGGAGGCTTTAATGCCATTTTGGGTTTGCCTTTTCATTTTGTGTGTGTGTGTGAGTGTGTGTGTGTGTGTGTGTGTGTGTGTGTGTGTATTGTGTTCTGAGACAGAGTTTCACTGTGTGGCCTTGGCTGGCCTGTAACTCAAGAGACCCATCTGCTTCTGTCTCCCCAATGTGGATTAAAGATGTATACCTCCAAATCCCATATCTAAACAGTTTTTTAAAAATAGTATTCAGCAACTCTAATACTAGACATAATGCAATCCAAAATATACTAACAATAAATGAGACTATATTTCCTAATGTAGTCAATAAGCTTAATTATGACGGAGTTACATGAACACAGGATTCCTTCTGATAACCTATTAGTATAGCTAAGCACACAGAGTTGCATTCTTTTTTTTTTTTTTTTAAAGATTTATTTATTTATTATATGTGAGTACACTGTAGCTGTCTTCAGACACTCCAGAAGAGGGAGTCAGATCTTGTTATGGATGGTTGTGAGCCACCATGTGGTTGCTGGGATTTGAACTCAGGACCTTCGGAAGAGCAGTTGGTGCTCTTAACCCGCTGAGCCATCTCTCCAGCCCCAGAGTTGCATTCTTTTTTTTTTTTTTTTTTTTTTTGGTTTTTCGAGACAAGGTTTCTCTGTGTAGCCCTGGCTGTACTAGAACTCTGTAGACCAGGCTGGCCTCGAACTCAGAAATCCGCCTGCCTCTGCCTCCCAAGTGCTGGGATTACAGGCATGCGCCACCAGGCACGGCTCCAGAGTTGCATTCTGTATAAGCTGACTAACTGGCTTCTTCTTATCTATGCAGAGTATTACAGCATGTTTACAGAAGACTAATCAGAAAAACCAAAAGTAATACAAAGGCAGATGTGACACCCCAAAACAGCTAACCCTCCTATTGTAGCGACCTCTGACCACGGCCTGCATTTCCATCTACTTAGTAACTTGTGAACAAGCATTCCTCTTCCGGTACTGCTCCTGTACCTGCCCACACTGTGCTGGAGAACACGGCACTCTATACTACACCAAAAGCATCTCAGCATTCATGTGAAATGCAAACAACATATTCCCCAACTTAGGAATTGGGGATTCAAACTATGAACTCAAAGACATTTTCATACTCAGAGGAACCTCACTAAGCATTAGCTAGCGACTGAGACTACAGTATAAGCCTAGCATTACACTAAATCTTGACAATGGAACCTCTGTCAGTAGCTGCATAGAAATTATTCCTGTCTTCAAATTTTTCCACACATAACACCAATACTAAGATAACACTACTCATAGCATATAGATTGAAAAATTCATTGTACATACATGTAAATCTTAAAGTCATTAATCAGAATAATGGTCTGAACTCCATATTTTTCTAAATGTTATTATATGAGATCATGTCTTTATTAAATTACTTCACCAAGACCAGAGAGATGGCTCAGTAGGTAAAGGCATTTGCCAGAAAGTCTGATGACCTGGGTTCAATCCCAAGGACCTACATGGTAGAGGGAAGAAACCAGACTCCCACAAATTATCCTCAGACTTGCACATGTTCACCATGACATGTATGCACGCGCGCGCGCGCGCGGGTACACACACGCACGCATGTGCACACATAAGTGTGCAAGTGCACAATAAATAAGTGTAAAAAACAAAATTGAATGTATAAATGTAAGAATCAAAACTTTAAAAATTAAAAATTACTTCTTCCAAGCACCGAAATGCTCCAAGAAATATACAGAAACTACTTTTAAAAACACTTTCCAACATTTAAAAGACTTGTTTCATATTATTTGTGCATCATTCTCTATCTCCCATTAATAATAAAAATAACCAGGCATCTCCAGGTGTTAATGGCCCACACCTTTAGTCCTAACACCTGGGAGGCAGAAGCAGGCAGATCTGAATTTGAGGCCAGTCTGATCTATGGAGTGAGCTCCAGGACAGCCAGGGCTACACAGAGAAATCCTGTCCCCCCAAAACAAAAACAAAAACAAAAACAAGAACAAACAAAAAAAGCTATCTTTAACATAGAACTAGTGAAGATTTCTATTGTCCTTAAGTAATTTTATGCCTGGATTGTCACATCTTTTACAACCTCAAACCTAAAGATCTTATTGATTTCCTTATTTAACAGAAGAAGCAGTCTCTCTCATCACATATATGTTATCAAATTTCACTTAGCAGAAACTCATCATTTGTTAGGTGGCAAATGTATTTGCTGCCTACCTGTAGTAGCGAGACTGTAGATACGTTGAGCAAACAGTCTTTGATACATGGCTGGCCGATCCAAAGTCTATCACTTTAACCCTGTATGGCTGTCGAACAGGATCCACCAACATAATATTCTCTGGTTTGAGGTCAGCGTGAATTAAACCAAGACTTTTTAATTTCTTCAGTGCAGTGGCCACTTGCTGAAGAACAGGCCGGATCACCTTCAGGGGCAGGGGACTGAATTTATTCTGTTTCAGGAAGTCATACAGGTTCTGCTCCAGCATCTCAAAGACCAGGCAGGTGTGGCTGCGGTGCTGGAAGCACTCATAGGCTCGCACAAAGTTGTGCTCGTCGGCGTTCTCTGTGCTGAGCCTGGCTAAGATGCTCACTTCTATCTGCCCTTGACGTGCATACGAAGGGTGATTCTTCAAAATTTTAATGGCTACAATTTCATTTGTCCCTCTCTTCCAGCATTTGACAACCTGGCCAAACGTGCCACGACCAAGAAAATCCAGGACTTCATACGTGTTTTTCATAGAGCATAAGACTTCATGCTGCACTAACTGATAGTCGCCTTCCCCACTGGTGCAGTTCTGTTTCGATCCTGTGGTCGCTGTCACAACTGTCACTGGGTTTCCCATGTTGGTTTGCAACATTGCAGGAAGTATGGACAGTTCATCGACTATCTGCATCGCGCCGCTGTGATTGTCCAACTCCTCACTCTTGCGCTTTAGCCCGCATCGCTGGGGACCCTCTAGGAAATGTAACCTGTTCCTCCACACCACGGCCCGTGGTGCCTCCACTCCAGCCTGCTGCGCCTGAGCTGCTATGACCTTTGTAGCACCGGCAGTGTCTTTGACAACAATGGCACCTGCCTGCAATGAAAAGCTGTGTCCTCGAGGTTTGGTAAACGGTATCTTTGTCTGGAAAGCACTACCCTTCGTGGAAGGATGAGGATTTCCAAAGCTTCTACCATTCACGTGGATCTGAGGATAGGTTCTTTCCTGGAAAACACAACCGCTTGGCTCTACTTTGAGTTTCTTCACACTACAAAAGGCACTTGACTGAGTTTGATAAACATACGGTGGGTAGACCAAGACTTGTGAGGCCATACCTGCAAAAGAAAAAGGGGAGTAAATGTCAGCCGGAAAACCAAGTTTCCCTAAACTTTAAACTAGGAAGAAAACGTTCAGGGTCAAATTCATAATATGCTAAAATAATAAAATTTTAAAATTCCATTTAGACTTTTCCCCTAGGAGGAGGAAAGATCTTTAGTAACTCTACATTAGTTCTTCAGTATTTTAGTAATTTGGAGAAAATTCGAGAACATCTGAATAGCCAGGATGTGCAGCAGAAACTGAGCTAACCATTTTCCCTGGGAAAGGAAAAGTACAACTCCCTAAACAAGTGGCGCACATGTGGCAAAAATATTCTCCCATCAAACTATAATTTATGAAGCAGCAGTGGGGGGAGGGGGCAGCAGTCCAGCAGTAGAACCCTTGCTGCACACACCTGAGGGCCAGGGTTCAGCACCCAACAACCGGGAAGAGCGAGCTGTGGTCCCTCGCATCCCTGCAACTCCAGTACTGAGAACTGAGACAGCATTGCTGGGGTTGCTGCCTTCCAGCCTCGATAAAAAATGGGAGCTCCACATTTAGCCTCAAAGGAACAAAGCAGAGGATAGTAGGAGATGCCTGACATCTTGCTCTGGACTCTACATTGCGCACTCTGATCATGCATACACCTCATACACATAAAATTATCAACCCGCCAACACAGTTTATAATCGGGAAGAAACAACTATGTGTGTTATGTATGTACATACAGGGATTAATTTAAAAGGGCCATCCTTTTCACAAACAACTCTAATCCTATATTCTACTTACCAAATACCCTTTGATCTTAAAGGGCATTCATTATACTATAAAGACAACCTAATGGCCTTCTATCCAGTTCCCTTCATCCTGTCAAAGTTCCCAAACATTAAATGATGTTTTATGGATTTTATTCTTACTCCATCTACACAGCCATCAAGCATACAATAGTTTTATAAATACTATCTGACTCCAGTGTAACACAGATACAAAGGGGGATTTAACATGTTACTGGCACAGTTGACTTTTCTCCCTATGACCTTATTTTTATGAACTTAGAATTCATGTAATATACAATCCAACAACTGCTAATCCATATATACAAACTTAGCACACACAAATATATCCTTAGTGCCACAGAGCAAAACACATTAATTACAGTTATTTAATCTACCTCCAACTAGTCTATCATATAACAACATACAACACAAGTCAAAATCATCACTTGACAAAAGCACTAGTCCATGTTCTTTCCTTGCACAAAAAGTCCCACAAGTTCTCTTTAGTTATACCCTTCTCCACATCCACCCTTGACCAAACAATGCAGAACTTTCTTGCTCATGTTCTCATGAAACACATACTCACCAGGCACTTCCAAGAAGAGCTAGGTATTGAGATGCAGAGTAACTCCCCACTCCTCTCCTTAGAATCAATCACTGACCTGTAACTGTCGGTATGCGTGTATGTCCTTCACATGAGATCTGAATTAAAGTGTCTAAGATGTAAAGTTGATGTTCAATAAATTCTGGATGGTTCCATTAACTTCAAAATATCTTTAGTAGGCCAAAGAAATGACTCACTGAGTAAAGCACTTGGACACAAGCATGAGAGCCTGAGTTCATGTAGAAGGCAGGGCCTTCAGACACAGGCTGGATAGGACTTGCTGGCCCCGCAGTGGGACTGAGACCACAAGTCCCAAGGGTGAAGGAATAAGGAGGAGAGTGATGCATCAGGACACTCACATCCTCCTCTGTGCACACGATCACATGAGCACACCCTCATGCATATACAAGGAAATATACTGCACACATATATCACAGACACACAAATTACCTTTATTCAACCCAATTTTAAACTCTGCATTAACTGTGGTGTTTCATATTTTAACATCACAACTATCAAATGTTTTTACCTCAGAAACAATTACCACAGTATGCAATATCTACAATATTAAAAATAACAAATGGGAAAAAATATTAGAAAGAGCTATAACCTATGGAGGAGTAACTATGCCCCGCTTACAGAATGCTTTATAAGATTTGATTTAATGATACTGATATCTTTCCAATTGCTCTTATGATCACTCAAGGCCAATGAATAAAGGCATTTGCTACACAAGGCTAGCACCCTGAATTCAATACCCAGAACCTACAGGAGCTAGATGGAGAGAACCAACTCCACAAAATTGTCTACACACACACACACACACACACACACACACACACACAATCATGCATGCACCCACAAAAATAAACAAAAGTAAACACACCACCCCTGAGATAAAGCTTCCAAAGTTTCCTGTGTACCACTTATCCAATTTCCAAGCCGCTCTACTATAAAGTCAGAGACAAACTTCATAGACAGATCAAGACTTTATATTCACTAAATTAAACTCTGCGGTTTAAACCTTTAAGGAAGTTCATCTGTTTGGAAGGAAGGAAGGAAGGAAGGAAGGAAGGAAGGAAGGAAGGGAGGCAGGGAGCTCCAGCATGTACCCTACACCCTTACCCAGGGGCAATGCCGAAGCTGCACTAACTTAACACTATCTTAAGGCAGGATGTGCTATATATGTCACTATATAACTGTGACAGACATGGGACTCCCTATGTAGATCAGTCTAGGAACAAACTCAGAGATCCAGCTGACTCTGCCTCCCTAGTGCTGGGATTAAATACCCAGCTAATTTAACAAAATAATCCAAATTGAGAACTCTTTCTAGACATATCAAACTCATATATTATGCATTTTTGTAGGGCTGTCCATCCACAGTCTCAATGTTAATTCTCTCCTATGATACTAATTTTTAAAACACCTATATAATCCATACCCATAGATCCAAAATGACAAATATAAAAATCACATATTAATACCAGTTGCTGTATACCCAACAGTTACTGAACACCATGGAATCCACATTGTTTCTGTACAACACTATGCCTTATTTTTTCCTTGTAATATAAACTAGGCTGCACTCTGCAGCTATATTCTTAATGTCTTGCCATTCATTCTTATCAGCAGACTTAGGAATGGGGTTTTGAAATACAACCTCTTTGACAGTGGCAGCTACCTACAACTGCTACCTAGGAGCATCGTAATGGCTCCTAATGGAGTAGCCATTAAGGTTTTATTTCTCAGGCTTATTCACTTCAGAATCTTTGTAGCTGTGGCTAGCTTAAAATTTAGAGTAATCCTCCTGCTTTAGAACCAAGTAAAGAATTCCAAGTGTGCACAACCACACCCAGCTCTCATCTCAGGTGCTTTGTTCTGAATATGTTTACAGACTCTTAAAATTTGTACATTGAACCAGAAGTAGTGGCACATGCCTTTAATCCCAGTATTGGGGGAGGGGGCCGGAGGCAGGTGGCCCTTTGAGTTAGAGGACAGCCTGCTCTACAGAGCAAGCTCCTGAACAACCAGGGCTACACAGAGAAGCCATGTCAAAAAAGTACACTGAAACCTTCCCTCCCCACCAAGTAAATCCTAGAAGCTAGGAGGCTGAGGCAGAGACTGGCATGAGTTCAAGGCCAGCCTGGACTACAGAGTGAGACCCTATCTCAAAAATACAAAGGGGGCTTTGGGTTGACTAGGCTGTGAGCGCTCCCTTTCATAAAATGACTCTGAGCTTTTATTGATTACTCTGGCAGGAGGGGCCTAGTGAATGAATCTAGTTCGTTTCGCAGACTATCAATGTCTTCTCTACAACCAGAGAGGTTATCAATGTTTTATTAGTCTGATTCTACACCATCTCACTTATAAATGAAGCAAGAAGGTTTGGCCTAGCTATCTCAGTTAAATTCGCTTAACAGTTTTATTATTTGAGAGCCAGCAAGCCAGCTCAGTGGACCACACCTGATGACTCACATGGAAGGAGAACGCTAGATCTCTTCTAACCCTCCAAGCATGCCTCCACCACACACACACACACACACACACACACACACACACAATCTACAGAAAATACTAGAAGCTGGACACTTGGCAAACACCTTTAGTGTCAGACTCTTGGGAAGAAGAAGCAAGCAGATCCATTATTTGAGGCAAGCAAGGTCTACAAGTCAAAATCCTGGCTAGCAAGACTCATCTTAAAAACAAGTTCTGGCATTTCAAAAATGTTTAACAGAGTTTTAAGTTCCTAAATTTTCATTGTGACTATAAAGCCTAAAGAAACTGCTGTTGCTTCTGATATCAACAGATTTTTTTTTCGTAGAAGAAATTGAAGGTTGATAATTTGGCTTTCATTTCTAAATTTAAAATTTTGTACACAAGCCGGGCCATGGTGGCACACGCCTGTAATCCCAGCACTTGGGAGGCAGAGGCAGGCGGATTTCTGAGTTCGAGGCCAGCCTGGTCTACATAGTGAGTTCCAGGACAGCCAGGGCTACACAGAGAAACCCTGTCTCGGGGAAAAAAAATTTTTTTTTGTATACAAAACCAAAACAAAACCTGGTGTGGTAGCACATGCCTATACTCTCAGCATTTAGGGAAGTGGAAACAGAATCAGGAGTGCAAGGCCATCCTCCAATACATGACAACTTTGATATGAGACACTTTCAAATTTTCAAAAAATGCTACTTGCTCCACTGTGCTGTAACTGCTGTGTGTTTGCTACAGACAAAACTGGCCAACTATTTCAGTTCAGAGAAGTTATCCACCTCACCCCACACCATGCAAAAGAAGAAACAAAAAACAAACAAACAAAATAAAAAACAAAGGAAGTTAAGAAGTTAGAAAGAGTATGTCCTGTTTTGATTTTTGGTTTGGAAGGCTGGGGGGGGGGGGGACACGCTGTCCCTGTTTGCGTTCTGAGACAAAATCTCAGCATGTGGCTGAGGAGGCCTTTAAGACACTAAGAGGAGGTTCTTCATGGGGGGAGGGAAGGCAGTAGAGCTGCCTCTGGTTAATGATTCCCCAAATGTACTCCAAGAATGAACACCTGTGGTTTAGCATGAGACTTTTATAATGCTGTATTTGTCTTTCATAACATTTCACTCAAATTATTCTCCAAATAAAGCACACACTTTCCTTCAAGGGGACTAATACAAATTTTTCGTATTTCTACCTATCTACTCCAAAGACCACAAAGTCAAAAGAAATCTGTTTCTAAATGTCTGAATGCTTTGGGTATGTGTGAGTGCCCCCACAGACTTATATTTTTATCCCTTTCAGTTTAAAGTGCATGCTATATTTTTAACAAATTAATCATCAACCTTTAAATGAGAAACCAAAGATACAAAAAATACATACTATGAAGAGAAAAAGAATACACTGCAGCTGACAAGTTTGACTTTATTCATCTGGGTGTGGTAGTTCATGCTTATAAGCCCTGGAACTTTCCAGGTGAAAGCAGGATACAGAGTTACGGCCATCCTTGGCTACATATCTAGTACCTATCTAATCCAGGCTAGCCTAGGCTATATGAAATACTGTGGTTGGCAAAACTCAATAGAGAAATGGGCAATGATATGTAAGTCACAGAAAGAAAATGCAAGCCAAAAGACATTTAAAAAAAAATCCAGCCGGGCAGTGATGGCGCACGCCTTTGATCCCAGCACTTGGGAGGTAGAGGCAGGCGGATTTCTGAGTTCGAGGACAGCCTGGTCTATGGACTGAGTTCCAGGACAGCCAGGGCTACAGAGAAATCCTGTCTTGAAAAAACAAATAAACAAACAAAATTCCAACCTCAGCCGGGTGGTGGTGGCAGCGGCGGCGCACACCTGTAATCCCAGCACTCTGGGAGGCAGAGGCAGGCGGATTTCTGAATTTGAGGCCAGCCTGATCTACAGAGTGAGTTCCAGCCAGGGTTATACAGAGAAACCCTGTCTCAAAAAAAAAAAAAAAAAAAAAAAAAAAAAAAATCCAGCCTCACTGACAATAAGGGAAACATAAAACCTACAGTCAGATGTCACTGTGTACCCATCAAGACAGACAAAAAGCAGTAGAACTGTATCTAAAGAGAACAAGTGTATCTGTAAATGCCAGCCAAAAGTTGCAGTCACTTTAGACAGCAAAACCAAAGACAAGCACAGTCCACAAAGCAGCAGTTCTCCAGGTCCATCCCCCACCTAACAAATACTCAGCAGCAAGTTTACAGAAACGGATAAAATCGTGTCCTCTTCACTACTGCACACAGTAATGAATTCTGAAATAATCTGGCATGTGACTGGGTATCACAGTTTACTCATAAAACACTAAGTATACAACATAAATACAGCTCTCAGAGTTGAGGGTTTTAGCCCAGTGCTCAGGGTGTTTGCCTAAGAAGCGCAAGACCCTACATATGGTACCCAACACTAGAGAGAAAATTACCACATTTTGGGGCACCACATACACACACAAATCCCTAAAAATTAACATAACTGGTTTTAAAATGCATGCCAATTTCAAGAGTTAAAAATGGAGAATGTTCGTATTATACTAAAGAATAGAATGAACTAAAATCAATCATGCATCATTTACTATAACATATACTTAGAGAGAAAGCTCCTAACATCCTCCAACTCCAAAAGAGCTGGGTGCAGAACACTAAGGAGACCATTCTATTAAATGTCTGAGTCCCTAATGCAAAATGACATGGTTCTGGAGCTGGAGAGACTGTGCAACAAGTTACAGCACCTACTGCTCTTGCTGGAGACCCCAGTTCAGTTCCCAGAACCCACATGGAAGCTCACAACCATCTGTACTCCAGTTCTGGAAGATCTGATGACCTCTTCAGGACTCCATGGGAATTGCTCACATGCTGTGCACATACATACATACATACACTCAGACACACAAATGCATGTAAAACATGTAAATATTTTTAAATCCCTTTTAAAGGGGAAGAATGAATGTTAGTATCCTAGGATCCAAAATGATAGAGGCAGGAATTCTGTAATATTCTCGTAACTAAGCATTACTTCTGTCCAAACCCCCAACGCAGGTCAAATACCTGGGATCACTATTCAGCCTTTGTTTTGTTTCTGCTTTCTGAATCAATCTCTAATGTGCAGCCTACTAAGTGCTGCATTAAATGCTACCAAGCCAGTCTCGCTGGCCTATTTTGGATTTAAAAAATAATAAAATTAAAGGTATTCATAAGTACTAGATATAATCTCTTTACTTAAAAGAAAAGCATTATCTTAGAGCTTTTGCTAGTGTGTTACTTGACTAATCAGTAGACTTCAAACAGGATTTTATTATGTGAGGCAACAAATGTTTTACAATATAAAGCCTGTTAGGCAAGCCAAGAGCTACATTCCTGGGATGTTATTTTTTACTTTGAAACAGGGTGTCATCCAAGTAGGCCTTGAATCTGCTGTTCTGTAGCAAAAGCCTTAAATTTGTGATCCTCCTGCCTCCGCCTCCCAGGCAGCCATGATTGCATGACTATAACATGAGACCTGACATTTCTTTCTTAAGCCTGTACAAGATACTGGAAGTAGAACTTGTTGGAGAGTGGAACTGCACAGCCTGGAATGTTCTAACAAAGCAGTGCCAGGCCAGTTTGCCACTGTTCCTTTACTCTGTGTCTTCTCTCAAACAGAAGGCAAGACACACTAGACAATGAGCCGCTGGTGTGAACAGGCCATTCCACCGTCATCATTAATTGTTCCAACTTAAATACCTGCACCATCCCATGTGTACTTGACTACTACTTTATCCAGTAAGTTACACTGAGCCACTTCACACAAACATTTGCACAGAATTGAGCGCACATATAAGGCTTCATAAACAAAGGCTATTATCTGAAGTGCCTATAAAACATTGTATTTAGAAATACCGAAGTCTTGGGTATTTTCCAGCAGTATTGTGAAGAAGGCATCTAGAGAATGTGTTGACTATACACAATCTCAGTGTTAAATCACAAGCCTGATCTGACTTAGCAAAACACTCCAACTTTTGGAACAGAAAATGACCTGCTGGACATTCCAAAGGTGCTAGAAATCACTCTACCAATCCAAATCAGTCTAAAAGGGGGATCACCCCTACTAGGACAGTAATTTCCTACATTTCTCTTAAGATATGTAAGATAAACATCAGAAGTAGAAATACTGATTGGCTGAAGAAAAGAAGTAAGCTTAAAATTAAAAAATCAAAATTTCAGCTGGGCAGTGGTAGTACATGCCTTAATCCCAGCAATTAGGAGGCAGAAGCAGGCAGATTTCTGAGTTTGAGACCGGCCTGGTCTACAAAGTGAGTTTCAGGACAGCCAGGGATACACAGAGAAACCCTGTCTCGGAAAAAAAAAAAAAAATCAAAATTTACATAAAGCTGGGCACAGTGGCACACACCTTCAAACCCAGCACTCAAGAGATGGCAGTAGGTGTTTCTCTGAATTTGAGGCCAGCCTGGTCTACATAGTGAGATCCAGAACAGAAAAAGCTAAATAGAGGAACCAAGTCTCAAGGGGAAAAAAATCAGTTCAAAAAGCTTCAGTCCAAAGCTTCATTACTTTCATTAATATCTACCAAACTGTTATACACTCTTATACTAAAATGCATCTACTATTGTACATATATATAATATATTAAAATTAAAACGTACTCAAATTTATAAGGGTGAAAAGATTTCAAAATACCAACAACAACACTGAAAGACTGATACAAAAGAACTGGTCAAAAGATTGAGGACAACCTGGGCTACAGTTTAAATGACAAGCCAACCAGGACTCAGCTTCATTACTTTCATTAATATCTACCAAACTGTTATACACTCTTATACTAAAATGCATCTACTATTGTACATATATATAATATATTAAAATTAAAACGTACTCAAATTTATAAGGGTGAAAAGATTTCAAAATACCAACAACAACACTGAAAGACTGATACAAAAGAACTGGTCAAAAGATTGAGGACAACCTGGGCTACAGTTTAAATGACAAGCCAACCAGGACTCAGGTGCAATCCTGCCTTTAAAAAAAATTTTTTAAAACAGAGTAAGAATTTAATAACTGATTTTGAAAAGTTATTTATTCTCAGATAAATCTTTAAAACTATATTAAAATCACCACTAAGCCAGTATTATGACCTAGAATCTGACTTCTATAGTAGGTATATTAATGCCAAGTTTACTAGGACTGGTTTTAAACTTAAGGAGAAGCACCTGCCTTTGCCTCCAGGAGGGCCACCACCACCCCAGCTCAAGCATATTTTGAAACCTGAGCCTACACATTAGAACACCTTGGTCTACATAGTGAGTTCCGGAATAGTCAGGGCTCCATGCCTGGTGACAGAGGCATGTGGATCTCTGTGAGTTCAATTCAGGGCTACAGAGACTCTGTCTCTGGATGGGTAGGTAGATGGGTGGATGGGTGGATGGGTGGGTGGATGGGTGGAAGCCAAAGCTGTGAGTTTAACTCATTAAAGAAACAAACCAGAGAGCAGTGAGGATGACTCAGGACAGTGAGTTAAGTGCCCAGGCTTCAGTTTAGATCCCCACAGTCACATAAAAGGCCAGACTTAGGGGAGAGAGAGAGAGAGAGAGAGAGAGAGAGAGAGAGAGAGAGAGAGAGAGAGAGAGAGAGAGAGAGAGAGAGAGAGGTGTGTGTGTGTGTGTGTGTGTGTGTGTGTGTGGTGTGGTGTGGTGTGGTGTGGTGTGGTGTGTGGCATCAACTCTGGGAGGCAGAAACCCTAGTCAATCAGTGAGTTCCATGTTCAGTAAGAAAAGAAACCCTATCTCAAAAATTAAGGGAGGACAGAAGAACACATCCCACATCAACCTCTGGCCTCTGCTTGATTCCCCCCCCACACACACACACACAAATATTTTACTATAAAACCATTAAAGCTACCTAACATTTATATTTGAAAGAGGTTAGATTTCAGTGTAGCAAAACGTCTTTAATACTAAAAACATCTTTAATTACTATAAAATTATTAAATAATCAAAAAAACTATTTTCTTAGTTGTTTTAATGTGAATGTATTCAATCAAAATTCATGTAAAACTTGGCAAATCAATTTAGTCGTCCACAGGACACCTTTCACTCAGTTTATTAGATTCTATACATGGTCCTCGTGGTCCTCATCATGGCATTCTCATACATGTACATATCATGCTGTAACCATGGTCATACAACTTTACCCTCGCTTATGCATCTCACTCCCACTAAGCACCTCCAGTGCTGCTCCAGTTCTCTGCCTACCTTTTGTATGAGCCACTGGTTTCCTTAGGCTTGTTTATATAAGAGAGCTTGCACTGAGCACAGGCATCTTATCAGTGGCCATACAACTAACGAACATGTTTCTCCATCAACCATTAACTTCACATAAATCTCCAGGGAGCAGTAAAGCCCCATGAGTCCCTTTCCTTCCCATGAAGGGATGCTGACAGGCCCAATCTTGTAGAAAGCGTGTGAAAGTAATCTCAGCGGCTGTGAGTTCAAGAGTTCACCAGCTATGGGGCTGGAGAGATGCACGGCTCAGCAGTTAAAAAGTACAGTTCCTAGCACCTGCTCCAGACAGTTCTGAACTGCTTGAAACTCCAGCTTCAGAGAATCTGATGCCCTTTTCTGGGCCCCACATACTGTGGTTGGCACACACACATATACAGGAACAAAAATTCTTTTTTTTTTTTTTGTTTTTGTTTTTGTTTGGTTTTTTCGAGACAGGGTTTCTCTGTGTAGCCCTGGCTGTCCTGGAACTCACTCTGTAGACCAGGCTGGCCTCGAACTCAGAAATCCGCCTGCCTCTTGGGATTAAAGGCATGCGCCACCACGCCCAGCGGAACAAAAATTCTTAATTAAAAATTTCACTTTAAGCTGGACGGTGGTGTAGCACACCTTTAATCCCAGCACTTGGGAAGCAGAGGCAGGTGGATTTCTGAGTTCGAGGCCAGCCTGGTCTACAGAGTTCCAGGACAGCCAGAGCCACACAGGGAAACCCAGTCTCGGATAGAACAGGGGGAGGCAAGAAAGAAAGAGAGAGAGAGAGACAGGAAGTTGTGTCCATTACAGACTCTGAGATTCTTTCCATCCTTTTCTCAGTGCTCCATGAGCCTTAGTGCTATACATGCATAACTTAATAGACTGCTTTCCCATTTGATAAAACTGTAATGTACCTGTTCTTTTCTTAGTATAGATACATAGAAAGGGGCATGATATTTTTGAAAAGTCAACTGTACAAATTTTACTGATACAACCACCAAAACCAAAGTTTCTTCAGATTTAAGGTTTGTTAACAACTAGAGTTCAATCCTCAGAACTCACAAAAAGGTAAAGAGAGAAATCCACTGCCCTCTGCCCTCACACATGGGCCCTGGTGTGCAATGCACAGCTGTCTTCCTCCCTCACACAGGGGCCCTGGTATGTAATGCACAGCTGTCCTCCTCCCTCACACAGGGGCCCTGGTGTGCAATGCACAGCTGTGCTCCTCCCTCACACATGGGCCCTGGTGTGCAATGCACAGCTGTGCTCCTCCCTCACACATGGGCCCTGGTGTGCAATGCACAGCTGTGCTCTGCCCTCACACATGGGCCCTGGTGTGCAATGCACAGCTGTGTTCCTCCCTCGCCAATGCACAGCTCTGCTCCTCCCTCACACATGGGCCCTGGTGTGCAATGCACAGCTATGCTCTGCCCTCACACATGGGCCCTGGTGTGCAATGCACAGCTGTGCTCCTCCCTCACACATGGGCCCTGGTGTGCAATGCACAGCTGTGCTCCTCCCTCACACATGGGCCCTGGTGTGCAATGCACAGCTGTGCTCCTCCCTCACACATGGACCCTGGTGTGCAATGCACACTCTCCTCCAACCACCACACAAAATAAGGAAATATTTTTGTTTGTTGGTTGGTTGGTTGGCTTTGATTTTGAAGACAGGGTCTCACCATGTAGTCCTAGCTGGCCTGGAACAATGTGGACCAGGCTGGTCTTGAACTCACAGAGATCCACCTCCCTGTGTCTCCCAAGTACTGGTTTTAAAGATTCAGCGCATTATTCCTAACTATAATTATTTTAAAATAGAAGAAATGATGATACTAGATGGGGAATATAGTATCTTTGTAGAAAAATCAAATATGTAAAATATTTTGACAGCTATAACATTCCATTTCTTATAGCCCAAGTCTATGAGCCAGTTACCAAAAAAAAAAAAAATTAAAGCATACTAAAGAGACTATAAACCCAATTATTTTGGGACTTAGAACAATTATCTAATTTTATATTTACAACTAATTTAGTACAAAAATACTGATACTAGCTCTACCAAAACTGACTAGAATTGGACAAAAATATATTGGCAGCACAAATTAGACTTGATGGTTATTTTTTAAAGACATGAAGTTGTCAAGAGCAGAAAAGTGGGGATGGATCTGGGAGAACTTAAAGGAAGTTCGGTGACAAACATCAAAGTACATGGTATGGCCAGCCCTGCCACACGCCTCTAATGCCAACGGGGATGGGGGTGGAGGAGGACAAGACTTCTAAGCCAACCTTCAACAGTAGTTTCTCCAGATCAGACAGAATCAAATGAGGCACTGTCTCAATAAAAGTGTCAATTCTCAAAAAAGACTATTAACAAAGCTGGGCATGGTGGAGCACAACTTTAATCCCAACACTCTGGAGACAGAGGCAGGAGAATCTCTGAATTGGAGGCCAGCCTGGTCTACAGAGTGAGTTCTAAGACAGGCAGGACTACACAGAGAAAACAAACCTTTAATCCCAGCACTCAGAAGGCACAAGCAGGCCGGCGTTGGTGGCACACACCTTTAATCCCAGCACTTGGGAGGCAGAGGCAGGTGGATTTCTGAGTTCGAGGCCAGCCTGGTCTACAGAGTGAGTTCCAGGACAGCCAGGGCTACACAGAGAAACCCTGTCTCGAAAAAAACCAAAAAAAAAAAAAAAAAAAAAAAGAAGGCACAAGCAATCTTTGTTGATTCTAGACCAGGCTGATCTACATAAGGAGTTCCAGACCAGCCAGGGCTACAAAGAGAAAGCCTGTTCCAAAGGAAAAGAAAAAAGAAGAGGAGAGGGGAGGGGAGGGGAGGAGAAGGGAGGGGAGGAAAAAAAGGAAACAGATAAGTAACCTGAAGGTCAGGCCAGCCTCTGATAGAAAAGGAGAGAGGAGATGCAGACGGCCCCTGGCCCCTGGCCCCTGGCCCCTGGCCCCTGGCCCCTGGCCCCTGGCCCCTGGCCCCACAGCAGCACAGCCTGTCATTTTCATTGCAATTTTGTTGTTGGGCCCCACTAATCTCACTTAATTACAAATTTAAAGTTCTCAGACTTATTTTAAATTATACTTTAGAAATAATGTCTCTTAAAAGCCACATCCAGCCTTCAATGTTATCACTCTAACTTATTAACTATTTAAACTGTAGCTATATATCTAAAGCCATATAGTTTACCAAACCCTAAGACTGTGTCTTATTAATCAGTACAAAAGAAAAGCATACAAAAATATTCTGCAGCCTTCATGGAGTCGTTTTCTAAGATGGAAAATATTTTGTAATTAAGTAATTTACTGAAATGTTTCAAAGTTTACTATTTATTTTATTTTATTTCTTGTAAAAATGTAAAACAAATCCAATTATGTATGAAAGTATTAAAGAATTTGAAATTATCCAGATGTAGTAACTCATACCTGTAATATCAACACTTATGAACTAAGGCAAGAGAATTATCCTACATTCAAAGCTAGCCTCTGTTTGTACAGTGAATTTTATGTTAGTCTGAATTACAGCTATATCCTGTCCAAAAAAAAAAAAGAGAGGAAGAAAGAGAGAAAAGTTGTATTTTTAATGTAGGTAAGTTTTACATTTTCTATCAAACCTTGAGATAATTTTAATGGTAATCTAAATGTAATCAAGTATAACTTATAAAAATAAACTACATAAAATTAACAAGAGTAGCTGGGTGGCGGTGGTGCATGCCTTTAATCTCTGCACTCAGGAGGTGGAGGCAGGTGGATTTCTGTAAGTTCAAGACCAGCCTGGTCTACAGAACTGAGTAACAGGGCAGGCAGAGCTACACAAAGAAACTCTGTCTTGAAAAACATTTAATTATTAATGAAAAGATTAAATGACATATATTCTATAAATGTCACTTTTTTCATCCCCCAGGCTGGTTTTTAGGTCAACATGTACCTGAGGATGATGTGGAACTTCTGACCCTCTAGCCTACAGAGGGCTGCTGGAATTATCAGTCTGGACCAATGTGTTTGGGTTTTATGAGCTACAGCCTCAGGCTTAATCTCATTAATGTAATGCTCATCATATATAAACAAATTTTTCAACTAGAAAATGTTCTCCACATGAAGTTACTGAGAGAAGAGGAAATACACATTACTAAACACAGCAATCCTTTATTTTCAATGTGACCAAGAGTTACACTAAAGAACCAAGTCTTCGGGGCTGGGGGGATGGCTCAGTGGTTAAAAGTACTGTCATTCTTGCAGAAGAGCTAAGTTTGGGTACCAGGACCCACACAGCAGCTCACAAAGAGGAAGACCCAACACCATCTTTTAGCCTCCACAGGCACCAGGTACGTGTGGTGCAGTTACATACATGCAGGCACAAGACTCATATACATAAAACAAAATAATAATTATTTTTTTTGAGACAAGGTCTCACTATGTAGCTCTCTGGCTGTCCTCAAACTCACTATGTAGACCAGGTTAACCTTGAACTCACAGATAACCACCGCCTTTTAAAACCACTGATCCTTTAAAACAAAATAGAATCCTGTAGGTCAGGATTTGGGATTAAATGTGTGCACCATTACATATGGCCAAAAGTAAATGAATCTTTTAATTAAAAAAAAAAAAATAACAGAATTCATCTTTAATAACTTAAATCTTTTTCCAAATAAAAAAGTTACAGCTCAAATGAGTAACATACTTTCTTATTCTTCCTATACTAAATTTCCTTTCTTAAAAAGAGGCATAATCCTTTTGGTTTATTAACGGATGGGGGAAGGGAGCATGATAACCTGAACATGATCACAGGATCTTGTGGCTGAAGAACAACCTCTTAAAATTGTCCCCTGACTGCTGCATGTTTTATGGCAAACATATCGCCATACATGTATATGCAAGAAAACACACACACACACACACACACACACACACACACGCGCGCGCGCACACACACACACACACACACACGCACACACGCACACACGCACACACGCACACACGCACACACGCACACACGCACACACACACGCACACACGCACACGAACATACATGCACACACAAACCATTTTTTGACTTCTTGTTTGTTTTTTTTTTTGTTGTTGTTTTTTTGTTTTTCGAGACAGGGTTTCTCTCCTGGAACTCGCTCTGTAGACCAGGCTGGCCTCGAACTCAGAAATCCACCTGCCTCTGCCTCCCAAGTGCTGGGATTAAAGGCGTGCGCCACCACGCCCAGCTCACACAAACCATTTTTTAAGGATAGGAGTAAAGAAAATGCCAAGTAAAAATGAATATGGAAATCTACCCATTTAAAAAATGAATATGCTTAATCCAGTGAAGGCAAGGCAGAGGCAGGTGGGTCTCTTTGAGTTTGAGGCTAGCCTGGCCTCTAGGACAGGTACAGAAGTGGTACACATAAAACAAAACAACAGAATCTACATAGATAAATAAAAACAAAACACATATATTAGGGTAGGGGTATAACCCAGTTCTAAAGAGCATGCTCAATGTGTGAGATCTTGGGCTCACTTCCAGAAAAGTCATCTAAAAATAAATGCATGTCTGTATGCTTTGGGAAGTGGATTGTATGACAGGTATCAGAAACTTGGGATTTAATTCAGTCTGAAAACACAAGATCTATAATAAAATTTGATATGTACTTTGGCTTTACTTTTTAAGGATCTTTTAAAACAAAATAGAATACTGTAGGTCAGACTCATGCCCTTTGCCCTTCTGATTTCAGAGAAATCTGTAATCTGAGACTTTTTAAAGGGCCTACACACCTGTAATGCCAGACAGAAGTAATAAACTTTTATACTGTTATGTATTTGTGTTGTTTGTTATTATTGTTTTGGTTTTCTTGGTTTTGCTGTTTTAAATCAGCCAGACCTGGTGGTATTACTTGGGCAGTAGCGGCAGGAAGATGAGTTACATAGCACCTAAAGTAAATCAGGTGCGACAAACTCCACCCTAACAATACCATTATGGACACTAGCAGCATGTTTCTGGTTCTTTTCACTTCCAGGAGTAGCTGGAAGTAGCTACTAGGTCTCTAGCAACCACACTGGTATCTCAATATACAAGCAACTGTGTGGCCTTTGTTTAGTGTCATGCTTGGCAAACACTTATATACAATATAAAATGTATATTATAATAATCCTTACTGTGTCTAGCTTATCAGGGTCTTACAGAATGACTAACAACATCCAGAAAAATACAACACAGCTGTATAGAAAAAGCACTCTAATATTGCTTTTGCCCAAACTACTCTTAATTAGACCAAGACAACCAAAAGAAATTAACTGCTTCCTTAAGTTGACCACAAAGTACTCTGTTAAAAATTAAATAAGCCAAGACAGTAGCACCCACCTTTAATCCCAGCACTACAGGAGGCAGAGGCGGGAGGATCTCAAGTTCAAAGCTAGTCTGATCTACAGTGCAAGTTCCAGGACAGCAGGACTACACAGAGAAACCCTTGTCTAGAAAAACCAAAAGGAATTTAAAAAATAAAAATAAAAACCCGCCGGGCGGTGGTGGTTCACCCCTGTCATCCCAGCACTCTGGGAGGCAGAGGCAGGCGGATTTCTGAGTTCGAGGCCAGCCTGATCTACAGAGTGAGTTCCAGGACAGCCAGGACTATACAGAGAAACCCTGTCTCGGAAAAACTAAATAAATAAATAAACAAATAAATAAATAAATAAATACCCTACCATAATTCAAAACTTCTGTTCCAAATACATATTCTTCCTCAAGTTATAACCTTTTAAAGGTACCAAGGAAGATTATTAACTTTTAAGCAGATGGATCCAGAGCCAGTAAGGACATTTAGGATAATTCCTTTCATTTTTTTATATTTACATCACATGCAAACACTCCTTCCTCCTGACAAGTGTTCTGAGAAAGATCTCTTTTCCCAGAGAAATAATACTACATCCTAGTTAAAGTGGGGGAGGGGCAGCACCTCTAAACAAACACCAAGGAAAGTCCCTCTTCAGATGTGGCTTCCAACTTAAACTTGCAAAACGCAAGCCTGCACTCTGGACATTAAGAAATCAGGACAGCTGCAACCCACAAATTTTACAAAGGGAATGCTTACTTTGGCAGCAATAATAATAGTGTATTAAAATTAGCCTGTGTGCTCTAATAAATATAAGACACAGTAACAACTTGTGGAAAGTAGAGAAATTCCAGTTTTTGGAACATCCTTGACCACTGTCCTGACATCTTTTCATATCCAAGCTCAGTTGAAGTTGCAATAGAAACAATGTTTCCATGTCTCTGATTCAACCACCAGCAGCACAATTCTCATCTACCTTATCATACTGGAAGAACTGTTGCAATGAGAACTGTACTAGGAAGTTAAGTCCTCCACCTCAAAAAACAAAGGTAACTTCAAAAGTTAATGGAATAAGTCCCTGCAACATAGATGCAAACAATTATTCCATTAAGTGGATGTGCATGAATTACATCTGATTAACAATTCCACATTGTGAGGCTGACATTTTCTCCTTCCTCTTTTCCATATGCCTTCAGTGTTCATGCAGCAAATATTTAAAAACAAAAATTCTATCAGGAAGGTCATCTGACAGCTACTGCCTTCTGAACTTGCAGGAAGGCAAGCATTCAGCACTGGCATTAAACAAACGCCTATGTGTCAAACGGCACACCTGCTACAGCAGCCGGCCTCTGTAATGTGCAACCCTACTTTATGGTATCCTATGACAGATCATCCAAAAAATTAACAGAGTATAATCTTCAGCTTCTTCTCAAGCACATTTACAAGAATTATCTCATAGAAACCATCTACTTTAATGAGACTCTAAAAACCCCATGCCCAGAAGCCAATGGCTGGTTTATAAACAAGATAATGACTAGTTCAATGGAAAAGGCATTATGACAAAATGCTAAGACTGTCTCACCATGTTATGATCTGCTTGCCTAATATGTATGTTTAGCTACTGTAGTCAGCAATGTCCAAATATAAATGTAAAACATTTAATGGCCAGTTCTGTCCTAGACTTCAAGCTCATCTTACCTGTTTAAAACACTGATGCTAATTTTTTATCTATCCTCCAAAATATTTTTTCTTTTTGCAAATATATTTCCTAGAATGGAAAGGAGGACCTAAGAAATAAATTCTCCCTAAAAATACAATAAAATATCCAAACGCTGAAAAAGCAGACATTATTTTGATTATTTTTAATTTGTTATGATATATATATAATCTATCATAACAAATTAAAAGTAATCAAAATAATACAAGAAAAATAAACTGACACAAGTTGTTGGGTTTTTTTTTTTCCCCCTTTTGGTTTTTTCCCCCCTTGGTTTTTTTTTTTTTTTTTTTCTAGACAGGATTTCTCTGTGTAGCCCTGGCTGTCCTGGAACGAACCCTGTAGACCAGGCTGGCCTCAAACTCAGAAATCCGCCTGCCTCTGCCTCCCGAGTGCTGGGATTAAAGGCGTGCCCCACCACCGCCCAGCTAAACTGACACAGGTTAAGCACTAAATTTGACAAATGCGAGCTCCCTGAACTTTATATGAATGCAGCCATAAATATACCACAAAATATGTTGTTAATTTAAAAATTAAGAATTTGGGTTGTTTGGTTAAATTTCAAATACTGTTAAGTGACATGAAGACAGAGTAATTAATACAACAAAACAATTTTTAAAAGGTCAGTCATATTTTGTTTACTTAAAATACTAAGCTTAATCATGACCTGTTTAAACCTTATCATTGCTCATTGTATAAAATTAGCACTGCACTTGCAAACCTAAGCAGAATCTAGACTTATCAAACATATGGTGAGACTTGCCCAGTTTCTGAAATAGTAAATGTGGATAAACATTAAGATATTTTTCTTGGTAAAGAATAACAAAAAAGACCTAGAAATGTTTTCATAATCTGATCAGAAATTTTTTTTAAAAATCCTTTAAAATTTCCAAGCACCAGGCAATTAAAATCTGGAAATTAAGTTAAATTGTTTGGTTTAAATTGTTTGATGTTCCCTCCACCCCACTTGAGAGGCTGTACCTTACAGAAAAAAACTAAAATAGAAAACAGAAAAATAAAAAAAAAAAACAGCAGATCTCCAAACAACTCGGGGATACATAGAAACGAAGACTGGTTTTCCAGCTAACTTTTCCAGCCCTGTACCAGAGAGACAACCAAAACAAAGTTGACCGTAAAACCATGAGTTTTGCCAGTAAACTGGGCCATAATCTGAAACCTAGGGGGGTGGGGGGAACCGGCTGCTGCTGCTGCTGCTGCTGCTGCTGCTGCTGCTGCTGCTGCTGCTGCTGCTGCTGCTAATAGAAGCTCCTTATAAGCTGCGAACTGACAGGTGGAAAAATAAATTCGCTAGCAGGCCAGCCAGAGGTTGTGAAAACACGGTTCAAGGACCGAACATGTTGTGACTACTCTGTAACAGGTCCAAGGTAATTTACGCACACACCCTTCAGCGCAATCCCTCAAGCACAGATAAGACTAGGAAACAACAGGCTTCCCCCAAGATCCACATACCATTTTACAACAGCCGTCTCCCCCCAGACAGGAAAACAGACATTCTGGTCCCGAGTCCTTTCCGCTGATCTCCCCCAGCGCGAAGGGAAGAGGGCCGCCGCCGCCGTAACGAGAGAAGCCGGCAACAGCCCCGCCGCGCGGCCGCCACGCCTTCCTCCCGCCGCCGCTGGGGACGCGAAGCCGCGGATCACATTTCTCCTCCCCAACAATCACACGCACGCACGTCTCCAGAATTGACACCCTCCAAACCCGCCGCCCCGCGACGCCGGTGACAGGGCCACCAAGCCTCCGCGGCGCAGCCACGGAGCTGGGCGCTCCGGCGGCGTGCGTGCACGTTGGTGTTCGCTCCCATCAATGAAAGGAACGAGGTCTCCGTAGTGACGGCCTAGAGCCGCCGAGCCGAAACCGGGGGCCCCCCGTGGGACCAAACAAAACTTCGGTTGCTGGGAAGAGCCGTTGCGCAACCTTGGCTTGGGGGAAGGCCCGGACTGCCCGGCGCGGCCAGGGCGGCTTCCCGGAGGCTGCGCCAAGCGCGCGCGGAAAGCACGCGCGGTCCCCGCGTCCGGCCGCCTCGGGCCTGGCGTGGCGCCGGCCTTCGGGAACCGCCCGGGCCGGCCGCACTGGACAACCGGGCGGAAACAGAGCGGCGAGGCTCCGAGGGTTCCTGAGGCCCCGCGATGACACCGAGCTACCCGCCCTTGCCTGGCTTCCTTACCTTCCTAGAGGCCCGCGCTCTCCCCGCTTCGGGCGGCCGCAGCCCTGAGCATGTCCGGGGTGGGTCGCGGGGGCCGTGCGGGGACCCGGAGCCAAGCGCTTCAGCAGGCGGCGCCACCCAGCTGGGGCTCAGCCCCTCTCGGCGGCCGCTGCCATCTTGTCCTGGCGGCTGAGAGGAAACGGCGAAACACCCTCCCCCGTCCGCTGCTGCTGCTGCTGCTTCTCTGGCTGCCGATCGCCGGGCCCGTCTCCCTCATCTTCCTTCCCGGGGACCTGGGGTGGGGACGGCTCGACTGGGGAGAGGGGCAGTGACAAGCCGGCGGGCCACCGAGGCCTACGGGCAGCAAGGGATGCAGGGCCCGCGGTGGTGAGGGCCCATTTCCCCAGCCCCGGAGCTGAGACAAGGACGAGGGCTGCTTGCGAGGCCGCGACGCCGGGGGCCTGCGGCTCGGACTCCTCAGGGCGCCGCGCTGCCGGCAGTCGTCACCCAGGCAGCTGCCGCGGGCCGCCCGGATCTCGGGCCCCTCCTCCGCGCCCGCCGGCCTCGGCCGCCGCCTCCGCAGCGCCACCGCCCGCTCGGCCGCTCTGCGCGCCGAGCCCCGGCGGCCCCGCTCGGGTAGGGCCGCGGCGCCTCCGCGAAGCCCCTCCCCGGGGTCCGCCCGCAGCCGCGCCCTTGACGCTCGCAGCCCGCCAGGCGGCCCGCGCGGATCCAACCCTGAGCTCTCACGCCATCCCTCCAGCAGGAACCGCTTCCGTCAGCCCTCCTCTGCAGTTCTGAGCCTGTCTCCGGGCCCCAAAACACACATTTAGTGGACGATCCTAATACCCAAAGGGGTTCAGATGCGGAAGCAGGATTCCACAGGCCTTTCCAGGTTACCCCATCCTAATTCCCTTCCCACCCCTTTAGAATCTGTTTCTTGGCATCTTAGGAGTCTAAAAACACAGAAAAATAAAATGTTTAGCCAAATGAATAATCTCAGCCTAAAATAGGTACTTCTCGCTCCCCCATTCCAAAACAGCAGGAGACTTGTCACACCGTGTCAAAGAATGAGGGAAGAACTCTCTTGGAAGTTTTCCAAGTGCACCACCACAGCGTTGGGAGGCTGCCCACCTCTACGCTGATAATTCTCCATCGAGTTAGTTCCACACCCAAGCTAGTTTCTTCGCTCCTGGAAACTAGGAAATCGACAGAATGGTCCATTTCCACCCACGTAACCATAGAACCATGGAATTTGAGATGAAAGAATCTTACTGATGCATAGTCCAAACTCTTATGCTAAGACAAGGGTTTAGACAAGTTTCGATGACGTGAGCGAGGTTATAGAGCAAAGCCTTAGTCTCCACCCCGTCCCCCCCATCTATCTCTCCAGAAAGCAATTATCTTCGAAGCAACCCATCATTCAGTAAACCCATTTTGCCACCTGTTTCGTCTGGGTTCTAAACTAATGTTTAACGTTTCGGCAACGCAAGCACTCCATAATGGAAAGGTCCTTTGCTTTCTTATCTTTACTAGAAGGACTGAGTTTGCTGATGTATTTCTCCATACATATTTTCTATTGCAGCAGCTGGGACTAAAGGGAGGGTCAACTTGCTGGGTAGACACTAGTCCTTTTACCTATTGCCTTTCACACTAGAAGAGGACTGTGTAGAATGTTTTTAAAAGGGAAAAGGGTATCCCTCGAGGCCACTGATAATCCTTTTTCCAGTGTCGGGTGTTTTCTTCCAGACAGGATACTCAGTGAAGACTAAAGTAAAAAAGCCAATGACTGATTTTTAGAAAAGGTATATGCATGAAATGGGCATGGTGATACATGCCTATAATGCCAGCTGGGAAGATGGAGGAAACGGGAGGGGCTCAAGATTAGCCTCTACATACAAAAAGAAGGCAAGGGCGGAGCCATTCTTTATTCTTTAGCATTTACATTGGATTTCCTTTAAGGCAATAATCTAAAATCCAAACAAAAATTACTGCTAAGAAAGAAAGAAAATAAGAAAGAAAGAAAGAAAGAAAGAAAGAGAAATCTACAGTAATAGAGAATTCTGTCAGAGAACTCTCTCCACTAGAACTAACTTTTCCCAACTTTTGCAAGCACATATCTAGCCTCCAAATGGAAGATGTGAGGGTTTCTCCCCTTTCTGCTGAGTAATTCACCCTATGCCCCTTACTATGAACTCCAGGAAGGATTTCTGGCACCTTTCTTTTAACCCTTGCCTTGCCAGTGACTAAATATAGAACCTAACTTAAAACTTCCCAGTAGAGCTTGCTAAATAAATATATCCCCTTTTAGCAGGGCAGTGGTGGCACACGCCTGTAATCCCAGCACTTGGGAGGCAGAGGCAGGCAGATTTCTGAGTTCGAGGCCAGCCTGGTCTACAGAGTGAGTTCCAGGACAGCCAGGGCTATACAGAGAAACCCTGTCTCAAAAAAACCAATATATATATATATATATATATCCTTCCTCAGTAAGTCTATTGTGTTCTAACCTAATCCACTTCATCTCTTCCCCTCAAATCCATTCTGAACTGGACCATACAGATGATCTTTCAAAACCATGAAGTGGCCTTTTGTTAAGTTCATATTTTTAAAAGAAGGATGGTTCTAAACAGGGTGTAGTGGCTCACTCCTATACCCTAGCACTCCAGAGCCTGAGCCAGGAGTATCGTGCAGAGTCCAAGACCATGGGCTTCATAGTGAATGCCAAGCCATCTCAGAATACAGACTGACTTCCTACTGGAGTGAGGAAAGACTAATTATCCTCTCATAGTTCCAGATAATTTTAAATACCGGCCTCTTCTAACAGAGACATAGGCCTGTGATCTCAACAGCTCAGGAGCCTGCAGCGGGAAGACCTCTAGTTCGAAACAGTCTAGGCTACACAGTAAGTTAAAGCCCACCTGAGCAATCTCGTGTGACCCTGTCTCAAAAAGTTTCCCAGGTCCAGGGAGTCCTAAAATTAAGGGTTTAAATTCATTCCCCAACCGCCACACAAAAAGTTCACTCCAGTAAACCCAGAGATGGGGAAGAGGAGGACCGCTGGGGCCTTTGGCTAGGCTGCCTCGTCCATTCAGTGAGCCCCAGACTTACTAAGGAGAGCTCACTGAGGACTGCCAATGGACAAGGTAGAAAGCCATTGAGCTGGGTGGGCTCAGAACACTATTCCAGGGCAAAGGAAGCCAGTGAAGAAGGGCTTATTCGGGAAGGGAAAGGTGTGATCAAAGAAGTCACAACAATCTTTGGATTCAGTGGAATCCATTTTTCTTTCTGCTTATTCACGTTTTTCTTCCAATAGCAGCCAGTCTCTGATACTAAACAACCAAAGTCACATTGGCCTAAACCAGTGCTATAAGACCCTGCACAGGACTGGAGCACCAGAAACTCGCTAGCCTGAGTTGTCCTTCCAGTCATTTCTTCCTCAGCTTCCAGGCTTCCCTCCAAGTGCTCCCCCACTTTATCTTTTTTGTTGTTTTGTTTTTGGTGGGTTGGGGGTTAGAGACAGGTTTCTCTGTGTAGCCCTGGCTGTCCTGGAACTCACTCTGTAGACCAGGCTGGCCCCGACTTTTTCAAGCCACTCTTGATCTCCTTCCCCCCCCCACCCCAATCCCTGTCCCAGAGACTGAACCTAGTACCAATACCCCAGTCGGTTTTCTATGTTTTATTTTGTGACAGGGTCTTGCTAACCTGCCCAGGCTGACCTTGAACTCACTCGGTAAGTTAGGTAGGCCTTGAACTTGTGAGCTTCCTTTCTCAGCAGCCTGTAACTACTATGATTGCAATAGCTGTAATCACAGACCTGCGCCAGGCCCAGCATAGCTCAGGCTCTTTCTGTCTCTCCCAAGGGCCGGCCATTTTGGATATGCTCATGTACATTTTCTGTCTTCTTCCAAAAGGAACATATTTTTTTGTCATTTGTCAGTTGTTTGATTCCCCCACAGTCTAGAATAGAAACACAATAAATATTTATAAAACGAAAGAATAGATTTTTCTATGTAAGCGGAAAGAAGCTGTCCACAAATTGAGCTTGCAAGCAGTCACAGACCTTGGTCTTTCTCTTAGGTCTGCCTTTACCTCCGATGGTGCTCTGTCCAGATGGGGCCAGTCCTCCCTGCACTGGCCTTGTGTCCATCTCTACTGAACTGCACACAGGTGTCAGCTTCAAGAAACGGCCTCAAACAGCCTTAGCTCACCATGCCAATGCTTCTATTCAAAGCACTGCAGCTTCCAGAAAAACCTTGGAACTCTGTCACAGCCTGAGTCACCAACCCACGCACAGCTATCTTCCTCAAGGAAGGGCTTTGAGGAGTTTTCTGGTTGTTATTTTCTCCCCTTCAGACCCTAGTTATTCTTTCCGGTCCTTTTTTTTTTTTTTTTTTTTTTTTCCGTGTGAGACAGGACATGGGGTGGGGGGAGCAGGGTGTGCCAAGAACACCAATGAGCTCCCTAACTGCAAACCACGGAGGGTTTATCTGGGGGTTTTATTTCTCCTCCTGGCCAGAGGTCCTGACTTCCTAATGCAAATAATCTACCTTCTTCCTGGAGATCAACTTTGTATATCTGGGCCTCAGGGAGGGGCAGCTGGGTAGAAAAACCCAACAAGAAGGTAGCAGCCCCAGCCCATATTTGAATAACTAAAAAGCCCACCAGGTAATTAACTCTTTCCAGCCTTAAGTTCTGCTTCTCTTTCAAAAACATTTCTTTTTTTTTTTTTTTTTTTTCTTTTGGTTTTTCGAGACAGGGTTTCTCTGTGTAGTCCTGACTGTCCTGGAACTCACTCTGTAGAGCAGGCTGGCCTCGAACTCAGAAATCCGCCTGCCTCTGTCTCCCAAGTGCTGGAATTACAGGCGTGTGCCACCACCGCCCGGCTCTTTTTTTTTTTTTTTTTTTTTAAATATATATATTCTTTATTTACATTTCATTTCTCTTTTCCTGGTTCCCCGCCCTCAAAAGCATTTCTTTTGATGATAAAAAAGCAAACAAGGGGCCGGGCGGTGGTGGTGCAGAGACCCAGTCTCAGCTGTGAGGGCGAGTGGTTGAAGACACCAATATCCACTTCTCTACACTTACTCTCGTGCACCCACACACATGCAAACAGTATATGCATTCAATCCTGTTTCCACACCACGGATACATGCACAAAATTAGTGCCACATTAATAGGACATTCATAATTGCATCTAAATGATTTATTTTATGTTATATGCATGGATGTTTTGCCTGCATGTATGTCTATTTAAAGGTCTCAGAGCCCCTGAAGCTAGAGTTACAGTGAGCTGCCATGTAGGTACTGGGTACTGTCCCCTGGAAGAGCAGCAATGCTCCTAACTGCTGAGCCGTCTCTCCAGCCACATAATCTCATTTTAACATGGAGGTTAGAGCCGGACAGTGGTGGCGCACGCCTGTAATCCCAGCACTTGGGAGGCAGAGGCAGGCAGATTTCTGAGTTCGAGGCCAGCCTGGTCTACAAAGTGAGTTCCAGGACAGCCAGGGCTACACAGAGAAACTCTTTCTCGGGGGGAAAAAAAGAAGAAGAGGAGGAGAAGGAGGAGAAGGAGAAGGAGGAGGAGGGGGGAGGAGGAGGAGGAGGAGGAGGAGGAGGAGGAGGAGGAGGAGGAGGAAGAAGAAGAAGAAGAAGAAGAACAACAACAACAACAACAACAAGAACAAGAAGAAGAAGAACAAGAAGAATGGAGGTTAGGCATTATAGTCAGCAAAAAGAAAAATCCCATAGAGTGAAATTCATTCTTTAAAAGTCCTACAATTACCCGTGAAGTAGAGTATTTCTTATTTTGGATATACAACCTGGTACAATGATATGTACTATAGCTAGGTCAGAGGACACTTGAGGACGTCAGTTTACCACTCCCATACATGGGATACAGGGACTGAACTCAGGTCTCAGGCTTGCCAGCCAGCACCTTTACCAGATGAACCTCTTGCTGACCCCTTATCATGTTTTCCTCAAAGATGTAGGCTAATAATTCCTCTCTGTCAAAGATTTCCTAAAACCCTCGTTTACAACCCCCCTCCCATTTCTTCCTCTAAGATAATGAAAACACTAGCAGTCTTATATGACAAAGATGTCTCCATGGGCAATGGATTCTTAGAGTCCTCGGCAAGCTCTTCCCATAGGTTTTGCTCAAATGCACCTTTCCTTTTGCTTGAAACTGTTGGCCACCTGCACCAGCTCATCTAGATAAAAAGCCTGGCAGTACCCACAGCTTCTCCACTGTTCTCTGTCCAGACAGCCTCAAGTCTTTCTGTACCATTTTGTTTTGATTTGTTTTTGAGACAAGGCTCTCAGTGTAGTCCTAGCAGTCCTAGAACTCTATGTAGACCAGGATGGGCTTGAACTTGAAGAGATCCCCTTGCCTCTGCCTCTGCCTCATCCTGGCTTTTCTTTTGTTTCCATGTGTATTGTTTGCTTCTTTTTGTAGTATCATGGTGCAAAAGGCTCCAGCCTAGTGGCTTTTACATACTAGGTAAGAGCTCACTGAATTCCATCCCCAGCCTCATCCTGTACTGTAACTCTCAGAAGTCAAATGAATTTAAGAAGCAAAGCAGTGTTTTGGGTGGGTGGGTGGGTGGGTGGGTGGGTGGGTTGGTTGGTTGGTTGGTTGGTTATTGGTTGGTTCTGAGCTAAGGATGACAAAAGTCTAGGAACATAGACATGTTCTACCTCAGAACTTGATAACATGAAGTTTTGTAATCACAAAACAAAAAGACAGTCATAGATTAATGAATTTACAAATATATTATAGGACAGCAAGTGAGTGGGTCAGACCAAAGCTGGAAGACTCTGCTGTATATGGATTCAAGTTTCTTTCTCTCCTTTTGAGACAGGGTCTCTCAGTGTAGCCCTGGCTGGCCTGGTGGATCAGGTTGGTCTTAAACTTGTAGTGATTCTCTTGCCTTTACCTCTGAGTGTTAGGATTATAGATGTGGTGTATGCCACCACTGCTACAGGTATCAGATGGTTTCATGACTTTCTCAACGTTTGTGATGGTGGAAGCTAGTGGTCTGCTAAAACCCTTCCAAAAGACTTCATTTCAATGAGACCTTATCTCAAAAAACAAGGTGGGGCCAGGGTAATGGTTTAGTAAGTGAAGGGGCTTGCCGCCAACCGTGATGGGCCTGAGTGCGATCCCTGAGTCCCACGTGATGAAAGGAGAGACCCTACTCCTGACAGTTGTCCTCCGACTCCACAGGAGTGCTGTGGCATGTCCACACACACATGCAAATAGATAAGTGAAGTTTTAAAAGTAATAAGGTAGAGAGAAGTTGAGGAAGATATACCTAATATTAATATTAACTTTGGACATCCAGGGGTACCCACACAGGTGAGTGCACCCACACACGTGTGCACACATATATACACCAGACACACAGACAAATACATATGTATTCATAAAGAACATTACAGTCTCATTTTGGAAGGACTAATTCAGAAAGGACTATGCCTCTGAGAAGCCTTAAAATAAAACCAGGAGTAAGACAAGCACCCTGGAGAAGGACATCAGAGCCTAGGGTCCTCTCAAACAGTAGTAGAAAGAACAGATGGTGACACAAAGTCTACAATCCCCAGCACTGGGCAGCTGTCCTCTGACTCCACATGTGCTCAGTGGCACTTGTGTACACACACACACTCACACACACACACACACACACACACACACACAAGTTTTAAAAAGGCTTCGAAAACAGACAAGAAGGATCCATATCTGTGAAGTTTAGGGCTAAGAAGTAGACTTGGTAGGTAAAATGTTTGCCTCCTGGCATGAGGACCTGAGTTCAGATCCCCAGAAACTGAGTTACAGGCCAGCCGGGACTATATAAGATACTGAATAGATAGATAGATAGATAGATAGATAGATAGATAGATAGATAGATAGATAGATAGATGTAGGCAGTCATTTAAGAATGAAAGGCTTATCTGTTCCCGTTCTACGTTTCAAATAATTGCCACAAAGACTAATTAAGTTTCTTATCAAACCTTAAGTGTTATGACCGGGCACACATCCATCTATTCTAACTCTCTAGGCTATCACAAGCCCCATGTTACTTGCAGTTTGAATCTTGCCATGGCTCGCTTTGCTCCACATCTGTCCTCATGGTGAATCTCTTGGTGACCCCTCCTCAGAAGTCCTCCTGGACCTTCTCCTGGCCACCAGTCCTCTTCCTCCATCTCCCTCTTTGGGACTCTACCATGGGCTTAGAGGGCTTGACTCCTCTGCCCAGTCATAGACTGATCAGCTCTTTATTAACCAATCAGAGATAATTGGGGAACATTCTTTACACAACATAGGTACAGGAAATGGTTCAGTAATCATGACAATGATAGCATCCGGTCTGTAACCAGATCTCTGGGCATGAAAATCAGTAGATGAAAATACAGTGCACAAAGCCAGGTGGTGGTGGCACACACCTTTAATCCCAGTACTTGGGAGGCAGTAGCAAGCAGATTTCTGAGTTCAAGGCCAGCCTGGTCTACAGAGTGAGTTCCAGGACAGCCTGGGCTACACAGAGAAACCCTGTCTCAAAAAAACAAAAAAACAAAAAAAGAAAGATGCAGTGCACAAAACCAATAGATTCATAGATATGGGTTGTGTTAGCATAGGCCTGTAATTCTAACACTTTGGAAGCTGACATTGAAGGATCGAGTCTGAGACTATCCTGGACCACATAGCTAGAAATAATGAATAATAAGAAGGGATCCATCCCATACACAGTTACAAAACCCAGACACTATTGTGGATGCTAACAAGGGTTAACTGACAGGAGCCTGATATAGCTGTCACCTGGGAGGCTCTGCCAGTGCCTGCCAAATACAGAGGGGAACACTCTCAGCCAACTATTGAACTGAGCACAGGGTCCCCAATGGAGGAGCTAGAAAAAGGACCCAAGGAGCTGAAGGGGTCTGCAGAGCCATAGGAGGAACAAATATTTAAACCACCCAATACCCCTAGAGCTCCCAGGGACTAAATCACCAACCAAAGTGTACACATGGAGAGACCCATGGCTCCAGATGCATATGCAGCAGAGGATGGCCTTGGTGGACATCAAAGGGAGAAGAGGCCCTTGGTTCTGAGAAGTCTAGATGCCCCAGTATAGGGGGATGCTAGGACAGGGAAGTGGGAGTGGGTGGATTGGTGAGCAGGGGGAGGGAGGATGGGTTAGGGGATTTTCAGGAGGGGGAACCAGGAAAGGGGACAACATTTGAAATGTAAATAAAGAATATACCTAATAAAAAATAAAATAGAAAATCAACAACAAAAAAGAAATAATGAAATACTACATGGTAAGGAGTTGTCCATGCTTCTGTCTGCCACCCTGCCTTTGTTCATGAAACAGAGGTTCAGTTGCCTGAGGTTAGGAGCTCATATCAGCTTCCTCACTGACCCAAGACCAAACGGACCCGACCCTCTTACCTCAGACATCCCACTGACATATCATGATGACTTTCTGTATTCCCAAAGTAGGAACTCCTTGCTTTGTCCCCAAATTTCTTCTCTGTCTCTTTACAGCTAGACCAGGGAAGCAGCCAGACTCACTCTAGATTCAGCATTGACAGCCCATCTCCAGGCAGCAAACACCCCACTCTTTCCTTTGGAGTTCAGGTGCCATCATGTAACACACGAGGAAGTACGCTGGGACCATCCAAGACAAGCTTTGCTCGCTAACAGAAGGGGCAAGTTCAGTCATGCACAGCCTTGTAACAATGACAACGGGCCACAACTGCAACAAAATCCTGCCCACTAACGGACTCTTTGGAGGATGGCAAAATGCCAGGCACTTAGAAAAGAGTCCTTGGGTTCAAATTTATTCTTATACTTCATGCCCTACTATGCACAGGTCAATGCAGCCCTTCTCGGGGACAGGAAGCAGGGAGCTGGTCCCACGGCACTAGTGCAGCTGAAGTTGTAGTGAATGAACTATAAAGACAGCTGTGCCCTTAAGGACAGGACCTGTGAGGTGGCTTAGTGGGTGAAAGTACTTTGTGCAAACCTGACAACTTTGATGCCTGGACCCACAAGCTGTCCTCTGACTTCCATATGTGTCTGTCTCTCACACACTCTCTCTCTCTCTCTCTCTCTCTCTCTCTCTCTCTCTCTCACACACACACACACACACACACACACACACACACACACACACACACACTCACACACACACACACACACACACACACACACTCACATGTGTTTTCTGAGGGTTGGATTGGTCTTTCTGTTGTTCCCTCCCTCTTTCCTCTCTCTCTGCTTCCTTCCCTCCTTTCCTTCCCTCCTTCCTTCCTTAGACAGGGTCTCACTATGTAGTCCTGGCTGTCCTGGAACTCCCTATGTAGACCAGGCTGGCCTCAGATTCACCAAGCTCCTCCTGCCCCTGTAGGATTAGAGGTGTGCAGCACTCTCCTCGGCTTGTGCATCTTGTGACAAAACCATTTATTTAGATTCTTTGTGCATCTCATTTCATCCCTAATTTGGGGTTAAAGTCACCTCTTCCACTTCAAGTTTTGCTCTAAATACCAAAAGTGTCCCTGGAACATTCCTATTTACACCCGGCTATAGAAATTTTAACAGTGAAGTTTGATCTTTGCTATCTCAATCTTTAAGTATATCCAAGTTTAGTCTTAGAAAAAAGTGTACTATCTGCTTATTTTGGGGGCAGAGGCTTGTGTAGCCTAGGCTAGCCTTGCACTCACAATGTAGCTGAGGATGTCTCTTGACCCTCTGGCTGCTACCTCCCAAAAGCTAAGATTACAACCATCCACCATCATGCCTAGCATAAAGAGTATGCTACTTAAAACATTGTTTTTGTGTTTTAAAATAGCCAGAATAACCAATAGCCTAAACAAAAGCCTTCAACTGAATAAGAAAAAAGACACGTTCCAAGAGACTTTGCTCTTCTTCCATCTGTTAAAAAAAAGTCTTAATATACAAGATTTGCTAATACTTTTCTGCCATCTGTTTTAAAAAATGTCATAATTAACATACAAATCTACAGGCTGCTGCAGCAAGAGTTGTTCCTGCCCCTACGCAGCCGCTGCCTCAGACTTCCTTTTTATCCTTGACCCTCCCAAGAAAACGGAGGGAAAAGAGCAGAATCCATCGGAAAGTCCTCAGCTAGCCCTAGGTCTTAAGACACTTTGCATAACCCCCAAAGCAGGATTCCTTCTAATTAGCATATTCTTATTAGCATATACTAGTTATACATAATAACGGGTTTCATTATGGCCCTTTAATATATGTATACAATGCATTTTAATCATGACCTCCCTTCTCGTCACCCCTCCCACACACACCCTTCTTGCCAACTGGTCCCCTTTCTAATTCAATGCTGTTTTTCTTTTTCTTTTCTTTTCTTTTCTTTTTTTTTTTTTTTATTTTGCTGGCACAAGGGACCCAAGAACCTTCAGAAGGGTTGTGTGCAGGAGATTGAATAAGGGATTGTTTAGAAGAGCAGGGGCATCTTATCAATGGCTGCACCATTGAAGAAAATGTCTTTTCCTCTTTCAGGAAGTGATTACCCATCTTTAGGGAATACTCTCCTGAGTATTTCTCCTATTTAATTTTTCTTTCTCCCCCTCCCCCTTCTTTTTGTTTGTTTGTTTTGTATAGTTTCTAGATTTCTTTTATTTTTTATTTATTTTGGTTTCTCTGTGTAGCCCTGGCTGTCCTGGAACTCAATCTATAGACCAGGCTGGCCTTGAACTCAGAAATCCGCCTGCCTCTGCCTCACAAGTGCTGGGATTAAAAGCGTGCGCTGCCACCACCCTGTTTTGTAGTTTCCTATAGTCCAGGCTGATCTCTTGCCATCTAGCTGATGATGACCTTGAACTTCTGATCTCCTGGCTTTACTGGAATCACAGACACTGCCACCACGCCTAGTTTTGTGTTTTTTAATGCAGTGCTGGAGATTGACCTAAGGGTTGTTGTTGTTGTTGTTGTTGTTGTTGTTGTTTTTCAGAGTTTCTCTTTGTAGCCCTGGCTGTCCTGGAATTCATTCTGTATATAAGGCTGGCCTTGAACTGGAGATATCTACCTGCGTCTGTCTTCTGAGTGGCAGGTTTAAAGGTATGTGATACTATACCTGGCCACTTCCTAATTTTTCCGTGTGGCTGGGCCTCATGCATGCTAGGCTGGTTTGCTAGGCTGAGCAACATCCCCATTTCCCTTTGAATTTAATAATTCTTCCTTCCAATAGAGCTGAGCACTTGCAAACTTGATCTATGGTAGAAGCAAGGTAGAATTTCACTCCATCTAAATGGTACAGAGTGTGTCACTTCAGGATAATCGGGGAGGCCAGAGAGATGGCTCTTCCTTAGGTCTCAGGTTCTATTTCCAGCCCCCTCATGGTAGCTGACGACCGTCTGTAACTCCAGTTCCATGGGATCCAGCTGACACACTTTAGGCTTCTATGGACACACACGTGTATACATATACAGCTCCAGAAGTGAGGTGTTGGAAATTAGTTCTAATGCTTTGATTCAATAGGGAATCTGTGTGTCCAAATGCTAAAGGTATTTGTCCCCAACTGATTATTAATCGATCAATAAAGATGACAGAAACCAGTGTCTAGGCAAAGGGAGATTGGACGGGACCCTTAGAATTGTGCAAGCTTGGACTAAGGGGAGAGGAGACCAGGAATTGCCATAACTGGAGGATGAGGGGGTGGAGATAGATCAGATTTAGAGCTGCAGAGGAAAGAGCATCTGAAATGTAGTTCTAAAGGGAAAGTGAACCCCAAAAGGGCTGTCCAGAAGAAAAGACCAATGGGCATCATAGAAGGTAACAGGGCAGAAAAGTTCAAAGTCGACTTAGAAGGTGTTGAGCCAGGAGTACCGGAGGGGAAAGCATGCTAGCCGGGGCAGGCTTAGAATTGCTAAGCCCTTGAGTAGCAGAGGCACTTCAAAAATAAGCTGATACGGGTGTGTCTTTCATTTGTGGATCCAAGGAGTTCCTGGGCAGAAGCCCACTACCCGCTGGAGCACAAAGTGGTGTTGCTACAGTAGGGGAAGAAAGAGAAAGCCCTGAGGTACAGGAAGAAATGGCTGCCTTTCTTCAACATTCCCAGCCACACACCTTCTCCCTCCCTTTTTTCCTTCCCAGCTCTTTTTGGAACAGCATAGCACCTGGAACAGCATAGCCTGTAGCCCAGGCTGGCTTTGAACCTCCAGCAATTCTTCTGCTTCACATGTGCTGGGATTATAAACCACAACGCTGGGCCCCTCTTTTCTCGAAAGGAAGGTTTAATCATTCATAAGCACGGTCTCACTTTCTGACATTTACTGCAATCCATTTTGTAACAAGACTGTAGTTTTTGATCAACTTTGAAAGGTCCAATTTTTGTTGAGAAGAGAATTACCATGCCATCAATACAAAATCCTAAAATCTATCCTGAAGTCATACTCCAGTCAAAAAATTTAGAATCCTGAATAGTTCTTCTGAATTTATAATCCAATGCAATATGAAATATCCTCAGACCAAGTACAGGTCTTCCCTACCCACAGTGACCCCAATATGCCTGGTTTGCCTTCAGTAAATGTAAGTGTTGTTTCCCATGTCGAGTGCTTACTGCTTACTACCAGTGAGTTTAAATGATATGTATCACTGTGGTTATTGGTATTAATAATGGGATTGGTGTTTTGTTTTGCAGGGGATCCGATGCAGGGCCTCACGAAAGCTAAGCAAGACTTTACTGTGAGTCAGACTCTTGGCCCTGGGCTTGCTTGTTAGAGCCAGGGTCTTAGCCAGGGTCTTATGTATCTCAGGCTGGTATCAACTCACAAAATAGCCAAGGATGACTTTGGACTGCTCACCCCAAGCCCCAACCTCTTGAGTTCTGGAATTGTAGGCATGCGTTGTTTAGGCAGTGCTGGGGAATCAAACCCAGGACTTTGTGCACACTAGGGAAGCACTCTACCAATTGCACTACATCCTCAATCCTCAATGTGTCTACGTTTCTAAATGTTCAGTATTTTCAGTCTTCATAGTTTGTTTTGTGTGGCACAGACAACCTGCTCACAGCTTTAAGAGAGCAGAAGGAACATTAATTAATCCTAAAGTTGCTATGGGGATTAATGCAACAAAATGTTTTCTTTCCTAATAGGAAAAGTATACATTTGCAAATATTAGAAAAAAAAAAACAAGTGAGGAAAATGAAAAACCCATGTGATTGTGGGGGAAGCAATCAAACCAGGAGTAGGAAGTTAAATGATGCATTTTCCTACAAAGAATACTTACTGTACAAGCTGGAGCGACAACATTGAGACTAGCATTCTTCTAATTGACATACTGAAAATTACAGTGGGAAGGGCAGTGTTGGTCTGTTCTCAGAAAAGGAATTCCATTCAGAATGAGAACCACAACAAATTCATTTTCTCATAAATTCAGTGTCCTACTTAGGATTATATTGCTGTGATTAAACACCATGACCAAAAGCAAGTTGGTAACAAAAGGATTTATTTGGTTTATACTTCCATATCACAGTTCATCATTGACAAGACAGAAGACAAGACGGGGCAAGAACGTGGAAACAGGAGCGGATGTAGAAGTCATGAGGGAGTGCTGCTTACTAGATTGCTCCTCGTGGCTTGCTCAGTCTGAGTTCTTACAGAACCCAGGACCACAGACCAGGGATGGCACCACTCACAGTGGGCTGGGCCTTGCCTATCAATCACATTTTCTTAATTTAAGAAAATACCATACAGGCTTGCCTACAGCCTGATCTTGGTGTGTGTGGGGGGCATTTTCTTAATTACAGTTCCTCCTCTCTAATGACTCTAGCTGTGTCAAGTTGACATAAAACAAACTAGCACAGTCAATAAAATATCAAAGTTGTGCCAGTCGGGCAGTGGTGGCACATGCCTTTAATCCCAGCTCTTGAGAGGCAGGCTAATCTCTGAGTTCAAGGCTAACCTGGTCTGCAGAGCCAGCCAGGGCAGCAGAGAGAAGCCCTGTCTTACAAAAAAGGACGGTGGTGGCGCATGCCTTTAATCCCAGCACTTGGGAGGCAGAGGCAGACAGATTTCTGAGTTTGAGGCCAGCCTGGTCTACAGAGTGAGTTCCAGGACAGCCCGGGCTACACAGAGAAACCCTGTCTCGAAAAAGTAAAAGATTAAAAAAAAGGAAAGAAAGAAAGAAAGAAAGAAAGAAAGAAAGAAAGAAAGAGAAAGAAAGAAAAACCAAAGTTGTTCAAAAACATCTAATTTAAATCACACAGATTTTGAACAAAGTCAGAGCTGGAGAAATAACTCAGGAGCTAAGAACCTACACTGCTCTTCCAAAGGACCTGATTTTGATTCCCATTATCCACATTAGACTGCTTACAAAAGCCTGGTAACTCCATCTCCAGAGGGATCTGACACCTCTGCAGCCATCAGCATTGTACATGCACGTGCGCACGCATACACATACACATACATACACACACACACACACACACACACAAAAGCACACTTGTACATGCTCACAGGCATGCACACATACACATGTGCACATGCATATATACACACACAATGAAATATAATAAAATAAGTGTTGTTTAAAAAAAAAAGCCAGTTTACAGTGTGGGATATGTAATTAGTAAGACCTGAGTTGAGTACCCAGAACCCACTTTTGGATGTACCTTCAGGCCCAGGGGACTCAATGCCTCTTCTTGCCTTCCAGGGCCACTTGTGACAAGTTAGGACTCCTATATTTGAAGTTAAAAAAGGTTGACTGAGGTGCACCACACTGGCAATTCTAGAGGTCTCACAATGCCCTGCTTCTGACTCTTTTTTTTGGGGGGGGGACTTTAAGAGGGTTTTTCTGTGTCTCCCTGGCTGTCCTGAAACTCACTCTGTAGACCAGGCTGGCCTCTGACTCAGAAATCTGCCTGCCTCTGCCCCCCAAGTGCTGGGATTAAAGGTGTGTGCCACCACCGCCCGGCTACTCTTGTGATTCTTGTGCATGTGTTCATCTTATGAATGTTATTAAAGTGTACAGTCATATTTCCTGTGCTCGCTTTCTCTCTCTCTCCCTCCCCCCCCACACAATCAGCAAAAGGATCAATACTGTCACAAAATGTCATGTTTATAAATTTCTTGTCTCTTGCCCCAGAAACACTTAAAATATAAAGACCCCTTAACCCATCTTCCTAGCAATTTACTTCTATTATCAAAAACTAAGAAGAGATAAGCTAATACAATACTGGAAGCAACTTAATACCTACAGCATATGAATCTATTGTTGTTGTTGCTTTTTATATCTAAGGTATTTTCCTCAGCCAACTGTTTTGTTTTCTTTTGATTCGTCTTTTGGTTTTGAGCGGGTGGTGTGTATCGTGTGTGCAGGGGTGTTTACCCATGCGTGTGCATGTGGAAGACAGAGGTAGACAGATGTTCCTCAATTGCTCCCTGCTTTAGATAGTTTAATTTGTCTTTTTACTTATTTTAATGGTGTGTGCATGTGTAGGATTGTGAAAGGCAGCCTGGTTTCTGGTTGAGCTAGGTCGGAAATCCCTGTGACCCCGAGCAGATAACCCTGCAAGGAACAGTAGGCGTTTTGCCAGCTGACCAGGCTCCCGACAAGGCAGCAGCTCTCCCTAGGTCTGTGGCCATCAGTCACGTAAGGGCAACGCCCCAAGCCCCTCCATAGGGTGGAGGACATTGACTTCTCCATTTTAATGAGGTACCTAAAGACCTGGAGGCTTAGCCATTAAACTCCCCTTCCCAGACACTCCTCCTTGCAAAAGGTATCTAACCTCAGTTATTCCCGCCCTGAGAAAGTGGGGTACAGTTTTACTCATCGCCACTTTCCACCATGACAATAAATGCCTTAAAACCATGGAATGTCTCTCTTCATTGGGATCCTCCGTGGGGAGCAACGGAGCAGGTCTTCGCCTACAGAGACCCGTCTAATCTCCCGCAGGAGGCCCCTCAGCTCTCCCAGCTACAGCCTCCACCAAGCCAAACCACCTGCCGAGCAAGCCAAGGACTCACCTCCGCACAGGACCCAGCCCGAGCTCTCCCTTCTTCTCCCCACAAAGCTAGCTGTTCCAGCTGGTCTTCTGTAGAAGTAAGTTCCAACAGATGTGCTGGCAAGTGAATGCAAGCAGTCGAAGAAGAGCGAATCTTCTTCCAATGTCCTTATATAGGCCTCCAGAAGGTGGGTCCCAGATTAGATCTGGGACTTGTTTTGTCTCAGGCTGACCTTGAACTCCTTGCTTTAGCGTCCTGGGATTAAAGGCATGTACTACCTTGCCTGGGCCTAAGCTTTGCATAGCCACTATTCCTCAAGATCTCTAAGCCAAGATCCAGGTCGGAAATATGTCCTCTAGCCTCAAGATCTGCATTGGGGAGCCCTTCAATTCTGGATTGTAGTTCATCCCAGATATTGTCAAGTTGACAACCAGGAATAGTCATTACATAGTCTCTGTTCCTCAAATACTATTGATCATTTTATTTACATATTTATGTATTTATTTATGTATGTATGTATTTATTTATTTATGTATTGTTTTTTGGTTTTTTGGGTTTTGTTTGTTTGGTTTGGTTTTTTTGTTTGTTTTTTGGTTTTTTTCGAGACAGTGTTTCTCTGTATAGCCCTGGCTGTCCTGGAACTCACTCTGTAGACCAGGCTGGCCTTGAACTCAGAAATCCTCCTGCCTCTGCTGGGATTAAAGGCGTGTGCCACCACCTCACACACACACACACACACACCCCGCATTTATTTATTTATTTATTTATTTATTTATTCATTTATTCATTCATTCATTTATTTATTTATTTATTTTAAATGCTCTCACAAACTAAGCATGGTATAGAAACACATGCCTATAATCCTGGTACTTAGGAAATAGAGGAAAGAAGATCAGGAATTCAAGGCTGGGCTGGAGAGATAGCTCAGTGGTTAAGAGGACTGACTTCTCTTCCAGAGGTCCTGAGTTAAAATCCCAGCAACCACATGGTGGCTCACAACCATCTGTAATGGGATCTAACGCCCTCTTCTGATGTGACTAAGAAGAGGGACAGTGCACTCACATGCATTAAGTAAATCTTTAGAATTAAAAAAAAAGGAATTCAAGGCCAACCTCTTCTACTTAAAAAATTCAAAGTCATCCAGAAATTTTAAAGGCAGAGGCAAGTAGGTTTCTGCAAATTTGAGGCCAACCTGGTCTAACATAGAGATTCGGTCGCAAACAAACAGCCCACTAATGTACTCTGGTGTCTTTTTTGTTTTGTTTTGTTTTGGTTTTGTTTTTGTTTTTGAAACAAGGTTTCTCTGTGTAGCCCTGGCTGTCCTGGAACTCACTCTGTAGACCAGACTGGCCTCAAACTCAGAAATCTGCCTGCCTCTGCCTCACAATTACTAGAATCAAAGGCGTGAGCCACCACTGCCCACTCTGGTGTCCTTTATTACTTTATTTTGAGTGTATTTATTTGTCCAGACTGGTTCTAGCTGCTCAGCCTTTGGGTGCTAGAATTACAGGCAGGTGCCATCCACTCTGGCTCATGACTTGTATTTTGTAAGAAAATGGAAGTGGGAAGATGTTGTGCAACCTGAGAAGATGGCACTCCTTTGGCTGACACATTAATATCTATCACTTCTTCCCCCACTGCTGTCTCATCATGTTCCAACCAATATATTGACAGCAGCCCTGTGGAGAAACTCGGGAGTAAGGAACCCAGGCCTCTGGTCATAGCTTTAGGAGAGACTGAGAGACCCTGCCGTGGATGTCAGCGTATAATCTCTTTAAAAACTTCAGTCACAGATGAGATAGATAACGGTGCTGTACGAGCCGGGAGTTCGAATCCTTAGCATCCATAGAAAGGCTAGACAGGCTGCTGATAGCCCCAGTACACAGAATGTAGATCTAGGGAGATAGCCAAATTATCGAGCTACTCTGTGAGAGAGACTGCCTTGGTAAATAAAATGAAGAGCAGTTAGAGAAGCCAGCCAAGGTCGACTTCAGGCCTCACGTGCACACACACATGCACAGCGCATAACGCATCACACCCCCACACAATACAACTCTGAGTCACAATCCATCCAGCTCAGCCTTCTAGAATTCCTGATCCAGAGAAATAGTGAAATAGGAAATGCTATTTTAATCCAGTAGGTTTAGGGGGTAACGTGTTCCATAGCAACAGCTAAATGAACTCATTCCTCATGTTCTCAATGACGTGTGAGCAGAGCAGACCCCATCTGTGCTGTAAATTCCAGTGGGGTGACGCAGCATAAACTGAGAAATGAAGCCCAATATGGACAACTGCTCTAGGGAATACACTGCCTATATATCTGGGGACTAGGAGAGACAGTAATGGGGGTGATAATGAGGTAGAAGAAGCATTTTAGGTAAGGCAGCACAAACTTTGCTTTCTGTTTGTATTTTTAAGATTAGAATTTCTTTTATAACAGTTTTATAAACTTTCAAAAAAAATTGAAAATAAAGTACAGAAGTTCTCGCATACCATTCTGACACGGTTTCCCCTGATATAGAATCTTTATTTGTTGAGGCAGGTTCTCCATATGTAACTCTGGCTGGTCTAGAATTCATTGTGTAGAGTAGGCTGGCTCATTTCACAGAGATCTGCCTGCCTCTGCCTTCTGAGTATGCCCAGCGGATTTATCACTTTCTGTTCACCTTGATCTCCTGGGTAGGGTAGTGTCTCAGTTACTTTCCTTTTTTCTTTTTTTTTTTTCTTTTTCTTCTTTTTCAGAAACAATGGTAACTCAATATCTGAGCACAACAACTAAAACCTAATCTTGTAAGCCTCATTAAATTCTGATTGCAGCTGAGCAGTGGTGGCACACACCTTTAGTCCCAGCACATGGGAGGGAGAGGCAGGAGGATTTCTGAGTTTGAGGCCAGCCTAGTCTACAGAGTGAGTTCCAGGAGAGCCAGCGTTGCACAGAGAAACCCTGTCTTGAAAAACTAAAACCAAAAAAAAAAAAATTCTGATTGCTTCAGTGGTGAGTCCTTGCAGATCTGCCATGATACCGGGAAACTCCAGCAACTACATCTTATCCATATGCTGTCCCTGTTCCAAAAGGACCTTTCTCCTGCTTCCTCTTCCTCTGCCCAACCCGGAAGTCCCAACCTACTTGCCCAGTGATTGGCTCCTTTATTCATTACGGAATTGGTTCATAAGAAGCCACCTTGAGTATGTGACTCATTCCTCATTCCAGACAGCCCCTCCTGGGAGAATGTAGTTAAAATAAAAATACAAGTAGCACAGAACCATCCACAACACTTCCCCCTTTCTGTTCTAATAAAAAACAAAACTTGTCTCTCAAGATAGAGCACAATTATTACCATTTTGTATTTTATAAGGTATAGATAGGCCTAACACCCAGTCCATCAATTCTGATTAAGATAGAACATTGTCATCTATCCTAAATTAAAAGACGTATCATTCTATACTTGACTCATGTTCTGGCTTTAGAATGTAAGCCATCGGAAAACCATCCTCTCAAATCTATATCATCTGTCTCAATACTAAATAGCTTGGGTTAGCTATGAGACTACTGGTCTTCAACCCCATCAGAAATCCAAGAACAACTAATATTACCTGAAAATATGAGAAGCACAAAACTAGCTTCCAAAACTTAGCCAATTTATAGAATACTGGTCATCTGGATAACCCCTTATACTTCAAAAGGCTGGAGCATTGGGTCTTCAGCCTTTTGGCCCAGGATCATCTGACAGACTTTGTAATGCAGAATTTTGAAGGGCTGATTATCCCGTCTTGGCAGAGATTATTAGTTGACTATTTGGCATAGTATGTCCTTTTTCTGGATGGTATTTTGTCTGTAGATGAAATGAGGCAATTCTTGCCTAGTGGTTCTCTCGCCACAACTGGAGCAACTCCATTGATGTTCACTTTCTTCTCTGAATCCAAGAAAGGGAATGCTCTCAGGAGACTTGTCTCAACAACAAATGAATAAATAACATTAAATGTCACATTCTGTGGATTTCTGACATTTTTTGTTTGTTTGTTTTTTGTTTTTTTCTGAGACAGGGTTTCTCTGTGTAGCCCTGGCTGTGCTGGAACTCACTCTGTAGACCAGGCTGGCCTCGAACTCAGAAATCTGCCTGCCTCTGCCTTCCAAGTGCTGGGATTACAGGCGTGCACCACCACGCCTGACTCTCTGACATTTTTGAAAACCAACTATCTATGTGAAGTAATCTGGACTGTTCTCTGTTAACTACTCTTAGCTATTTCTAATTAAAATATCTGAAAACACCCCAACAATAAACTCAGAGCCATGAATTTGCTATTTGGCCATTAACTCACAGGCTTAATCATCACAGATCAGTTTATAATAACAGCAATAGAAGAACTGGGTCTAAGCCTTTTACTTTAAAATTTTAGTATCAATAGAAGAAATTTATACCAATGAAAACCTTGATTTGGCATCAAAATAAATTCTGTACCAAAATAATTACTTATGACTTCAACTTAGAAACAATTATAAAGATTTCTACCAAATGAGATCATGGCTATACAATAAATTGTAGCTCTTTCTCCCAGCATCAAATATGACCATTTCTACATTCCCTAGAAAGACAACCTATAATAACCACCTCTAGCCCCAAAGCCCAGGGTGACCACTCTTCCTAACTTTTTCAAGCTGAATATGGGCATTGAGATATTTTAAAAGGGGGTGGGAGGATTGGGAAAATGGGAGAGTTGGTTGGCCTTAAGAAGGCCACACCAATGATTGTATTAGTCTCTGATGTCTGTGTCCTGACTGGATACAGCTGAAAGTCCAAGACATCAAGAGTTCAAGCAGGTCAGTTCAGCATGTCTGACAATGAGACTCACCAAGGCTATATAGTCTGTAATATACAAAACTCAAAACAAAATTTTAGTATCATCAAGATAATCTTTTTGTTTGATTCTCTGGAATCTAGTTCTGCAGGGGGTCTCCCTATATCAAATCTGATCCATATTACTCTGCAAGGTGTATAGATACTAATCACCTTTTCTAAAAATGCAAAGACAAAACCTTTCTTCCAAATCATTATATCCTTGAGCCAGTAACCAGAAAAACTTTTATTTTGACCTCTTTCCCAGAGGAATAATATAACCACAAAACTCAACATCACACCCATTTTGAAAGTTAAAACAATCCAAAACAAATGAAGTAAACTCAAATACTGGATGTGCCTATTCTTAGGCCTTTTCTATTTTGCCATGCAGGATAATAAACCAGAATTACCATGGAGCCCACATTAGACAGAATTTGAGTATCCTGTGAGGCATATTAGAGCAATATATTTTTATACCATCTTAACACAATTGATTCACACTTCTGTCTCTATCTATTTATAAACAGGCAGCTAGTCAAAGTAGGATTTAAACCCAGAATTCCCATGGAGACCATGTTAGACAGAATTTGAGTATCCTGTAAGAGGTATTAGAGTAATATATCTTTATACTACCTTTAAAGCAATTAATTCAAACCTTCACTAATATCTGCCCATAGGAAGCAGGTAGTTTTTACTTGTTAAACTCTCTGTTTAGAGCAGCTATTTTGTTATACCATCTATCAGCTCTCTGCCTGGAGCCACGGACATTTATTTTATTAATACCTGTTCACTGACCTCTCTACTTGAAGTCAGTGACTAATTTTCCCTATCCTAGTTTCAAACCGCAGGTGAAATTCCCCATGTGATTCTGACAAAATCTGCATATAAATCTATCCTAAAAGCAAATAATCCCAATTTTATAAATTCACAGTTGAATCAATCTCTGCCCCAAGAAGTAAGCAACTTCTGTTCTACAGCTCTCTGACTCAGAGCAGCCTGCATTCCCCAGCAGGGGACCTCAGAGCCTGCTTTGTATGTTTCAATTCCAGCACTTGTGTCATGTGACTCATCTCAGTGCTATCCAGCTACTCACTTAAAAAAAAAACGGGGGAAAAAAAAAAAACAGAAAAAACAACTCTAACTCTCAGGTTAATTATCTTAAATTTCTGGTGGATTCTTGCCCAATGCATGGGTTTGTCACCTGTTGGGGGAAGTGTTTGAAAATGATCGAGCATATTCCTGCACTTGTGTCAGCAACTCTCAGCCTCAGTGACCTGACCAGCCATGCACTGGTAGGCAATGGCTGACCTGTTTTTTTTATCTCATGGAGACTCTGACTCAGAACTCCACAATCTCTCCACCAAGCTTGATAGGTTCTCATTGGCAGGTCACTACCATGCCAACCCTGTGCTTCAAATCCCCCACAGCCTTTGTGGTGCACATCTGGCAAACCCATGCTTTGTCGCTGTACCTTTCTCTCTTGAACCCAGAACAAGACTCTGTGTGAAGGGAAACACAACACAAATTTAGTTCAGAAACAATGGTAACTCAATCTCCAGGCTCAAGAACTAAAATCTAATCTTGTAAGCTTATTAAAATCTGATTCTTCTGGTGGTGAATCCTTGGGGATCCGCCATGATACCAGGAAACTCTAGCAGCTACATCTTATCCATATGCTGACTCTGTTCCAAAAGCCCCAGTTACTTTTCTATTGCTATGATAAGATACCATGAACAAGGCAACTCATAGAAGAGTTTATTGAGCTTACAATTTCAGAGGGTGAGTCCATGATCATCAAAGTGGGGAGCATGGAAGCAAGCAGATATGGTGCTAGATCAGTAGCTGAGACGTTACATCGGGCCCACAAGCAGGAGGCAGATATATATAAACACTTGCAATCGTACAGGCTTTTGAAATCTCAAAGCTGCCAAAGACACACCTTCTCCAACAAGGCCACACCCCCTAATTCTTCCCAGAAAGTTCTACAAGTTGAGTGTTAAATATTCAACAATGAGCCTGTGGAAGCCATTGTCATTCAAACTGCCACATTCCACTCCCTGCAACCCATAAACCTGTAGTCACATCAGAATGCAAAAGGCATGTTGCCCAACTTTAAGATGCTGCATAGTCTCAAGAAAGTCTCAAGAGTGTTTAAAAGTCCAAAGTCTCTTTTAAGACTAAAGGCATACTCTTAATTGTAATCACCTGTAAAAGTCAAAAAACAAAATTACTTGCTTCTAACATACAATGGCACAGAATATATGTTATCAATCTAAAGAAATATTGGATCAAAGCAAGATCAAAACTCAGCAGGGTAAAGTCCAAATCCTATAGCTCTGAGTACAATGTCAAAGGGTTTAGGTGGCTCTTCACTTCCACTTTTTTTTTTTTTTTTGGTATTTATTGTGTGAGTACACACTGTAGTTGTCTTCAGACACTCTAGAAGAGAGAGAGTCAGATCTCATTATGGATGGTTGTGAACCACCATATGGTTTCTGGGATTTGAACTCAGGACCTTCAGAAAAGCAATCAGTGCTCTTAACTGCTGAGCCATCTCTCCAGCCCCTTTACTACCAGTTTTTCAGACTATAATATACTTCTCTGTCTTGAGATGGCACCACTCCCTGTACACACTACACAGCTCTCCCTGGCAGGTACCCCACAGCTCTGCCACCTTCAACATCTGAGCATCGCCAACGCAACCTGGATCTCACGCCTACAGTGTTATGAAAGTCTCTCTGGACCTCCATGCAGGATCTCCCCTGCCTCAGACTTCCCCAGCAGCTTCCCCTTGCTGTATCCACCATGACTTTTCGTTTGTTTGTTACATTTTGTTTTGTTGTTTTGTTTTTCCCGGTCAATATTTCTCTGTGTAGTCCTGGCTGTCCTGGAACTTACTTTGTAGACCAGGCTGGTCTTGAACTCTGAACTCTACCTGCCTCTGCCTTCCAGGTGCTGGGATTAAAGACACGTACCACCAATACAAGGCTTATATCCATCACAACTCCGAAGCCAGAACCACACGGCCAATACTGCCAAGTTCTGCTGCCTGCTTGGAACAGAACTTGGCCACCTCCCTGAAATACACCTACATAAGCTTTGATTTGTTGGTACTCTTTTTGTTTGGTTGGTTTTTAAGACAGAGTTTCTCTCTATATATAGCCTTGGCTGTCCTGAAACTTGCTATGTAGACTAGACCTCAGAGATCCAACTGCCTCTGCTTCCCCCACGCTAAGATTAAAGGCGTGGTGGCGCACTTTGTAATCCCAGCACTCTGGGAGGCAGAGGCAGGAGGATTTCTGAGTTCATGGCCAGCCTGGTCTACAGAGTTCCGGACAGCCAGGGTTATACAGAGAAACCCAGGGGGGCAAGGGCGGGGGAGGGGACAAATCCAACCCCGCCCCCCCCAAAAAGATTAAAGGGGTGGGCCACCAACCAACTCTTTTTGTTCCCTTTAAGAACAGATAATATGCCAGGCGGTGATGGCCCATGCCTGTAATCCCAGCACTTGGGAGGCAGAGGCAGACGGATTTCTGAGTTCGAGGCCAGCCTGGTCTACAGAGTGAGTTCCAGGACAGCCAGGGCCGCACAGAGAAACCCTGTCTCAAAAAACCAAAAAAAAAAAACAAAAAACAAAAAACAAACAAACAAAAAAAAAAAAAAACTTTACACTTTAGCTTTCATTTTGTCCTGTTTGCTCATTTTCACTGTAGCTCTGCTTAACTGATCACCAATAACCATGTGACATGGTCAATATTAGGCTGTTTTGAAATCTCTGCCAATGAAATTCGTGCAACATTCTTAAATTTAGCCTTACACAGATTCTTGTGGGTTTTTTTTTTTAAGATTTATTTGTTTATGTTATGTAAGTACACTGTAGCTGACTTCAGACACACCAGAAGAGGACATCAGATCTCTTTACAGATGGTTGTGAGCCACAATGTGGTTGCTGGGATTTGAACTCAGGACCTTTGGAAAAGCAGTCAGTGCTCTTAACTGCTAAGCCATCTCTCCAGCCCCCACTTACACAGATTCTTAAGACAAAAGAATTCTTAAGGCAAGGTGACCCAGTCTCAAAAGAATACCCATGGTATGCAGTCACTGATAAGTGGATATTAGCCTAGAATCTTGGAACACCAAAGACATAAATCACATACCAAGTGATGTCTGACAAGAAGAAAGGAGTGGACACTGGTGCTAGAATGGACCAAAGCATCAGTGTGGGGGAGTACAAGAACAGTGAGATGGGAGGGGGTGGATGAGGGAGCAGGGGGAGGGAAAAGGGCATGTGGGACCTTTGGGGGTGGGGAACCAGAAAAAGGGAAATGAATTGTAAATATAGAATATATCCAATAAAAAAAAAAAGAATTCTTAAGGCAAAAAGGAGCCACATTCTTTGCTAAAATACCACAAGAATGGTCTCTAAGTAACCAGTTACTATTGTTCTCTGAAACCTCTTGAGCTGGGCCTCAGCTTCTGCTTGAATGGCCCATTAAGTCTCACTTGTATTATTCAACCTGGTTCCTAGCCCAAAGGCTCAAAGTCTACTATATTCTTCCAAAACCCAGCATAATTAGTCCTTTCACAGAAGTCTACTATCCCCAGCACCAGCAACTGTCTTAGTTACCCTAAGACACCATGGCCAGGACAATTTACAGAAGAGGGATTGACTGAGCTTACGGTTTGATTTGAGGGTGAGTCCATGACCATCAAGATGCAGCAGGCAGACGCAGTGCTGGACCAGTACCTGGCGGTACCACTTCCTGCTCTTCCATGTCTGAAACACAGAGAAGGCAGACACTTGAAGGACCGCAAAGCCCACCCCCAGTCATGTATATCCTCCAAGGCCACACCTCCTAATCTTCCCCAAATATTTCAACCAATTGGATACCGAGTATTCAAACACATGAGCCTGTGGGAGCCACTCCCATTCAAACCACCACAAGTGGTGTTCACTAGATTTTTGCATCATAAAGTTAACTTTTGCCTCATTTCCCTTTTGAGACTATATGTTTTGAAAAAAAGTCACTTTATAATTCCAGCAAAGGGGAGGCTGAGAAAAAGAGAATCATGGGAGATTAAAGGCAAGTTCAACCAGGGCTACAGAGTAAGACTGTCATCTCAGCACTAACAACAAAACAAAGCAAAAGGTTTTTTCTTTCACGCCAGACTATTGTTTGAAATACATTTTTTATTCTCTTTCTTTTTATTGGGGTAGGTGGGGAAATGAGACAGAATTTCTCGTATAACTAGCACTGGCTGTCCTGAAGTCACTTTGTAGACCAGGCTGGCCTTGAACTCAAAGAGATTGCCCTGCCTCTGCCTCCTGAGTGCCAGGATTAAAGGTGTACACCACCACAACCATCTCTATTTTTGTTTTTTGTTTTTTTTTAAGTAACATATAAAGTAATAGGTTTTAGCAGATATGATGGTATATATGCCTGTTATTTTAAAACTTAAGAGATAAAGGCAGGGGAGGAGGGGGAGGACTTATGGGACATATGGCGAGGGGGAACTGGGAAAGGGGAAAGCCTTTGGAATGTAAACAAAGAATATAGAAAAAAAGAGATAAAGGCAGGAAGATCAGTAGTTCAAGGACATATTCAACTAGACAGTACATTCAAGGGCAGCTTAAGCTATATAAAAATATACTGTTTAAAAATGTTGGGTGCTGGAGAGATGGCTCAGCAGTTAAGAGCACTGACTGCTCTTCCAAAGGTCCTGAGTTCAAATCCCAGCAACCATATGGTGGCTCACAACCATCCCTAAAGTGATCTGACACCTTCTTCTGGTGTGTCTGAAGAGAGCTACAGTGTGCATACATATAATAATAAAGGAATCTTAGGGATGGAGCTAGCGAGCGGGGCCAGAGCGAGTGGGTCAACTCCCAGCAACCGCATGATGGCTCACAACCATCTGTACAGCTACGGTGTACTCATATACATAAAATAAATAAATCTTTTTAAAAAAGAGTACTTATTGCTCTCAATAGGACCTAGCACCCACATGGCAGCTCACAGCCGTCTGTAACTCAATTTCAAGGGGGACCCAATGCCCTTTACTGGCCTCTGCAGGCACCATACATGAACATGGTATACGTACATACATACATACATGTACACAAAACACTCATACTCATTTTTTTTAACTAAATAAACAAATATATTGAGTCTGGAGCAATGGCTCAGCAATTAAGAGCTCTTCCTGTTTTTGCAGAGGACCTGAGTTCAGATCCAGGCACCAACATAGAGGCTCACAATAGTCTGTAACTCTAGTTCCAGGAGGGCAGACACCCCCTCTGGCCTCTGCAGACACTGCATGAACATTATACACTTATACATACAGACAAACATGCATACACGGACAATACAAAAAATGTTTTGTTTTTTTTTTTAAATGTTGGCCATAGGTGAGGCAGAGAGACCCAAATCTTTTGCTTTCAGACTTCATTCATCTCAGGGAACCTGACCTAAGGTTGACCTTGAGTTAAGTAACAAACTGGCACCTAGCACCAGTTTCCAGGTTATTCCCCAACAAAGCAACACCTCCAAGTTACAGGCCTGTCCCTGACACTTCACTGCCTAACAACCCCTATCAGGAGGAACACAGAAGTTAAATTTATGGTTTGGCTCCCAGCACCATCCAATTATATTTAAAGGCCATGATAGTCCCCCAATCAGATGTATGCCAGGCTAGATACCCGCTTCTTGCTCTATAAATGCTTGCCTGAAACTAGGCTCAGGGCTGTCTCCTCCTTTGGGGGTTTACAAATGCTTCCTGTCACAACAAGGCCCCAGCACGCAGAGCTTCCTGTCACCAACCCTGACAACCTGGGTAAGATCCTGAGGATCCAGCAGTGGGAGGGGAAAATCAGCTCCCTTAAAATGTCCTCTGGCCTCCACACACATACTGTAGCTCTCTTACTACCTCCCCCCCCTACACACAAAATAAATAAACAAGATGCCATAAATGATGTCAGCCACAGCCAAGCATGGTGGACCAGGCCTATAATCCCAGCTACTCCAGAGCCAGAGACAGTAGACAACAGAATTACATTCCTGTTGATCCCAACGTTTAGAAAGCTGAGGGAGGAGGATTGTGAGTTTGAGGCTAGCCTTGGCCTTGGGTTAGCCTGAGCTATTTAGCAAGAGAATGCCCCTCCCCCCTCAAAGACTTACATTATATAACCTCCTAAAATCTCCATCATATTATTCATATATTATATACATAGGTATCCTTATGCATGTATACACATACAACCTGCTTGTTTGCATTTCTTTTGTTTTTTTAATTTAAATATACCCACATATAATGTAATGTTCTTATTTGTTATCTGAGAGTTTCATAGTGTACACAATGTTCTTTTGGTCATATCCACCCCTCTAACTACCCCAACTCCCCAGTACATCTCTCTCCCCACTTTATGGCCTCTTCTTTTTACAAGCCAGTTCTCTGAGTGCTGCCTGTAGCCCAGGAGTGTGGGGCAATCCACTGAAGGTGGGGCCGGGCCTACAGAGATAAATGACTCTCCCTCCCTCAGGGGCCATCAGCTGCCAAAAGCTCCTCAGCTAGAGGCAGGGCCTCACGAGCCCCTCCCCCACCCTGCTTTTGGTTTTGGAGATGGGAGGAGTGGTCAGGTGAAGGCTCAGTAGAGGCCCCAACAAAGGGAAATGGGGCAGGGAAGGGGGAGTGGGTCGGGTGGAGGGGCATATACATGGAGGCGGGTGTGGGAGGAGGGGTTGGGGGTTTTGGGGGAGGCAAGAAATCGGGAAAGGTTTTACCATTGGCAATGTAAATGAAGATGATATTCAATTAAAAAAAAGTACCTTGCTTTATATCCTAGATTAGAACTATCAGTCCTCCTCCTCAGCCTCCCTAGTGCAGGCTATAGGAGTGTCCACTACACAGGACCACTGGGTTTATTACTATTACTATTATTATTACTATTATTATTATCGTTATCATTATTATTATTAGCTCAGCTCTGAATTTTCCTTTTTTTCCCCTCTTTTTCTTTTTTGTTTGTTTGTTGTTTGTTTTATTAAGACCAGGTTTCACTCTGTGGCTCAGTCTGGCCCTCCACTCATTATGGCCATCAAGGTGGCCGAGTGTTCAAGATAGTCTTCCTGATATCCTTAGAGTTAGGATTACAGGTATGAGCCATAAAACCCTGACTGGTTTTTTGTTTTTTGGTTTTTTGGGTTTTTTTTTTTTTTTTTTTTTTTTGGTTTTTTTCAAGACAGGGTTTCTCTGTGTAGCCCTGGCTGTCCTGGAACTCACTCTGTAGTCCAGGCTGGCCTCAAACTCAGAAATCCACCTGCCTCTGCCTCCCAAGTGCTGGGACTAAAGGCAAGTGCCACCACCACCCGGCCTGACTGTTCTTTTTAAAAACATGTTTTGTTTTAAATTTTCAATTGATACATATTAATGATTTCACATGTATAGGATATAATATTTCAATGCACACATACGATGAATGTGGCTGTATTCATGGGCATCTACAAGTGTGGGCACACACAGCCTGCTCTTTGCACTGCCCCCCCCCCAGAGCCCATCTGGAGCTGGTATCTCAAAGTATGTGAACACCAATCTAAGCAAATTAGAACATGTTGCTTTTCCTGTATTTGTAAAGCAAATCTAACATTTAAAAACACAGCCTAACGCCGTTTCATCTTCAAAAAACGAGGAAACAGATGACCAACCAGAGGAAATCCTAGGTTAGATGTTTATAAATTCCAAAGACATCACAGTTGTCCTGCTTTTGAAAACAAGCCCTTTGTAAAGAAGGTTGTGACTAGAAGGCAGGGCAAGTTAGGACTCAACCCAGAAAAGCTCTTGGGGCTGTGTTCCTTCCCAGTCCAACTTTATAGAGATAGGCAAGGATTGCCGCAGGTCCAGGGTCCCCCACCCCCATCCCGGGCTACATAATAAGCTAGAGGATGGACTGAGCTACAGAGTGAGCCCCTGATTCAAAACAAACAAACAGGTCTTCAAAACTCACTTTATAGAACATATGTGAAATGTTTGGCTTTTTTTTTTTTTTTTTTTTTTTTTTTGTCAAATAGGAAACAAAACAAAACACTAGAAGCTGCAGAGATGGCTTTGTGGTGAAGGGTATTTTCCATAATTCCAGAGGACTTATATTTGGTTTCCAGCATCCGTATCAAGCTGCTCAAAACTGCCTTTATAGAACTACAGTTCCAGGGACCCAGTACCTTCTTCTGGTCTCCTAGGGTACCTGCACAAGTAACACACACACACACACACACACACACACACACACATACACTCACAAAGAGGAGGGAGTCAGGGATGGTTACCACACACAACTATAATTAGGCAGGCAGACCTCTACATTGAGACCAGCCTGATCTATCCACACAGTCAGTTTCAGGACAGTTTAGAGTAACCTGGTCTCAAAAAAAAAAAAAAAAAAAAAAAAAAAAAGGAAAGGAAAGGAAAGGAAAGGAGGAGGAGGAAAGGGAAGAAGAGGAGGAGAAAGAGGACAGAAACTTCCTGAAAACCTGTAAAAAATAACAAAAAGTATATATATAGGAATGGTACAGTGGGCTCAACAGCATGCTCCCAGAATCCTGGTATCCTGGAGGCTGAGGTTAAGGCTGAGGCTGAGGCTGAGGGGTTTGAAGCCAGACAGGGATACATAATACCACACCTGTTCTCACTCATGTACTTTTAAATAATATTTGTTTATTTATTTATTTATTTATGTGTGTGTGTGTGTGTGTGTGTGTGTGTGTGTGTGTGAGAGAGAGAGAGAGAGAGAGAGAGAGAGAGAGAGAGAAGAAGAAGGAGGAGGAGGAGGAGGAGGAGGAGGAGGAGGAGGAGGAGAGAGAGCATGCACAAGAACATAGGTGTCCGTGGAAGCCAGAATAGGGCATCCAGTCGTCTAGAATTCCAGGTGCAGGTGATTGGGAGCTACTCCATGTGGCTGCAGGGAATGCAACCTGGGTCCTCTAGAAGAGCAGCTGACCATAGATTTGCTTCCACTGTTCCTACTGTTCTCTTGTTGGGCTCTCGCAAGCTCTGCAACTTACACAGAGGCAATCCCACATTAATTTCTTTTCTTTTCTTTTCTTTTTTTTTTTTTTTGTCACCTTGTTTAAAGGATACTGCCTGTAAGCACTTGTAGCTCTGAGCACTCATTCATCAAACAGTCCTTTCCCTCTTGCCACTGTGCTAGCGTCTCTCTTGACAAAAAAAAAAAAAAAAAAAAAAAAAAAACCTAAAGCACTCTACAGCTTTTCATCATAAAAGCAATAAAACCAAGCCATCCGCTTAGCAAAACCCTTTCCCAGTGGCCTGGTTTGCCAGAAGCAGCACTTACTGTACAATCAAAATGTTTACTACTGTCTTTAAAAAATGTTGAAGACATTTGCCAAGACGACTTTTGCATTTGTTGTTGGCTTTGAATTCAACGGTCAGTCAAATGCTTAATATATAACCCAAAAGCAGAATACAAAAAAAAAAAAAAAAAAATCAGTAATATTTAAACATATTGAGTAAACGTTTGTCAAGCCACCACTTAAAATAGAAACTTTCAACCTTATCAGAAACTGAAATGTTCAGGTACGGCAGCATCCTGGGAGAGATGCCGGTCACGTGCATCGTGAGTAGAGTCTACATCTGGAACCTGGCCTCACAGGGCTTTCAAAGCTCAAGAAAGAAAAAATGACATCATCCACTCAGCCACACCTTACCAAAACCTTGGAGATAAGTTTTATTTGAGTTTGTTTTTCTGGCCGTTGCAAATAGGCTGGTTGCACCAGAGGTGTCAGATTGCTTCTCTCTATGTCAACTTCGAGTTCAAATTTAGGAAGCTGTTCTTTTTCCTTCAGAACACGTTGTACAAATTCGCAATAAACTTCTAGGCCATAAGCACATCTTAACAGATCTAAATTTTGCCTAGGGTTTTCTTTTTCCCATCTCATTCCTAGGGACCTGATAGAAGTCATTGTTACTACTACGATCCACTGGAAGTAAAATAATTTACCAGAGCTATGATTCAGAATGTCCTAAGAACAACATAACATTCTTGGTTTTGGGTGTAAGTGTGTGCATGTGTGTGAGTGTGTGCATGTGTGTGAGTGTGTGCATGTGTGTGTGAGTGCATGTATAAGTGTGTGCATGTGTGTGTGAGTGCATGTGTATGTATGTGCCTGTGTACATGAGGCTAGAGGTTAGGAGCTGTCTACCTCGTGAGGTTTTTTGATGTTTCATTTTGTTTTCTGTCAGGGTCTCTGACTAGAACCCATGGCTGATTAGGGTAGGCTGGCTGGCCAGTGGGTCCCCAGGACTGCCTGGCTTTTCCTCCCCCATGGCAGGAGTTCTGAGCACGCACGGCCATACTTGTCTTTTTATGTGAATGCTAGAGCTCTAACCCACACTTGTATGGCAAGGACTCTAGCAACTGAGCTATCCCCAAGCCCCCGTTCTTGGTTTTGAGTATTCCTAGCATTGACCAGTCTTTTCAGTAACATGGTGTACTGGTTACTTTCCCCATTGCTGGGACAAAGAATCTGGCAAAAAGCAATTTAAAAGCAGAAAGATTTTTAGCAGGGAGATGGTGGCTCACACCTTTAATTCCATCAACAGGGAGATAGAGGCAGGTGGGTCTTCGTGAGTTCAAGGCTAGCCTGGTCTACAGAGCAAGTTCCAGGATGGCCAGGGCTACACAGAGAAACGCTATCTCAAAAAAAAAAAAAAAAAAAAAAAAAAAAAAGGAAGAGAAGGAGGAGGGGGAGAAGAGGAAGAGGAGGAGGAGGAAGAAGAGGAGGAAGGGTTTAATCTGGGTCACAGTTACAGAGCACAGTCAGTCACAGCAGGGAAGTCGTGCAGCATGAGCTTGTGAAGGTCTGACAGGAAGCAGAGAGGGTGACTCCTAGTTCTCAGCTTGCATTTCTCCAGCCTGGGAAATGATGACACCCACACTTAGGGCAGGTCTTCCCACCTCTGCTAACCTAATCTAAAATGCTCCTCAGACATAACTGCATAACTGGACATTCATTTCCACAGTGACTATAAATCCCACCAGTTGACAAGCAAGATTAATCACCCCATATACCAACAGAAAGCAATGTGCATTTTTATTATAGTTATAGCATTAAATTATGTTACTTTGCCTAGCAAATTCCAAAAAAAAAAAAAAAAAAAAAAAAAGAACAGCACAAGAGACAGAAACGTTTTGATGGCCAAAAAAGCAAGTGTAAGGTTGGGGATGTAGCCCAGCTAGCAGAGTACTCACCTAGCATGCATATAAACACGGAGCACGGATGTGTATTACATGCCAGTGATGATAGCACTGGGAGAAAAGTAGGTCGGAAGCCCAAGGTCACCTTGGCTACAGGTTTGAGGCCAACCTGACCTACCTGAACTCTGTCTCAGGGAAACCTGGGAGGGCGGAAGAAGACTGTGTGCTTGGAGAGGCCACGTGAAGCGAACAATATACCCCACACAGGAAGACTTGGGGGGAATGGATGGCCATTGAGCAGGTATGAAACCAACGAAAACTTAACCAGGGAAATTACTGTTTGTAAAAAGCTAGAGCTCAGTAGGAAGAAATGGCTCACTAGTTAAGAGTCGCTATTACTCTTCCAGATAACAAGTTCAAGCATCACCACTGTGCAGCTCCCAACCACCTGAAAGTCCAGCTCCAGGGCACCTGGCAACTATGCTTCCTCAGACACACACACACACACACACACACACACACACACACATACATACACATACACACACACACATACATACATACACATACACACACACACATACACACACACATACACAATACACATATACACCCATACACACACACACATACACACACATACACACACAGAGGCACACACATACACACACAGAGGCACACACATACACACACGTACACACATACACACTCACACACTCACACACACACATACACACACACAGAGAGGAACACACACATGTGCACACTCAAGGATACACAAGCATATATACAAGGTATATACAGACAGACACATGCACACACATGTATACATACATGGCATACACAGATACACACATGCACACACTTATACATATATGGCATATGCAGACAGACACACACACATACAATTAAAAATAAAGCAAGTCTTTTAAAAAATAAAAATAGAGCTGGAGAAATGGCTCAACTGTTAAAGGCTAGGCTCACAACCAAGAATATAAAAAATAAAAATAAAAAGCTAGCGCTTTTTGACAGGAACTCTGTTTTCCAGATTGTGTAGACCTGATCCTAGGAGTCACATGTGAGCAAGGGACTTGAGTTAGGAAAGTGAGGCACCGTTTGAAACAAGGTGAGCTAAAGCCAGAGGTCAGTCAGTCCTTTGGAAATATAAATACTCCTTAGAAAGGAGGGCAGGAAGATCTCTGTGAGCCCCATGCAGGTCTGCTCTACATACTGAATTCCAAGACTATATAGTGAGACCCTGGCTCAAAACAAAATGAAAGAGTCATGTCTATGAATAATCTATACAAGTGCAAATATTTATTTTCTAAACCCAGACACAATTATTTCATAGGAATTTATGCCTAGATTGAGTTTCTGAAAGCTTATATTAACAAATCCTGTACTCTATGGAATAGTATGCAATTATTATTATTATTATTATTATTATTAATAGATTAATACATTTAATTTTGGAGTAGAGTTTTGCTGTATAGCCAGGCGAGCCTTGAATTTGCTCTCTGCCCAGGTTGGCCTCCAAAGCAAGACTCCTCTGGAGAGCTGGGATTACAGGTCAGTGCTCCCACACTTAGCTCAATAAATAACTCTTATTTTCAAACACTAGAACAACACATGCCTAATATGATTCATTGTTAATTTATAATGTTAGCAAGAACTTAAGGTGAACTACCTTCCATGCATGTTTGTGTGTGCACGTGTGTATGTGTGTGTGCGCATACACACACAGTTTTTCTCTAGTTATCAGTAAAAGGGTAAAAGGCGTGATCCAGTATTCCAGAAGTTTGAGCTTGCTTCTGTAACATAGTTTAGTCCTCCTCTATTTTTATACAAACCGTAGGGAATAAGAACTGGGGAATGGGTCTCTAAGGACACTTATTAGAGAAAGACTTTTTTTTTTAAACAACAAGTCCTTCAATTTTTTTTGTAAGCCAAAGATTATATTAGGTACTTTGGGCATGCAAAAAAAAGGCCAAAAAACCTAATTATGCATATTGCTTAAAAAAAGAAAGAAAAAGTAAATTTAACCATCTTCCAAATGTGAATTCTTTTTTAAATCAAGCACCTTGAAGGTGCTTGTATCAATGCATGGCCATATTTGGCTTGGTTCTGTTTTGCCTGTTCTTTAGTTAGGCATTGGACTTTAGCCTAGAGTAGCCTCAAACCTGTGCTACTCTTACTCGGCCTCCTGAGCACTGGGGTCTATACTGTCATGTCCTGCTTTATTACTGCATTTATTAATGCTGAGTGGTATGTGGTCTCAGATGGCAGAGAAAAAGGAAATGAGGCCAGAAATAATTCCTGAGGTGGCTGGCTGTGTATGATAGGATTCTCACTAGTATGAAGATATACCTAAAATGTAGTTACGGTATGTGACTTTAAAACACTGCATATAATAAATGCCACTAAATATCACTCAGAAGACTTAAGGACCCTGCCTACATACTGTTCTCAAAGCCTTAAAACTTCCTTTAAAAAAAAAGTAATTATACAACTCTGATTAGCTTTTAATCCTGTTTTTCCCTGTCTCATGTGTGTGTGTGTGTGTGTGTGTGTGTGTGTGTGTGTGTTTACCATATACTTGAGGCAAGAGGCAACTTCATTCACTTTATTTTATCTATGTTTCTATGTATCTCTGTATCTCTGTATCTAGCTATCTGTTGCCCTCTATCTACCATCTATGTGTGTATGTATCCATCAATCATCCATGTGTGCCTATGTCTATCAACGATTTATTGTCATCTATGTATGTATGCATTTATACATTTATCTATCATTTTTGTATCTTTGTGTATATCATCTATGTATGTATATTAGTAGTATCATGTATGTACGTATGTATCTATCTATCTATCGATAGATCAATCTATCGATCTATAGATCTATCTATCTATCTATCTATCTATCGATAGATCAATCTATCGATCTATAGATCTATCTATCTAAGACAGGGTCTCATTATGCAGCTCTGTCAAGGCCTCAGGCTCACAGGATTTACTTGCCTCTGCCTTCCGACTGTTGGGATTAAGGGTGTGTCCAACCAGGCAGCACACACTAGCAGGTATGAGGCCCCAGACACATGTTCAGCAGAGGACTGCCTGGTCTGGCCTCAATGAGAGAAGATGTGCCTAACCCTGGAGGGACTTGAGGGCCCAGGGAGTGGGGAGGCGTGGGGGTGGGGCATCCTCTTGGAGACTGGGAGGAGGAGGAATGAGATGAGGAAGTGTGGGAGGGCAGACTGGGAAAGGGTAAAGAAGGGACTGTGTAAAAAACAAAGCGTACCACCACTCCAAACTCCCAATCCTCTCCTCTCTCTCCTTGAGATAGGATCTCTCACTGAACCTTGAACTCACCATTTGTGCTATACCAGCAGCTCAGCAAGCCCTCAAGATCCACCTGCCTCCCTTCCCCAACGCTAGGCCTACTGAAGCTGACACGGAGCCTCGTTTTTGACTTGGAGGCTAGGGATTAACCTCAGGTCCTTCAAATTTTGTTTTGTTTTGGTTTGGTTTTTTTTTGTTTGTCTTTGTTTTTTGAGACAGGGTTTCTCTGTGTAGTCCTGGCTGTCCTGGAACTCACTCTGTAGACCAGGCTGGTCTCAAACTCAGAAATTCGCCTGCCTCTGCCTCCCAAGTGCTGGGATTACAGGCGTGTGCCACCACGCTCAGCTAAGTCTTCACATTTTGAAGTGAGCACTTTATCCACTGAACTATATCCCAGCCATGCTTCTTCTCTACATCGGTACTTATTGAAGATAATCAAAAGCAATTATTATAGTTTAGCATAAGTGTAAAATTGACTGTGTAGCTCTCTTCAAACAATTATTAAATTCTTGAACATTCACACAGTTATAAGAAAATCTCACACTTTTGGACTAAGGGTCCATCCACAGTCCAGTGGCAGAGTGTTTACCTCGCATGTATAAGGCTCGAGGTTCAAGTCCCAACACCACAAAGAAAGAAAAGCTCAGGCTTTTATACTAATACTTTAACACAGTATTTGCAACAGAAACCTCCTCATTTGCATACTCATTGTTTCTTCTCTAAATATTTGATCATGCATGGCATTTCTTCTCTGTTTATATGAATACAGCACAGCTCTGGTGACTCATAAAGTTAACATTTCCCAAACACCTAGGAAGGAAAGGTTCTACAATATAAACAAATAAAAAACAAATTGGAAACTAAATTTAGCTGTGAGGAGGTTGGCTGACTTCTTCAAAATAAGCTAAAGAGACAGAGGCCATTCATGGTAGGTGCTAACACATAAATGATCTTTAAAAGTGTGTTAAAACTTGGTTCACCAGAAAGAGTGCTTGCCACAGACCTAAAGACCAACAGGATAGAAGGAAGGAACTCATTTCCCCAAATGATCCCCTCTCCCTCACACACTAAAATACTAAAATAATTATAATTTCCAAAATTTGAAAAAAAAATTCTAGCCAGATGTGGTGTTCCATATATCTGATTCCAACCCATGGGAGGCAGAAGCAAGAGGTCTCTATGAGCTCAAGGTCAGCCAGATCTACAGAGAATTCCAGGCTAGCCAGGGACACATAAAGAGACCTTGTCTCCAAATATAATAATTCATTCATTCATTTCTCTAAACTGTCAGTCTAAGGTTAGAGTGTAGATCATTGCCAAGGGCATATGTTTAAGTCCCAAAACCATAAATATAAAACAAACAAAACATTAGTCTGAGTGCCACAGACTGTCAGAAGTATAATTTAGAAGTATAGTTTAGGACTAATAGTTCTTTGCAGCACTGTCATTTAGCTGGGGTGTAGCTCGGTGATAAAATGTATGTTTAGCATGGGTAAGATCCTGAGTGAGTGTGGGAGCCAAGGAGGCCTTGGGACGATGTGTAGAGAACAGACGGATTTCAGAATGAATGGGGATCCTTTGACACAGGCGTGGCAATGTCCAGAACCCAGTGCCTCAGACTATGGGCGTGGCAAACCCTGGGTCCGTGAGGGCTGGAGAGATGGCGAAGCCTTCCTCTGATCAGAGTGCGAATATTGACAGTGTGTGCAAATACAAGTATTTATGAACAGTTGGCTGGCATGTGCAAAAACTACCAACTGTGCCTTCCTCCTCCTGGATGTTCACAGCTGGAAACTGTGAGGCAGAGACCTCCTACTGAGACAGGTCAAGCCTGTGCTGTTCACAAAGCAAAGGAGCTGAAGTTGCTGTTGTAGTGGGTGTGACTGCAAAAGGGCCTGTACGGATCACCCAACCCCAGCTCTTCTGTTCCTTTTTTCATTCTCTTAACAACACTAGTCATGGTAAGGTACCAAACCTTGGCACTGACCAAGGCCAGTCTGATTCCCAGTGCCATAAACAAAGACTAAAGATATTCAGTGATAGCAAGTTAGAGCCTTTCTCTTTAGAGGCATATCTTTTCTGTGTCCGTACACAAGTTTATAAAAATAACATTTCAAGCAGTCTCCTTGCTCCTACACTGCTTTGTTATTGTCTTTTCAGAAATGCCCACTGTGAGCAGCTTAGTGTGTGTCTTTACAATTCATTCTGTCTAATGTATGTGTATGTGTATATGGTGTATATGTGTATGTATATACACATATGTACGTATATATATATGCGTGTGTACACATATCTGTATATGTATATATACATATATATACACATATATACATATATAAATATAATTTTGTTTTTCTTTTTTTCTTTTGTTTTTAAAACCTCGAAACTTTTAGGAAATGTATAAATATAGTACGAACAGGTTTTTTCTCCAAAAATCATTAAAGAGTAAGATGTTGGGGCTAGAGATATGACTCAGGAGGCAGGAGTTTGTTGTACAAACATAAGGACCTAAGCTGGAATCCCCAGCACCCAAGGAGAAAGTTGATCATGGCCATGCTAACCTGTCACATGTGAGGAGTGGAGATGGAGGATCACGGTGCTTGTTGATTGTCAGCCCAGGTCCAGGCTAGTGAGAAATCTTGTCTCCAGAAAATAAAACAAGAAGTAATAGAGCAAGACAACTGAGGGTCTCTGGCCTTCTCACATTCAAGCATACACACACACACACACATACACACATACACACACACACACACATGTGCAAATGCACACACACAGACACATGCACAACACATAGCATTAAGATGCTAACATAATGCCCTATTACCAGCTACTCCAATGCTTAAGTATATATTTCTACAAACAAGGACATTTGGCATAGCCCTAAAACCAGTAAATAAAGGCCCACAAGATGGCTCAGCAGGTAAAGAGGCTTGCCAGCAAGCCTGAGATCTGAGTTCAATCCCGAGGGCCCATGAGAGAAAGAGAAAGAGAGTGCAGACTTCCACAAGTTGTCCTCTGGCCTCTACTTGCTTCTACACACAACACACAGACACATAAACAAACAAATAGATCACATGTAATAGAAAATATAAAAACCAAATGAGGAGGTTATTATTGATTCACTTTTAGGTCCCATCAGCTGTCTTGACAAGGAGTTGGACTGTCATATTCATTTCCACTGGATGTTTTTATCTAGTTGCCCCATTCTGTGAGGTTTCTGACTCCCTTCTCAGTGAACAGGGATGCTCTTTTCAAGGGCTCCAGGACCTACCTTCCCAGAGCCCATTCTATGGTCTGTGACACCCCTCAAGCCCACATAGCCATAAAACCAAGTCTGAGTTGTGTGGAGGCACAGTCTGCAATCCAACACCAGGGAAGTGGAAGCCGAAAGGTATCAGCTATAAGGTTTGCCTGGGCATCACAGTATGAGGGTCTCGACACAAAAAGAAACCAAGGCTTGGGATCAGGGTCTGAGTAAGGCCCTGAAGATATCATGTTGAGCCTCAAAGGTGGCAAAAAGAAGCTCCTGAGATAGCCAAAGAGACAGATGAGGAAGATAAGGCTTTCAAGCAGAAACAAAACACCCTTAACGTAATGCTTAGAAAACAGTAAGTGCTCATGTGAATATCAGCGACCATGATGATTTTAGTCATTCACCTCTAAGGGTACCCAGCTCTCATTTTAACCTCGGATGGAATCATTCTCCAAACCCTTTAAACTCTCAAAAACAGAGCTGAAGTTCCAGAATCCCTCCTTATATTTAAACAACACAAACAGTAATAGTATAACAGTAAGTTTTAAAAGAAACCAAACCTCTACAATCCCGCTAAACATGGTTTCTATTTTCCCTTGTATTTCCCTTTTGTCTCGTCATTTTGAAAAAGTAAACTAAAATAGTTGAATCCTGAGGCATGTATACATGTGTCTCCCAGTCACTTCAAGTAACATTATCTTGGGAGCTATTTTCCAAGTTACCACATAGTTTGCCTAATTATAAATTTTAGTGGTTGCAAAATAATCCATATTTACTTGTCCCTCTTGCTATTCTTGTTATTTATCTAGGCTGTTTTTAACACAGCGCTGTTCAACTAAGGCCACAGTCTTGTGTGCTCACAATGTTTCTCTTAGAATGTGTTGCCAAGAGCTGGGATTGCTGGGTCAAAGGCTATGAACATTTTATAACTTTTAATATCTAATGCCAAATTGTAGAAAGGTTTGCAAGAGTTTATAGTGCTAAGGTTGGATCTTTTCATAGAAAAGGAAAAGGAAGAGTAGGTCTGGAATGCTGTGCATTATTCAGGATTCACAGAACTTATAGAATTAATCTATCTCTCTATCTATATCTATATATATCTATATATATCTATCTATATAGATATATATATATATAGATAGATATATATAGATATATATAGATATATATAGATATACCGGAATTTATTCGAATGACTTAGAGGCTACAGTTCAGCTAATCCAACAATGGCTGGCTCTTGACAGAAAGTCTAAGAATCCAGTTGTTGTTCAGTCCACAAGGCTAGATGTCTTGGTTGGTCTTCAGTATATGCTAGAATCCCAAAGAAGTCGCTCTAATACCAGTAAAGGAATGGATCTGCTAGTAAGGCGAGGACAAGCAGACAACGAGCAAAGCTACCAGCAGAACAAAGCAAAACTTTCAGCAGGAGGTATGGCTCAGAGTAAAGGTATGTCTTTCCACTTCAAGATCTGGATCAAAGATATGTTTCTTCCAGCCTTAAGCTCTGGATCAAGCCCAGCAGTGGCGGCGCACGCCTTTAATCCTAGCACTTGGGAGGCAGAGGCAGGCGGATTTCTGACTTCCAGGCCAGCCTAGTCTACAGAGTGAGGTCCAGGACGGCCAGTGCTATACAGAGAAACCCTGTCTCAAACCCTCACCCACCCACCCCACCCCACAAAAAAAGATACAGATCAAAAGTGTGTGTCTTCCTGCCCCAAAGGTCAAGATTAGAAGTAGATTCGCCCACTTCAAACAAAGAAAAGAATCTCTTGAAGGTGTGCCCTCCATTTCTGGATTGTAGTTCATTCCAGATGCAGTCAAGTTGACAGGCAAATGTAGTCATCCCATGGTGAGCCCCGCCTGCCTTCTTTAATCCCAGCATTCTAGAGTTGGAGGCAGAAGAGTGAACAGGTGAGGATCATCCTCAGCTACACAGCACCTTTAGGTCAGGATGGGCTACAATGAGACCCTGTTTCAATCATCATGATTCACCACCCACCAAAAAAAGCAAAGAGTAGAATCAAAATCAGGACTCTTAATGGAAATCTGCCCATAGAGGTTTTATGCAAAGCTACACAGCTCATTTTTCTACCCTGCCTGGACTTGATGCTGCACTTACATTTTAGCCCAGCCTAGAGCATGCTTATTGCTTATTGCTAGGTATGGTGAATACTTTCATCTAAACTTTTTGTTACCTGTACTGAGAGTTGATTTTAAAATAGTTTCTCAGCCTGTCATGGTGACATATACCCAGAATCTCACTACTTGGGTGGCAATAGGGTCAGAGGTCTGAGGCCAGCCTAGTCTACATATTGAGTTCCAGGTTAGATAAAGCAGCAAAGCTAGACCTTGTCTCAAAGGAGTGGGGGGAGGGGAAAGGGGGATGGTATGCTACACGTAAAACATGGGTCTTAATGAAGGATGTACGTTGCATGAAAACGTTTGTTTGTTTTTGGTTCTTTTGGATTTTGTTTTTTCGAGACAGGGCTTCTCTGTATAGCCCTGGCTGTCCTGGAACTTACTCTGTAGATCAGGCTGACCTCGAACTCAGAAATCTGCCTGCCTCTGCCTCTGCCTCTGCCTCTGCCTCTGCCTCTGCCTCTGCCTCTGCCTCCCAGAGTGCTGGGATTACAGGCGTTTGCCACCACTGCCTGGCTTATTTTTTTATTTTGACTTTGGGCTTTTGTGTGTATTTGTTTTGTTTATTTGTTTGTTTGTTTGTTTGTTTTTTAAGACAGGGTCTCACTATGTAGTCTGACTGTCCTGGAACTCTCTCTGTAGACCAGAATGGCCACAAACTCACCGAGATCCACCTGCCTCTGTCTTCCCAGTGTTGGAGTTAAATGCACCACTTCCACCTAACCCTAACCCTGAAGTTTTTGTCTGTGTGTTTGCTGTTTGTTTGTTTTAATTAAAATATTTACTGTGCCAGGCAGTGGTAGCCCATGCCTTTAATCTCAGCACTGGGGAGGAAGCACGTGGATTTTGAGTTTGAGGCCAGCCTGGTCTACAGAGTGAGTTCAAGGACAGCCAAGGCTATACAGATAAACCTTATCTCAAAAATAAAAAAAGAGAGTTAGGTTTATATCTCTATATGACTATGAGTGTGTGGCGCTTGTGTGCCTGCCTGTGGAAGCCAGCCACGAATGTTAGGTCCCCTGTTGCTGGTCTTGCAGGTGGTTGTAAGACACCCAGTGTGGTGGGAACCAAACTTGGGTTCTCCAGAAGAGTAGCAAGCAAGTACTCTTAACTGCTGAGCCATCTCTCCAGCTCCAAATTCTATTTCTGGAAAACAAAAATGCTATTGGAATTTTCCCCCCGTGGCTGTGTTAAATCTATATGTTGCTTTGGGTGATATTGACATATGAACAATATAAAATTCCCCAATCCATGAACGCAGATGCCTTTCCATTTGTTAGTGACTTCTAAAGTCTTTTCAGTAATACGTTAGTTATGATCTTAAGTCATAGCTATGGCAGTGGTTCTCAACTTGTGAGTCTCACTTGGGGCTGGAAGACTCTTTCACAGGGGTCGCCTAAGACCATTGGAAAACACAGATATTCATTACAATTCATAACAGTGGCAAAATTAGTTATGAAGTAGCAATGAAAAAATTTTATAGTTGGGGGGCACCACAACATGAAGAACTATACTAAAGGTTTGCAGTATTGGGTTAAAAACCACAACCCTGGAGAAATATCTAAAGTACTACTTCAGCTTTCAACTCAAGTCAAAGGAAAATATGCATATCTCCACTGGCCACTCAAGAGCTAGGGATCTAAGCCAAGGCTTTACTGTAAGTGTTTCTGAATAGTCCACACTGTATTCCATGATGCCCCTGCATCTGTTGTGAAATTAAGATGTTTCAATCATTTGCTATTTATAAAAAGCAGGGCTTCCAGAAGCCAGGCTGTTCCCCCTTCTCGCTTCACTCCTGCTTCCCCCTCCACTGCCTGCTTTGTGGAGTATGGTTGCTAAGAGGCCAGCCAACTCCAGGCCGGAAACATGAAGCTGACAGACCACCAGGGCTGAGATTCTCTCCCCCACCATCCCACCCCAAGGGGCTGAGGAATAACAATGCATTTTAAATTCCCAGGAACAGCAGCGAGCTTGGAGGGAGGAGAGATGCACAGCGGGCTGCACTGGCGGGTTTTAGAAGGCGAAGACTCCAGTGAGTGAAGGGCAACACAGGCTTCCGGGACAGCCCGCAGCCCCGGAAGGCATGGTGACGCACGCCTTTAGTCCCTGCACTTGGGAGGCAGAGGCAGATGGATTTCCGAGTTCGAGGCCAGCCTGGTCTACAGGGTGAGTTTCAGGACAGCCAGGGCTATACAGAGAAACCCTGTCTCAAAACAAAATAAACAACAACAACAACAACAACAAAAAAGGGCAGCCCGTTCCCAAATCAGGCTCCTGCAGAGGAAGAGTTCTAGAGTAAAAACCAACACAGCCACCCATAAAAGAACACTTCTACCCTTTTTGTTACCCTGTAGGAAACCAAGCAGAGGGTCCCCACCCACCACCCACCACCCACCACCCACCACCCACCACTCACCACCCACCACCCGCAGGGGGCTGCAGCGCCCTGAAGTGAGAGTAAGAACCAAGACTCCAGCAATTTCACCAATGGGCCTTCAAACAAAGACACGTCCACTTCTCTCCCTCCCTGTTCCCTCCCCTCTTTTCCCCTCCCCTCCCCTCTTCTCCCCTCTCCCCTCCTCCCCTTCCTTCTCCTCCCCTTCCCTCCCCTTGTCTTTCCTTCTCTTTCTTTTTTTCTTTCCTTTTTTTTTTTGGTTGGGCTTCTGAGGTTCTCTTTGTTGTTCAAGACAGGGTTTCTCTGTGTAGCCCTGGCTGTCCTGGAAATCACTCTGTAGACCAGGCTGGCCTTAAAACTCAGAGCTAAGCTTGCCTGAGTACTGCCCTGAGCCATCTTGTTCAATGCAGTCTCAGTCAGGGGTAGAGTGAGCTGGTTAGGGGAAGGCCGGGATCTGTAACTTACTCACTGGGTGGTTCAATACAAGTGGTTTAATATCTCTGAGCCTGTCGTCCTATTGGTAGAAAAGGTAATAAACGGTGTAAACAATTCACTTCAGAGACTCACAGGAACCATTTATGGAATTCTGTTTGTGTGTGTAACCCTTCCCTGGCATCATAAAAAGTATACACAATAACTTCATTTATTTTAATTATTCATAATAATGTCTTTCTTGAGCTGTGGTTCTCGAAGCAGAGGCATTTTTGTTTTTCCTGGGAGTGTCATTAGATTAGGAGTGACGTGAGAACATAATGGACAGAGCTCTAGGAGACTGTCCACCTCTGAGAGTTATCACAACTGTTGACGGTTTTTGTAGATATCAGTGAAATCTTGTTTATATTTACCTGGCCATCATAGCTATTTATCATATAACTTCATAGCTTCATATATATATCATATAACTTCATAGCTTCCTCTTGGATTTTTGCTTTGATAAAGGCTTTGAAAATTTATTGTGTGAATACCACAGGGACACACGCACATACACACTTGCAGGCACAGTGGGAGGTGGAAGGAAACTGTGGAGGCAGTTGTCTTTTTTCTTCTTTGTGTGTCTGCTAGAGACTAAACATGTGTCGAGTGGCAGGCACCTTTGCTGATGAGCTTTCTCTCCACTCCCTTTTAAAATTTACTCTATTTATTTATTTATTTATTTATTTATTTATTTTAAGTTTGTTAGTGTTTTACCTGCATGTATGTACGCTTGGTGCCCAAAAGGGTCCGAAGAGGATGATAGATCCCTTGGAACTGAAGTTACAAACTATTGTGAACTATCACATAGGTGCTAGGAATCTGCTTTGTTTTTGAGACAGGATTTCATATAGCTGGTCTTGAGTTTGTTGTATAATTAATGATAACCTTGAACCTTCTGCCTCTATGTCCCAAGCACTGGGATTATACGTATGCACCATATCCGGTTTATACGTATGCACCATATCCGGTTTATGTGGTGCTGGGAGCCAACCCAGGGCTTTGATGTGGCCGGCAAGCTCTCTATCAACTGAGTTCTACATCCTCAACCCTCTTCCAGGTTTATTCTTTTATTGGGGGGGGGTGTTTGCTTGTTTTTGAGACAGACTCTCTCTTTTGCCTTGGCTGGCCTGGAATTCACTACAAAGATCAGGGTGGCCTCAAACTCACTGAGATTTCGCCTGCCTCTGCCTCCCAAGTGCTGGGATTAAAGGCATGGGCTACCATGTCTGGCTGCTGCTGAATTTTTAGGCACCATAGCTAAAGTATAACCTATGGAGGAAAAAAATGTAAGGCAGACAGACAGACAGGGACAAAGAGACAGAGAAAGAAATTCAGAGACAGAAACAGAGACAGAAAAGATCTCATTATTTAGCCTAGGCTGACCTCTAACCTGTGATGGATCCATCCTTCTGCCTCAATCCCCTGAGTACCATTACACCAGGCTTTATTAAAATAAATTTTAATTAGGTTTCTGCTTTACAATAGACACTCAGGTGTGTGTGTGTGTGTGTGTGTGTGTGTGTGGCAGGGGAGGGAAGGAGGAAGGGAGGGAGGGAATTACAGGCATGAGCTACCATGTCTGTCTTGGACACTGGTTTTTGTTGTAGTGGTACTGGGGATAGAACTTAGGGCTTGTGCATGCTAAGCGTACTCTACCACTAAGTCCCACTAGAGACTGTTAAAGAATGAAAGAGGTAGCTCTTCCTGTCCCAGGCACTGCGGGAGCCGCGGGTTACAGAGCAGACATGGCCAAGTCCAAGAACCACACTACACACAGCCAGTCCCGCAAATGGCACAGAAATGGCATCAAGAAACTTCGGTCACAGCCGGGCGGAGGTGGCGCACGCCTGTAATCCCAGCATTTGGGAGGCAGAGGCAGGCGGATTTCTGAGTTCTGAGGCCAGCCTGGTCTACAGAGTGAGTTCCAGGACAGCTGGAGCTACACAGAGAAACCCTGTCACAAAAAAAAAAAAAAAAAGAAAGAAAGAAAGAAAGAAAGAAAGAAAAAGAAAAGAAAAGAAAAGAAAAAAAGAAAAGAAAAAGAGAAAGAGAAAGAAAAAGAAAAAGAAAAAGAAAAAGAAAAAGAAAAAGAAAAAGAAAAAGAAAAAGAAAAAGAAAAAGAAAAAGAAAAAGAAACCTCGGTCACAAAGATACAAATCTCTTAAAGGGGTTGACCCCAAGTTCCTGAGGAACATGTGCTTTGCTAAGAAGCACAACAAGAAAGGCCTGAAGAAGATGCAGGCCAACAATGCAAACACAGTGGCTGCATGCACAGAAGCCATCAAGGTCTTTGTGCAGCCTCAGGCCATGAAGCCCAAGATGCTGAAGCCGCCCCTCTCCCCCCTCCCCCAGCTGCACACTCAGCTGCCTGGCTTTTATCGGTTACCCCAAGCTTGGGAAGCAGAACGAAGTTACATGGCAAAGGGGCATAGGCTCTGCCAGCCAAAGCCCAAGGCTCAAACCAAGGCAGAGGCCAAAGCTCCAGCTCAGGCTCCCAGAGGTGCCCGGGCCACTGTGAAGGCCCATAGAAGAGGCTCCTGCCAGTGTGAAGACTGGATGACTGTGAAGCTGGGTGGCCGTGACACACTATTTGCAGATGTCCTATGCTGTGTTCACAAATAAACTTAAGGCTAGATCTGTTAGAAAGAAAGAAAGAAAGAAAGAAAGAAAGAAAGAAAGAAAGAAAGAAAGAAAGAAAGAGAGAAAGAGAGAGAGAGAAAGGAAAAGAAAAGAAAGCAAAAGAAAAGAAAAGAAAAGAAAAGAAAAGAAAAGAAAAGAAAAGAAAAGAAAAGAAGAGAAAAGAAAAGGATGAAAGGGAATGGAGAGCCGACACAGGAGTTAAGGCACTTGCTCTTGCAGTGAACTCAGGTTCAGTTCCCTACACCCACATGGCAGCTCACAAACACCTCCAGTTGGAACTCCAGTTCCAAGGAATCCAGTGCCCTCTTCTGGCCTCTACAGACACCAGGCACACATGGTGTGCTGGGCAGGTAAAAGAATCAGACACGCAGCTGGGCAGTGGTGGCGCACTCCTTTAATCCCAGCACTTGGGAGGCAGAGGCAGGCAGATTTCTGAGTCAGAGGCCAGCCTGGTCTACAGAGTGAGTTCCAGGACAGCCAGGGCTACACAGAGAAACCCTGTCTCGAAAAACTAAAAAAAAAAAAAAAAAAAGAATCAGACACGCTGGTGAGATGGCTCAGAGGTTAAGAGCACTTACTGCTCTTCTGAAGGTTCTGAGTTCAAATCCCAGCAACCACATGGTGGCTCACAACCATCTGTAATGAGATCCGATGCCCTCTTCTGGAGTGTCTGAAGACAGCTACAGGGTACTTACATATAATAAATAAATAAATAAATAAATAAATAAATAAATAAATAAAGGTCCTATTTTAAAAAAAAGAATCAGACACATAAAATACAAAACAAATCTTTAAAATAATAATATAAAAATGGAAAGGCAAGTTTGGTGTTATCACATCATCATTTTAAGTCCACTTCCTTGATGACCTCGCTGGCTAGTTTTAAGTCAAGTTGACACAGGCTAGCGTCACTGAAGAGGAGGGAGCCTCCGCTGGAGAAACTGCCTCAATAAGACCAGACTGTAGATAGACTGTAAGGCATTGTCCTAGTGATTGATGTGGGAGAGCGCAGCCTATTGTGGGTGGGACCATCTCTGGGCTGGTGGTCCTGGGTTCTATAAGAAAGCAGGCTGAGCAAGTCATGGGGAGCAAGCCAGTAAGCAGCACCCCTCCACTGTAAAAATAATGTTATTCTCCTATACTGTTTTTGTCTCCAAGGCTTACTGCCTCGTCAGCTAACCTAGTCTAGTCCTAGAAGCCTCAAGCCTCTTAGACAAGCTCCTTAGCTAGGTCTAAAATGTTTTCATCCTCTGAGACTTACTGCTGAAGGTGCACACCTTTTCTTGTTCTTTGTGAGCTCTGGCTGGCTGACTCATCTCCCCTGTTCTGCCTCAAACTCTTCTCTGAGCTGACTTATTCAA